>CM076578.1:2005404419-2005993257 GCA_034641835.2 Pinus albicaulis
CCCAAGCTATCAACCAAAAAAAATGAGTCACCCTCCAAAATGGTAACTCATGCAAATCATCCTCCACCTGAAGCTCTGGCAAAGTAGGTGGGCTGAAATTTTGGACATGGTAGACATAGTGGCCTACCTCACGTTGTCTTCCTCTCCACTTAATATAAGTATAGAGGATTTGATGATCTTGGGCTACAATGATGTTGCCCTCTAATGGCAAGAAGGAAACTAGACCTCCAAAGGTCCCTTCCCCAGCGCTGTGAATTAAGTTGGCCCAAACCATCTCATACATGATGGATAAGAAATCACCATCATATGGCATCACATCCATATCATGGCCCTCCTCATTAAGAAACAAATATGTTGCTGTAGAGGCCATGTCTCTTCCCATGCTCCCCTTAGAGAATGTAATGCAGAAAGTGTGGGGATGCTCCTCCCCCAAGAACACACCCACTCCATTTGTTCCTCCTCCAATCATGCTCCTCATATAGGTAAGAATAATATAAAAAAATATGATCATGATCAGCATCATAATGAGAGAAATACTGAAGGTTTTATGTGGTGCTGGAAGGTACCAACAGTCTCCCAAGTGGTCACAACACAGTATTCCCCACTACAGCTTCAGAAAATGGTATGGCAAGTTGTCTCTTAACAAATGGCTTGATATATAAGTCATCACACCCACTAGTAAACAATAGACAGCTCAATATGTCAATTGAGCACACAAGAAGTAACCACATACTTGCCCCAGATCATATAGTAGATGGCTGTCTCCATCATGATAGCTGGCCAAAAATAGATGATGGAGCCTAAAGAAAAAATTGCCCGTTGTAGAGAAATTCACTGCAATGAAAAGGTAAGAGCATACAAATATTATTTTGAACAATCAATAAATGAATAAACATAATTCTTACCATGTAAGGAAAGTAAGAAGGTGACAGGATCCATAAATGAGCTCTCCATAGTGATAGGACATATCCCTATGAAGAGGAATAAATAACCTGTTGCCTGAAGATCTCCCTCCTCATGCTTGGAAGTCCAAGCCAGTAAGGACACCCCACAACAACAGAGGAATTAATCAACTACTCTATCATACTCACCTCCTCCATGTCCACCAAGTGCATCATATGTGAAGTGATCCTGGGAACAATCCATCAACAAACTTCTGCTCCAAAGTGACAGCGTTGTTGGCCTATATAGATAGGCTCTTGCCACCTCATAAATCCATTCTCTAACATTCCCAATGTCAAATAATCCTCCCATAATGTTGCCATCTCCTCCTATTGCAACATCATGCAAAATGTGAGAGCAACTCTGCCCTTGCTCTCTCTCAATCCTCCAAAGAAAAAAATGTCTTTGCTGCCCCGACATACCTCCATCATATAACTCATGTGGTGAAAACATAATGATTATATCATCATAATGCATCCACACTCCTTGCTACCCCATGATGCAAGTATCCTGCCAAGTATTCTCCTCCCACATACCCTTGGGAAAATGATATGTCTCATGATGGACAAACTCTCTCAAGAGTAGCCAACATAGTTTTGCCTCTTGCTGCCTAGTATCATAGATTTGCAAGTAGCTCTCCATCTCCTTGCTCTCTATCCACATCCATTTATCCACCGATGGATGCCCCCTATCATTCTCCATATTGGTACTCCTCCAAAGGAGATTACCATCTTCCCATTTCAGATTTTCCTTATTGCATTTCATGGAGTGCTGAAATGCTTCCTCTTGGATATCCCTTAGAGAAGATCTCATTTTCATATCCATCTTGAATCCATCAAGATCCAAATGTGAAAAGGGTAAAGCCTCTACACTGCTATTGGTTGACAGCGCTGATAGTCTCTCCAATGACATAGTTGCTACCTCATACTTCATCTCAAAGTTTATGTAATCCTCCAAAAGATCACACTCCAACCTCAAGGCTTGTGTGTAACTCATCAGTGATACATGAGGTTGATGGTTAAAATCTCTCTTGAACCCTTCAAACTTGCACAACACAGTGAAATCCTGCTGCTCTATCTTAGCAGTAATGTTGGATCTTGGGCCATATGAAGACATATTTCCACCATTTTTAGAAAGATTTTCTGCAATAAGTAAAAGTGGAAATATTCCCATACCTTGGTGAGATGTGGGAACCTCTTGTAGAGCTACAAAGGCTCCTCCCTCAAATGTAATGGCTGCCCTGACTGCTGATGTAGAAGGCTGCTCTTCCAAGGCTGTGATAGCACTGGTACTTGTCTCTCCCCATGGTGGTGTGGGCCTTCTCTCCTGTGATATTTCTCCATCAAAGGTTCTAATCAGCTCTTGAGTGAACTCAGAAAAACAATTCACTCTTGTGTGGCTTAAGTGATTGCACCACCAAGCATTGGCTTCACCCTCCAGGTGCAGCGCTGTAACTTCTGCTGCCTCCCTCTCTACCACTGGATGAAGTAGGAAGAATGCCTCAAGCTTTCTTGCCCAAGATCTAGCTGTAGTTGACCCATAAAATGTAGAAAATAGGAACCTATTTCCTTTAATATCTCCCTTTGCTGCAGGGTCTTCTTTCTTCTCTCAGTTGAATAAACTGAGGAAGATCTAGGGTCTCTTTGGAAGCCCTAGGTTGGCACTTGTATTCTGCCAAATACCCACTCAGGATTTCATGCTCTAATAAGTCTCCTTTCTCTCCACTTCCTCTATGAGAAAAATAAGTGCATCCATCTTCTTCTGCTTCTTGAAACCTTCTAGAGGTCTCACTGCAACTCTTTCCTCCTTGAAACCCTCTTGGAATTTCAATGCATTTATCTTCTTCTTTCTTCTTAGCTCTGAAAATGGATGAGAGTAAGCTCATCCTCTCCATAATTTGGCTCTCCTCTTCTTCTTATCTTCTGCTTGGATCTGAAATCCACAGGCTGAGTCAAGATGGCAGCTCTGATACCACTGTAATATCCCAAAATGGGAACAACTACACTATTGGGAATAATCTGAGTTATTACCAATATGGAGCTTCAACAATTCATAAGAATAGAAATTTAGAGCATCTCATTAGATGTAAAATAACATCATACCAGTAGATGAAAGAACCTTAGCAACAAGATGATCTATATTCTCCTTCCCGGGTGGGGAAATGCAGCAATATAGAGCATAAAATAATTGTCTTCAGAAAATAACACTATAAAAGTGAGAAATGGGACTTGGATCCCTTATAATACATGATATAAAACTCACATGCATAATTAGAGGTTAAACAAATCACTCTAGCTCACATAAACAGATCTCCCCAAGTCAATGCAGCTCAAATAAGCCCAAACCCCACAGCCTAGCTCATGCAGAAAGTACTGAAGAAAGAACTGCGTTATTCTAAATGAGGGTTTATGCAGAAAGTTATGGAATAATACTAATCAGAAGTTTACCTTAATCATATGGAAAATAAATGAGGTTTAACCTCTTATATAGAAAAAACAAAACACCCGGTAAGGGTTTCCGGCAATATATATGCACGAAAAGCAGTACTACAGAAAATAACATAGTTTACTGTAGCTATTTATTATTCATGACTGAATACAACATATAATAGCCAAATAATATAGAAAAGGGTTAAAGGCCTCTCTTAATAGATCCCCCGAAGGGAAATAGACACCTCCTCCTCAAACACTAGGACAAAACAACAATGTTTAACCTAGCAACAATGCCCCTGCAGAAAAGGACGTAGTTTCTGAAGATGAATGTGTTGTAGATGTGTATGGTTGAATGGCCTCAAGCCAAATGATTAACCGAAGCTCAAATCCTTCCCTCTTGATCCCTTAAGCAAGTTGATCCAAAGAGAGGATGGAATTCCCGCATGAGAATTCTTTGCACTAAGCAGTGCAGCAACTCTAGCTAAATAGTTGAAGCATGCAAGTAGTCACAAGACCAAGTTATCTGAATCATGAATGATCTCTTTGATGCTATGCCATTCATTTTATCTTTGGTGAGCCTCCTCACCCTAGATCCCACACAATGTTGAGGTGACTTCCTAGTGAAGCCTCCTCTTTCAAAACTGCACTGCCCTAGCTAGCTTCCCTCCTCTTTGTAGCAGTGCTGTTGACTTGGTCAAGTGGAGCTAATCCACCTGCAATGCCTCTATTCACACTAAGGGATCTTCAATGTGGTTCTCATATGTGTGTCTAGGCTGATCCTTGTTCACATTGAGCTAGTTTATTTGAGTGATTTCTTCCTCCTCAAGAATGGATGTTGACTTAGTCAAACTTGACTATGCCTCCATCTAATTTGCCTTTGTTCACACTTGGAAGTGTAAAACCAGCTCTTAAGGTGATCTCCTTCCTTGCTAAGGTGGATTTTATTCATATTTTTATTGTTCATGGGCTTCCTTACCCATTTATTCCTTTCCTAGGTGAAAGTAGCAAAATCTAATATTCCAAATTGCTGTGTGAAAATTTTGGAATATTACATACCACAATGGGATAATCAACAAAAAATTAGGAACCCCAACTTTAGGAAAAATACAAACTCGGGAAAATCTAAAGAATCAGCCCCTGATCAGACAATAAGACCTCCATTTCAAGAGAACTATGCTGAAATTTCTCAAAAGAATGATGGTGATGAGGTCACCATAAATCTAATGGGTATAAATGATGATAACACTATCTTTCTCACTTAGGAAGACCAAGGGTTATTTCAAATGAAACAAATTCAATTAGATTCAGGTGAATCATTTGACTAAAAACAAGGTTATGATTTTTCCATAAATGAAGTACATAAGCAATATCACCTTAGGAGTAAGAAAAACACTGAGCCTTCTACTAAGAAAACTGCACAAACATAAAATAAAAAAATAGTAGCATTAGGGGAATTTTGACGTCTAAAATGGGCCTCCTAAGAAAAATGTACAACCAAAATAAAATTTATAAGAACCAATAGGATTCAAGATGATGATGTCAAGCATGGGGGATGTTTCACCATTTTTTAAGTAAAAGGGTAAAAAGATTAAAAAATAATAAAATAATAAAACTACTTTTTGAACTCGTATTTTCAACTTGTCTCCCAAATTTTTTACTCAAATTTCGAGTGAGATTACTCGTTCAATGAAAAATTTAATTCCTCATCCAAGAAGTACCCACGTTGCATACTTTTGATGGACCCTGCTATGCGAAAAACGAGAAATACATGAAAAAATGTGATTGCAATCATGCTTTTCATGTATTTCTCATTTTCTGTTTAGCAGGGTCCATCAAAAGTATGCAACATGGGTACTCCTTGGATGAGAAATTAAATTTTGTATCCAACAAGTACTCCTGCTCGAAATTTGAGTAAACAATTTGGGAGATAAGTTGAAAATACGAGTTCAAAAAGTAGTTTTTTCCTTTTTTCCCTCTAAAATTTGATGATGTCATCAAATCTTATTTTATTATTTCCACTATTATTTTATAATTTCCTTAGGAGGCCCATTTTAGACCTCAAATTTCCCCTAATGAGACTCCCACTACAAAATTTTTGCAAATTCTCCCTAGGGAAAATAAGCAAAACTCTAATTCACCCCAAAAATTTTCCAACTCTAAAATTTCACCCAGTTTTAAGATTGTTGACATAACATCTGAGGTTGTCCCAAAATCAAAAAATTCACAAAAATATGTTGCTGTAAAAATTCCTAATTCTGCTAAAACAACAAAATTAGATTCCAAAACATCCACTGCTGATCCAAAATCAATAGATCCAAAAGTTGCCATTGCAAAAACAACTTCTGATAATTCAAAATCTGAAAAAACATCTACTGCTTCTCAAACCATTCCTAAAAATAAAACTATGACCAGTAAGACAAAAGAAACTCAAACACAAAATGAAAAGATAACTGTAGAAAAAGAAGACAAACCTACTCAAACTACAGTTACTAAAGAAGAGTTAATTCAACTTAGTAAATCACAACCCTCATTCAATATACAAACTGAAATTGCAAAATTAAAAATACTAATTCCTTTGACAAAATTGGTAAAACATGATTTGTATAAAACAACTATCACTGAAACCTTAAACATGAACGATGGAGAAGACTCAGTAAACTTGAATGATGATCAAACAGAGTTGATTTTTGGTCCTGATGTTAATGGAAAACACCAAGATGGAACAGTTCCACCATTTTACATTAGCTTAACTATTCATGATCAAATTTTACACAATGCAATGTTAGATTCAGGAGCTTCACATAATCTAATGCCAAAAGCAATAATGAAACACTAAACTTAGAAATCACAAGGCCTTACAAATATCTTTTTTCATTTGATTCAAGCAAAGTTAAATGTCTAGGTTTGATTAAAGATTTGTGTGTCACATTAGTTCAATATCCTAGTAAAAGTATACTCATGGACATTGTAGTAGCTGATATCCCACCCAAGTATGGAATGTTATTATCTCACTCATGGGGACCAAAATTACAGGGATCTCTATAATTGGATATGTCATTTACTATATCAGTTTTTGGCCAACCAAAGAAAATCTATAGGGAAACATTGATGAGATATATGGTGAGTAGTGTAGAAAGATCAATAAATTACCCAATTTACACTACACCTACTGACCTAGATTCATTCATCTTATGTAACTCTGAAACTGATAATGAAATCAAAACTGAACTAAAGGAGAAAAATAAAACACAAAACAATGAAAATATCTTTCATGAATCACTATGGCACTTAGATTTTGATGGACCAGTCAATAAACTAGGAGCAGGAGCGGGAGTTTGGATAACTAATATCGAAAATAATCATGCAGAAGGCCATGCTTTCAGACTAAATTTTAAATGCACTAACAATATGGCTGAATATGAAGTGCTCATTTTAGAACTCCAAATTATCAGAAAATTAGAAGGAAAAAGAATATCAATTATGGAAGATTCAGAGTTAATTCTAAAACATACAAATGAAGAATATTCTGTTTATAATCCTAGATTAGGCCGATATAGAGAAACTGTGTTAGATTTGATAGATGAACTATTGGACTGTAATTTTTCTGCAATACCAAGGAAGAAGAACATACAGGCACACTCCTTAGAAACTTTTGCGAGTACTTGTAATCTACCCTTTCAGCCCAATCATAAGAATATTGCAGAAGTAAAACACAAACCAATAATTCCAGATAACCTCAAATATTGGCAAATTTTCTCACAAGATCAACAGATTTACCATTTTATGAATAATGAAGGTGAATTTCATAACTGTAAAATAGACACAGACTATACATGAGATCATGATTTAGATAGTGAAATTGATTTGAATAATATAGATGTAAATAATGCAAATTTTTCTAGACCTACTAAATTTATTCAATCAGATATAGATATATTAGATAAAGTAGAAATTCATGAGATAATTGATGATTAATCTGATATATTAAATCTCAAATATAATTTCCTTACAAAAGGCTTAACCGCTTTAGAATATTTATTTGACTCAAATGACGTTGCTAGAAAACACAAAATGGAGCCACTTAGATCTGATATTGAAGAATATAACATAGGCACAGAGTCAAAACCCAAGATGATCAAATTTTCCAAAGCCTTACCTAAGCAAGAAAAATAAAAATATATTGCTCTTTTCAAGGAATTTCAAGATGTTTTTTCTTGGAGTTATGAGGACCTAAAATCCTATGGCACCAATATAATACAGCAAAAAATCCCTATAAAAGAATACCAAAAGCCTTTTAAACAAAAGTTAAGAAGGATCAACCCTATTTTGATGCCTTTGATTGAAAAAGAGGTAAAAATAATGTATGATGCACAGATAGTTGCACCAATCAGATATTCTGATTTGGTTTCTAATCTAGTTCCAACCAGAAAAAAGACAGGAGAAATTAGATTATGTGTTTATTTTAGGAATCTAAATAAAGTATCCTTAAAAGATAATTATCCTTTACCAAATATGGATCACATTTTACAAGGGGTAATTGGTTCTTCTAGGATTTCACTTTTAGATGGATTTTCAAGGTACAACCAAATTTTAGTCCAACCAAAGGATCAAGCCAAAATAGCTTTTACTACCCCTTGGGGCACTTTTATGTATGTAAAAATTCCTTTTGGTTTAATGAATGCAGGGGCTACTTTTCAAAGAGCTATAGATATAACCTTTGCAAAGGAAATTCATGAATTCTTAGTGATTTACTTAGATGACATTATTGTATTTTCTAAGATTGATTATGAACACTTGGATCATCTTAGACATGTCTTTATTAAATGTAGAAAGTTTAGCATCTCACTAAATCATAAGAAAACCTTCTTTGGATTACAAGAAGGTAAGTTACTAGGACACATAATATCTAAGGAAGGAATTAGAATATATCCTGCCAGAATAGAAGCAATTCTTAACATTAGTCCTTCTAGGAACATAAAATAGTTACAAGCCTTTCTAGGTAAAATTAACTTTTTAAGAAGATTCATCTCCAATTCAGCTGAAATAATTAGAGAACTGAATAATATGTTGAAAAAATATTTAGTTCTTAAGTGGACTATTGAGGCCAAACAATAATTTGAATCTATCAAATAGATCTTAACAAAAACTCCAGTCCTTATAAGTCCTGACTTTAAAAAGGATTTCATCATTTTCTCCTTTGCTTCAGAACACACCATTGCTGTAGTTTTATTGTAGAAAAATTACCAGGGCTATTAGTAGCCCATAGCTTTATTTAGTAAAACACTTAGAGATGCCACTTTGAAGTGTAATATAATGGAGAAACAGGCCCTAGCTTTGGTAAAAGCCATTAAAGATTTCAGAGTGTACATTCTTTATACTCACATCATTGCCTATGTTCCAAATGCAGTAGTAAAAGACATTCTAACTTAGGATGGTCCTAATGGTAGAAGAGGCAAGTGTATTGCCACAATTTTGGAATATGAAATAGAGATAAAACCCACTAAACTTATAAAAGGTCAAGGTTTAGCCAAACTCATGGCTAAATCAAATTGTCATGCCCTAGACATAAATTTTATTTCCCAAGTAGATGATCAGGAAGATATGGCGACTCCAGAGATCAGTGAAGCATTTTCAGACTCACCATGGTATGCAGATATCATATTTGTATTACTAAACTTACAAGCTCCTCTTGGATTATCAAGAAAAAAAGCTATATTCTCAAAGCTAAAGGCAGTAAGATTTTGTATATTAGACAATGTATTTTTTGGAAAGATCATATTGGAATTTTATTAAAATGTTTGCTAAAAGAAGAAGCTGACAAAGTATTAGAAGAATTTCATGCAGATGGTTGTGGAGTACATCTCTACTAGAAGACTACTGTAGACAAAATCCCGAGAGCTAGTTTTTACTGGCCTAATTTGTTTGCAGATGTGAAAAGGTATGTGACCTCCTGTCACAAGTGTCAAATATTTGAGGGCAAGAAAAAGCTGTTACCCCTGCCCTTAAAACCCATCTCAACAAAAATCCATTTCAATAATGGGGTCTTGACTTCATTGGTGAAATTCACCCTCCATCATCAGCCCAACACAAGTGGATTCTGACAGCCAATGATTATTTTACTAAGTGGATAGAAGCCATACCCTCTAGGCAAGCCATTGACACTGTCATTATCTCCTTTTTAGAAAGCGACATACTTTCAATATTTGGATGTCCCCAAAATATTATTACTGACAATGCAGCTGCATTCAAATCCAAAAATATGATTGAATTTTGCCATAAATACCACATTACCTTAGGCCATTCTACTGCATATTACCCTCAAGGTAATGGCCTTGCTGTATCTTCCAATAAGAACCTTGCAAAAATCATCAAAAAATTACTAGAAGATAGCAAAAAGACTTGGAACAAGAAGTTAGTCAATGCATTATGGGCAGATAGACTTACCACCAAAAGATCTATTGGTACATCTCCTTACCAGCTTGTCTATGGAATGGATTTTGTTTTTCCATATTCCTTGGGAGTACCAATAATGAAGATAATCCAAGAATTAAAATTTGATACAAATGACATTCAAAGAAGAATTAACCAAACCATTCACTTGCAGCAAACAAGAGAAGAGGTTTATATTAAGTCTCAAGTTATCCAAGATAAGACAAAGAAATTTTTTTACAAAAAGAGCAAATAAGATGATTTATACATTGGTGACAAAGTGTTAAAATGGGATTCAAGAAGAGAAGAGAAAGGTAAACATGGAAAAATTGATTTTTTGTGGAAAGGACCATACGTTATTTATGGTTATAGATGTAACAATGCATTATTTTTGAAAGAAATGGATGGATCAGATCTGCTAGGTGGACCAGTCAATGGTAGAATGTTGAAGCACTACTACTCCTCAGAGATAAAAAATAGTTAGTTTTGTTTACTTTATCCATTGTACATAAACATTGAATATTTTAGATTGGATTGGATATTTTCCTAACATAGTTGAAGCCCGGAGAGAAGGCCCTAAGCTTTGAAAGGTAAAATATCATAAGTATGAATAATTGCAGAGATCAGAAGAAATTTTCAAGGTCATCATAGTCAAAATTCAAAGGCTACTAGTCTCAAAGTTCTTGACATTTCACCAGGAAATTCCATCCCCATGTGGAGCCACTGCTAGGGTCCTATAATAATAGGGTTCATAATTTTTGAATTGACTATGATTAGTCTTGTAAATATGTACATACCTTGCTTTCTACAAGTTGTTTTCCCATATTTGAAAATAATAAAAAATGAAGATATGGTAAAACTCCTAAAAGAAAGATCAAAGGATTTGAAAAGAAAAGATCAAAAAGAATAAAAAATGGACCCCAAAAGAAAAAATAAGTAATAATAAGACATGAAAGTGAGAAAGTCAAATTTCCACTACTATTTACTTTTACTGCAAAAAATAATGATTATGTGTAGATTTTTTAAAATGGCATAATCTATGATCAGTTAAATAGTTTAATCTTAACTTTTCATGCTTTGAATTTCATGTTTTAGATAGAGAATGAAGATATGTCAAACTGTTTAAACTTGACAAATCAATATATAGTTAGAGAATAAATGAGGAGCTCAACAGTTTAATCTGAGCCCTCGGATGAAATAAGGTTAGAATTAGATAGTTTATGCTTAAAAAAAAATGCATTTAGGGTTGCAAGCTTAAATGCACCCATGCAAATGAAGTAAAAAATGTTAGAATAATGATGGGTAGGTAGAAAGAAGTTGTGCAAGGCATGTAATAAAGCATCATTTGGAAAATTAATAATTTCCCCTCTCGCACAATGTTCCAGTATTCACAACCTTCAGTTAAAGGGGCTCATAGCATTTCTCTGACTTCTATTGGGATCGGACCCAATGCTTAATGACTGATTGGTAAAAAAATACTGGATTCCCTTCATAAAAGCCCATTTCGTCAATATATTCACCCTTTTCCAAAAATACAATCCCTTTTCCTAAGTAAAACACCTTTTTTTCTTAGAAAAAGTAAAATCCCCTCTTAATTAATTTCATTTCATCCAAAAACACTGAAAAAACCCATAAAATACAATTTATCCTAAGTTTAAGTGTAAATGTTTAATGGTACAATCATTTTGCTTAAAATTTTTTATGTTACACTTTACTTAGTTTATTATATGTATTTTCATTCATTCTCATTCATTTCATATTAATTTTTAACATATTGTATTAAATCCCTTTAGATTACCCCTTCCCGTATATATATTAATTCATTTTATTTAAATATCTCAAAACCCATTATTTTAATGTTAACCTATGTTTTTCAATACTCATGTGCTAAATATTTCCTCGTCGTTTCCCCATAGGTTAAAAAAATTATAAAACCCGCCCCAATGGTTATAAAACATATGTAAATGTTTCATTTTCTGTGTAAATATTACACCCCGCTTATCATAAAAATACATTTGTTTGATGTTTAAAACATACATTTTAAACATTAAAATTTAACGCCGATGTATATAAAGATCTAGGCCCCACGCCCACATATGCCAAGCAACTCTTCCAACTAATCTCCACCGTTCGCACACATATCTTTAGATCTGACGATCTAGACATGATATCGCAAATCTAAAAGCTCGAAAGTTAATCATTTCAAGATTTACGAAATGGGTATTTGTGCCTTTATCTCTCCTCCACGTGGCACCTTACTATTGGATCGCATTCGATCCAAGGAAACCACTTACCACCCTCAGCCCGTGCAATAACCACCAATGGTATTTTTGCCACCAGCGCTAAAAACACCCTTTGCTCTGATTTGACCATCATTATATGCCGATCCTGGATTAAACCTAAAAACCTTATAAAAACTTCATATGCACTAGTTAAGCTTTTTTTTGCATTATCTGTGTGTTTTATCCATTTCAAACTAAAAAATCAAGCGTTGTACATCATTTTTTCACCTAAGGAACCAAAAAATCCATTGCAATTACCGCCAAGACGACTGAAAACGTCCAGCTTGCTTCCAAAAGACTTCCACAACCATTAGAAACTTCTCTGACACCTCAGAACCCTTTTAAAAGAAAAATTACCTGCGAAAACCAGGTATTCTTCGAAGAAAAGCAACCTGTTTGTCATTCGAAAAAGATTTTTCTGAGAAATTAAGCCTAGTGAAGCCCATTTTCCCACATAAATACTTGTAGTTGCCCGCAAAGAACGAATTAGCTGTAAAAATCAGATAAACCCAATTTCGATACTGCAGTCTGTTTTAAAAATAAAAATTGAAGTATTTTATTCTTTGCAGACCTTGAAAAGACTCCTAATCTGTCCATAAACCCTTTGCAAATAATCCCAATCTTTTTGTGCCTGATATGAACCAGTTTTAGTCCACTTTATCTAAAACAATAGAGAAAATCGTTTTATATCATTTGCTAAACCTGTAAAGAGTCTGAAGATCATTTTGAAACCAAATTTGAAGGTTTAAAGCCAAAATAAAGCCATTTTATACCTTTTATATTTAAGAAACCTCTATTAAACCAAAAACCCTTCTGTAAATAATTTAAGCTTACAAAAGAGTACACAAAAATCCAAAATACAGAGTTTCAAGTATCCATAAGGTCTAAAATGTCACAATCAAATCCAAAAATGACTTCCAAAACCACAATTGTTGTAAACCCTCTACAACCTCTTGTTGTAGACATTGAACATACACCCTTGGGTGATGTAGATTACAAAATAGTTGATCCAATGATAGAATTTAATCTTTTAGACCTCCACTGCTGGAGTCTTGAAAAATCATTAGATCAAACTGATGAAGTTCAGATTTGGGAATCAAACCTACCCAAGTATGTTGTTCCACTCACTCATAAGTGTCCAGAAGTCAATAGGTTGTGTCAGAACTATTATTCCCCTGAATAAAGAGCCATTGTTGATGAAAATAAAGAATATTGTTCATAATTACTGCTGATTCTATAAACCTAATGCTACAGTTCAAACCGGTTGGAAATACTGAGAGAGGTGATGAATCAAAACTTCGTTAATTTTATAATGGGGAAAACTTGCTGCCTCGAAAATGGCTCTGCTAGGGTTTTCGCTTCTCCTGCGTAAAATTTGAAACTCTCTCCCTCGCGATCCCCGTTTCGAGGCTTGGTGCCCCCTGGCTTCTCTGCTGAAACTCCTCCCATGAATCTGGCCTCTGGAGGGGCGGGCACATCCCCCCCTCCTCTCAACACCCCCTCTTCTGACAACTCTGCCGCTGCAAAAAAAAGTGCCGGCACTGGACCGACCCCCCTGGAAGCCTCTGTTCATGCTCCCGCTACAGACAACTCTGGTGACGCCGCTTCAGGCTCTGCAACCACTAAAGACAGAGATGCAGAGAAGGATGCCTTTGCTACCCAGCCAAAAGCGTCCTCTGCCACCTACATTCCAAAATCAGCTGAGAGAATCAAAATAGACCTCCCCAGTCATCGCATCAATGGCCACATTCAATATATGAAGGATCACGCCCTCATTGGCAAGTCCATCGGACTATGGCCAACCGAAAAAGCTTTGCAATGATGGATAATCTCCAATTGGAAGCCTAAAGGACAAGTGACCCTGCAGCTTGGTCCCAAAGGTTTCTTCATAGCTATCTTCAACTGTCTGGAGGACAGAAATCGTATCTTTGAGGGAGGCCCGTATTTCTTCAACTCTGCAGGCCTATACCTCCATGACTGGATAGAAAGATTCAATCCAGACAAAGAGGACTTCAACTGGGCACCAGTCTAGATCCGTATGTACTCCTTACCTCTGGAATACTGGGATGAAGAGACCTTAAAGGACATAGGTAATGGCTTGGGAGTGTTTATAAAAGTTGTCGAGGAAACTAAACTCAGGCGATACACCTCCTACGCCAGGATTTGTGTTTATATGCACCTCGCTAAATCTCTCACGGACTCGGTAAGTCTATTTCATGATGATTTTAAATGGGTTCAAGCAATAGACTACGAGCATGTCCCCTTCCATTGCAGAAAATGTCATGAACATGGTCACCTATACCGTGATTGCCCTCTGAATCAACAACATAAAACCCCCGCCCATGAGCATAGCAAAGATGCTGAAGGATTTACAAAGGTCACCAATCGAAGGAAGCACTCCAAGAAAGCCCCTGTCTCCTTAGAAGTTCCCAAGAAACCTGAATTGAGTAACAGCTTCGAAGTACTTGCCTCTCAAAACGCCTCGGAGGATCATCAATCTCAACCCCCCACTTCAGAGCCGCCCCATAAATCCTCCACTCCTCTTCCTACCCCCTCAACCTCCGTCCCCACCAACACCAACTCTCTTGCTTCTACCTCCTCAGAAAACCTTGATAAAGTTCTAGTTTTCAAAGATTCACTCATGGAGATTAATGCCACTCTAGCTCTTAGCACCCATCAAAAGCTAGACAATGCAGAACAAAATATGCTGACTCACATGGACGAAGAACCAGGGAGTATAGATCTGGGGGATCTGGACATACTCAGCTTGGAAACAGCTTGTCACCAGAGAGACTTTAGTACAATACTTCCCCGAAAAATAAACAGTCTGGAAGTGGTTCTATCCAGAGAACAACAAAACAAATTTCTTGGTATTCAGGCTAGAAGTCTTTGGGACGGGAAAAAAATAATGAAAGAATCAAAGAAACGAGGGCGCAAAATAGATCTGCAGTGGACCATCATTGTCAGAGAAATGCTTTTGGAATCTGGTAGGTTTCCCAAGCTGACCAAGTTCTACAAGAATCTTCTCACTGTTCCTCATGAAGCTCATTTCATGGAATGTGAGAGGGCTCAACAGCCCAGCAAAACACAGAATGCTAAAAAACATGATTCATCAAGACAAGCCTTCAATAGTTTACCTACAAGAAACAAAATGCAACAACATTGCTCTAGAAAAGATCCTGAACAAATCCTGGACTGGATGCCGTTCAATTTCAGTGGACGCCTCAGGAGCATCAGGAGGTCTCGCTATCATTTGGAATCCTCAGGTTCTTTCCCTCTATGACTTTCATGCCTCACACTATTTTATTCAAAAAAATTTCCATTTAGTGGGGACCAATACACATGGTCACCTCACTAACGTATATTTCCCACAAGACCTACACAAAAAAATGGGACTGCTGGATACTCTAACAAAGCTCAACTCTGCCAGGAGTTTCCCCTTATGGATTTGTGGGGGTGACTTTAACATGATCACAACTTTGGAGGAAAAATCTGGAGGTAGAACCAGGTTGGACGTGGATAGCACTAGCTTCAAAGATTTCATCCATAGTAATCTGCTTATGGATCTTCAGACTTCCAATGGAATGTACACATGGACCAAAAAGCGTAGGGGCTCACAGCACATAGCCTCTAGGCTTGATCGATTCCAAATGTCTGACAATGCAATTCACCTTGGTGGGGACTTTCACACCTCCATCATGCCTCAAGTGGGTTCATATCATTGGCCCATATTGCTGCAGTGGTCTCGTCTTGGCTCAAGGTGCAATAGACCATTCCACTTTGAATCGTTTTGGTTCTCTCATCAAAAATTCAAAGAAGTGGTCATTGAGGCTTGGAACTCCTTCACTCCCCCAGTAGGAGCCAAGATGTATCAGTTCCAACAAAAGCTAAAACATCTTAAGAACGCTCTCAAATCTTGGAACCGTACTTAGTTTGGCAACATTTTTTCCCATCAGAAATAACTAGAGCAGCAAATGAGCACACTGCAATAGTGCATCATCTCTGAAGGAAGAATGGATGAGTATGACCGACAGGAGCAAGCTCTCCTCACGAAAATCGAAGAGAGGCGGTAACAAGAAGAGACCCTATGGCATCAGAAATCCAGGGTCATATGGCTGAAAGATGGGCAGAAAAATACTAAATTTTTCCACAGGTCCACCATACAAAGATGAATGCACAACAACATTGCTTTCATCAATAATCGACAAGGAGATAGACTCGAGGTTCATGAAGATGTTGAACATGAATTCAAAGATTATTTTCAGAACATTCTTCGTGAACCTCCAAGCAACAAAAATCAAGCAATACATTCTGTCACGTAGCACATACCAAAAATCATCACAGCTGAACACAACAACATGCTTCTCAAGCCAGTCACTCTTCAAGAAGTGGAGGAAGCAATGGCACAACTCAAAGATGGCAAAGCGCCTGGCCCCAATGGTTTCATAGCCAACTTCTTTCTTGCTTTCTGGGAGCAGATCAAAACAGAAGTTTGGGAGCTAGTGGAAGAATCTCGGTCAATGCATTGGCTTCTCCCCTCTCTCAACACGACCTTCATAGCTCTCATTCCCAAAGAAGAGGACTCCAACACTCCGGACAAATATAGGCCCATTGCACTCTGCAATTTAATTTACAAACTCATTCCCAAAGTCATTGCGAATAGGCTTAAACCTCTTCTCCCTCTTCTTATATTGACGGAGTAGACGGGCTATGTGGAAGGGCATCAGATCCTGGATGGAATTATACTCTCGCATGAAGTGATCCATCCTCTTAAGCTCCTAAAGAAACCAGGTATGATACTAAAGTTAGATCTTTCTAAAGCATTTGACAAACTAAGTTGGAACTATATCAATCAAATGCTCTTGGCCTTTGGATTTTGTGCTACTTGGACTCGTTGGCTTATGAACCTCATCTCTTCCCCCAGCTTTTCCATCCTTCTCAATGGATCTCCTTCCTCACCCTTTCGTTTCTCTCATGGTATTCGTCAGGGAGACCCTTTATCCCATTTTCTTTTTGTTCTCATGGCCGAGGGCCTTAGTCGCCTCATTCATCACGCTGTTTCTTCCAACTCCATCAAAGGAATTTATCTCCATGACCGACCCCCCATCTCTCACCAATAGTTTGTTGATGATAATATGCTTTTTGGTCATCCGTCATTCCAATAAGCCTCAGCCTTCAAGTACTTGCTGGACATCTTTTCAGAAGCTTCGGGAACCACCATCAATGCCTCTAAATCCCAGCTATTTTTCTTCCACACTTCCATCATCACTCAATGTAATATTGCAAGGATTCTGGGCTTTTCGATTGCTGTGCTTCCCTCGAAGTATCTTGGAGCTCCCCTCTTCAACTCTGCCATCAAACATTCTTCTTGGAGAACTCTCCTTGACAAATTAGAAGCTAGGATCTCTTCTTGGACCTCTCGTTCGCTCAACATTGCTAGTAGACTCATCCTAATCAAATCTGTTCTCCAAGCCATGCCATTGTATCTATTCTCTATACTAGCAGCCCCAAAATGGGTCTTAAAAAAAATCCACAATAGTCAAAGAAATTTTCTATGGGGTTCCTCGAGCCTCAATAGAAAATGGGCTCTTTTCAAATGGACCGAGGTCTGCCTTCCTAAATCTGCTAGTGGGCTCGGCTTGAGAGATCCTTTACATAGCAACAACACCATGGGCGCACGCATATGGTGGAACTGGCTCTCCAAACCGCACACACCCTGGGCACGTCTTTGGCAATCCAAACATGCTCTAGGAAGACCCCAGGAGGATCTCATTCGCATCACCATGAACACCCCTGGTTCATTAATTTGGAATGCCGCCAAGCAACATAGTGCCTTTATCCAAGCGCAAAGTTTCTGGGAAATTCATTCAGGAACTACTACTAGATTCTGGGAGGACTCTTGGCAGCAACTCCCTAAACTTGCTACTCTCTTTCACAAACCGAAATGGCAAGAAACTCTCTAGCATAATGTTCAAAACTAAGTCTATCAGTTTGGGCAGCAACATTCATCTTAGGGTTTTCAACAATGGAGATCAGCAGGAACATGGCAGGAAAATTGGCAGGAGGAAACATTTGAAGAGATAGATCAAGAGCTCAAACTCAGAAGAATCAAAGTTTCCGATAAAAAGGACAAACTCCGCTGGGGATACACTCCCAAAGGCAACTTCACTACCAAAGAAGCATACCAGCTGCTCTATTATCCCATGCAGATTCCGAAGGATCATCTATGGGATCAAGTATGGCAACCAGGTATCTGGCCTAAAGTTTCTACTTTCTTATGGCTTCTCAGCAAATAAAGACTCCTTACATGGGACAATTTACAAAAACATGGCTTCATTGGGCCTTCTAGATTTCCCAACTACAATCTTCATTCTGAAACCATATCGCATCTCCTAGATACTTTCCCATTATCAGCTCATATTTGGGAGCGAACTGCTATATGTAATAGAAGAACTGGTAGACGCGTGGGAGAGACTGTCAATACCATCATAAATTGGCCTTTGTAGCCTTTCCAAAGTCACTTGCTCAACTCTCTTTGGGTCCTAATTCCGGGCTTTGTCTATTGGATCGTTTGGAAGGAGCGTAATAAAAGGATCTTCAAAAATCAAAGTACGCCCCCTGACATCCTGTGGTTGCATATCAAACAAAGTCTTCAAGAAACTCTTGCTCTAAGGCACTGGAAAAACTATGATATGCCCTCTTCCCCTCCTGAATGCCTCATCCTGGAAATTTGGAACCTTAACCTCACACCTTCTGCTCAGATCCAGGCCAAATCCTCCATCCATATTGATTCTCCCCTCTCATGGTCTCCACCCATGCCACATTCTTTCAAATTGAATTTCGATGGAGCGGCTAAGGGTAACCCAGGATTATTTGGATTCGGTGGCATTTTCAGAAATGCTGAGAGCTTTGTTTTGCATAAATACTATGGCTCGCTTGGAAGAGAATCTAACAATGTTGCAGAGCTTGAAGGATTATGGCATGGAATTTGTATTGCTAAAAAAGAAAACTTCTTCCCTCTGGAGGTTGAAGGGGATTCTAAAATTCTCATAGAGGCAGCTATTTGAATCCACTCTGGCACTTCAGTGGCAAAGATAGCTTCGATTTGGTGACTTCTCAGCAGATTAGAAAAAAATGAACATTGGCTCAGGGCTCCCCACACCATCACCTTCAAGCACATTAGGCGCACTACTAACAAGGTAGCCGACCGTCTGGCTAATCAAGGAGTCAACCAGTAGCTCCGCTTCTTCTATGGCCCTTTGAACAGTTCTGATGATGCTCAACTTATTCAAGAATGCACTCTCTTGGTGTAACAATATCATCGTTTCCCGGATGCAGGTGATTATCTTGTTTTGTATGTTGGTGCGTGGGCCGGCATTGTGGGTTGGCGCGTGGATATTTACCACCGCCACCCAGACTCGTGCGATGTCCTGCATTTACTCCTCTGCCATATCCTTCAATGCTGCCTTAATTCATCTCATTCTTCCACAACAACCCGTTTGCATTTCGACCATGGCGCCTCCCACCAGTTTCATTTCTGCTCCACCCTTGAGCTCAAGCTGCTCCATCGCCGCCGCAGAGCCCTGCTCTCGGACTGGCACTGGGAAGTGCTGTACTCTGGTGTGCTTTATCAAACTACTGCCTGGTATAAATTTCACTCAAAGCCCATTCTGCATTCTCAGGTTCAATTTTCCTCTCGTCAGTGCCTCGACTTTGCCTAACTGTGTTCCCCTACTGGCTGAAGCTCTTACCTTCACTGCCCTACCCTGCCATCGCTTATCCGACACTTACACTGCCATGTCTATTCGTGACATCATGCCGAGGTTGCGCCAACGTATGAGGTTCAGGAGAGGCACCAGTCGAGGGCATGTTGCTCGTCAACCTTCTACTTCCACCTCTAGTTCTACCTCCCAATCTTCGGATTATCTCTCTGGCCGCTATCTCACCACCAGAAGTGGTCGTGGCTATGGGTCTGGGAAGTCCCAATTTTATATGGGCTCCCCCCACATCCATTTCACCCCGCTCCCCACCCCTGTGTAGTCTCATACAACTTAGCTCCATTTCCCCCGTTCTCTCATCCAATCCACCTTAATCGCCACGGTTGCTATTGTGCTTCAAGAAGACTCCTCGGGTGTGGTCGTCATGACTCCGGGTGTGACTCTGGAGAAAAACACTGAAGATATGCACATCACTCCTCCTACTGACAGGCTGAAGTGCAAAGAGCCCTACTGCAGTGCAATTCAAGACATGAGCCATCAAGCTGACCCAAGCGACCCCAAGCGTGGTTGTTTCATTAGAAAAGAATAACATCAGGCAGAGGAAGAAGACTCATACAAGTATGGCTGCCGTATCGTCGAAGAACCACCTCCCAATTCTCATGATTCCTAAACAGGTCTACCCTCACAAGTTTTTGTTTCACAGTTGCTTGATTTGGCCCAATTCTCTGTGTTTTTGTTTAATCAGTTTACAAACTCAGAATTTCCTTACAATGTCTATTAGCTGGTTTCCCCTGCGTGGGCGACACATCTCTGTTTGTATGTTTTGGACTAGTGATGTAGTTTTAGTTTCTGAAGTTTATCTGGTAAACCATCAATTTTGTAATCGCAAGAATGCTGCAACTCTGGGAAAGATATTTTGAGGCTAGGGCCTCTCTGTAACTTTTTTGTATCAATAATAGAAGTAGACAAATTCAGAAAAAAAAAAAATTTAAAAAAATAATAATAATAAATTAAAAAAAATGCTACAGTTCAAACCAGATCCCAATGCAATTCCTTATCCATAGAAGCACTCACAAAGCTTTACATTGTTCTAGAATTTCCTAAAAGTTTTCAAATTTTCCAATTGTTCATGCCTTTACATGTTGAAATTACACATATTAACCCTCCTTATTCCACTTCCAGATTTCCTAAAGGGTCAAGGCATGTCATTTCCATGTTTTCATTTATCCTAGGTTATTTTATAGATGAGTCAATCCTAGGTTTTCTATCTACCTTTGTACCAGGACAACCTCCTTCTATCATTTAAAATTATGCTGAATACATAGATGATATTATCCATGATCAGCTTGTAAAATTTCCAATTGAAGGAGTATTTAGGTATAATTATTTTCTTTTCCATACGTTCTTATACTTCCAAGCAGAAAAGTTCCCAATAACACTTCAGAAGATTGATGTAGAAGGGAACCCACTCTCAGTCATCTTTTGGACATCTTTGATCAGAAAAGAGTCCACAGAGTTCACTTATGCATATTTTACATATTCCTTTGTTCATCCATGGGTTAATATGTTGAAAAACATAGTACAACCAAGAATCAGTGATGAGATAAAGAAATTTATACAACTATTAGAGCAAACTAGAACTAGAGATTGGTACTTATATCAAAATCATACAGAAATCAGAGTTTTTGGGTCAAATATTTTACCCTATAAACTACCTAAGTATGTGCCAATGAGAATTTTTTCCATGGAGTACATAAGTCAAATTCTCAATTCAAATTCTATCAACTTCTTAGCTTCCAAAAATAAGAACCAATTTAAGTTGAAGAACTAGGTGGGACCTTTTATTTGCAATCACAGAGATGCTTGAATAGAAGCGGAAAAATAATTGCTGGAATGAAAATTTGAAGAAAGATTTTTATGCAACTATGATCCTGAGGTAATACTCAGCAAAATTAGGGTGAAGTGCAAATTGACACCTTATATCCATGATAAAATGCCATATATTGAACAATTTGTTAATCAAACAGAGTGGCTAGAAAATACCTTAATAGAAGCAGTTAAACAGGGTGATACTATTCACACCTTGCAAACTGTAAATCAAGGAGATAAAGCTAATAAGAGAATTAGGGAAGAAGGTACCTACTCTTATGAAACAACAACAGAGACTAGGTTTAAACTCAGATATAACAAAAAGCCTAAGCTCAATCTAGTTGATAAAGAAAAAGAGACCATAGAAGTGGAAGATACAAATGTTCCAGAAGAAAACAATGAACTAGCTACAGAGATTATAAATGAAGAGCATCCTGCTACTTCAAACACACAGGTAATTGAAAAGAAGCAAAATATGGAGGCATCCTCCTCATAGCTAGTAGAGGATAAAAATATTAACATCAGGGAGAAATATAAGCAAATAAAGGCCAAGAATGAAGAAATCAAGATTAATATTTATTCTCAGTATTTAAAACAAACACCAAGGATCCATAATAGACTTCTGTCAACTTTTGATTATTCAAACAAGAATTTGATTATGTTAGTGCTTCAACCAAGAGTTAAGACACCAAAAATAGTGGCAGATTACAAAAAAGTTGATCTTGAAGTGCGTACAGAAAGTGTCCATGCATCAGATCAAATTGAGTTTCAAAGACAAACTTTTGAGATGCTTTATTCTACCATAACTACAAAGGCAATGAGTGCCCAAAATCTCTAGAACAAAATATTAAATATGAGAGATCAAATGAAGGTTGAAAAGGCTTCCTCATATGCTGAATATCTTAGGATTAAGTCTTTAGAAGAATTGGTTATTCAAGTAGGATATGATCCTGCTAATGTGAAAGTTGCAGAAGAATTAGTGAAGAAAAAGAATGCTGATATTGTAGCACTTAGAAAACAGCTCAAGCTTCCACCAACAGAACATCCACAAGCCAAAGAAATTGTGCAAGAGGAAAGCCAAAAATATGATATGATGAACTTGATTCTACAATTGACAGCACAAATAAAAGAAATGGAAATCCAAATGGACAAACTTGTCCATGAAAGAGAAATTGCAAAAGCACAGGAAATCCTTATAGTAATTCCCATGGTAACCACAGTTGTGCCTTCAACTCTGGCAGAAGAGTTGGCACCAAAAATACCACTGGCTACTGCAGTACCAGTGACCTCATCCACTACTTTAGCTACAGAATCCTCTACCATAGCAGCAAAACAGTCTGATGAAACTAGTAAAATTATTAAGGCCATGGAGGAAATGACACTTCAAACCAATAAAATCAATAGGTTGAAGAAGGTGATTGAAAATATTGAAGACACTAAGAAGCTAGCCCAAATTAATGCTAAAACTCAGGAACAAAGGTCTAACAAGTTAAATGTTGAATTGAAGAACTTACAAAAGGATTTAACCTTGAGAGAGTCAATGTCCTATGTGAAGAATCAACTATGGAATAAAATCATTGAATCCATCAATGATGTTTGGCCATCAATACAAGTAATTTATGAGCAAACGTATTTACTAAAGGCAACTCAAGAGGAAATTCTGAAAACAAAGGATGAACTAGGTTCCAAACCTGAAGAGGCCCTAGAACTAATTAAATTTCTCAACAGTAAGAAAAGCAATAATTAGAGGAGATAGAAATTACTGATAGAACAAAGACAATTCTAGAAATAAGGAAAGCAATTACAAAGAAGAATTTGATGAAGCAACTAGAAGAAAAATGTGAAAACATGAACATAGCCATAACCAAATTTATGGTTAAATTTGAGATTTTGAGGCAAAGAGGTTTGCCAAACATCCTTGTTATTAATGATAAACTTATGACACAAGAAGACTACAATAAGAAGATAAGAGATCATGCAAAAGAGCAAGTAGATAAAACAGAAGGACAAGGAATTCCTACAGGAAAGGTTTTACATAAAAATTTTGAAGATTTTTTTTTATCTATAGCATGAGATAAAACACCTATTTCTTATAAAACCAACATTTTATAGGTACACTGAGGCAAATGAGAATTTTAGGAGGATTAAAAAGATCAAAAATCATGATTAAGAATTTTGGGAATCACTCACTGACTTACTGTAAAAGTCAAATTGCAGAAAAGAGGATAAAAACATTTTTCTGATTTACACAGTCAAAACAGAAATTATAGCAGTAAGGTAGTTGAAACAGTGATTAAAATATATCAGAGGTAAAGAGTATCAGATAAGAAGATAATATTTCAAAACAGATTTGAAATGTCTTTTGCCAGTGTTGGAGACAACAAGGTAGCCAGCTACACCCAATCCAAAACAACACTTCTATTTTATTTGGATAAATAGGACAGCTTGCTAAGTTGTTAAGCAACTGTCACTATTTTGTTGTTAAAGATATTTTATTTTCCTTAGAAAATTCCTATGAGTATTCTAGGATATTTTGCAAACATTTTTGTATATATATTTCATATTTTGAAGTATTATTGTGGAATAAATTGCTGAAGATTTCTATAGTCAATATTTCTATACCTAAATGATTTTTGTAGCAAGTTCAAGTAGCAGACTGGATCAAATCATCTAGCAACATATTTCAGGATTCATGTGATGAGCCATTGAAGTGAAGTGCTTTCTACTGTCATTGTTTATCTTCTTATGTTTACATGCATCCATATATGTGTTCTAAATTTGAATGATAAATTAGGAATATTATTACAGGATTTGTTAAAAGCACCCTATCTTTAACTATTTATCATTTCTATGTTTTTTGCTAATTTCCAGAGTAGGAAACCCTTAATTTATCCTTCTTTCGAATGACCTCTGTCTACTCCTTCCTTATCTGGATCAAAAAATCATTGATTTCTCTTTATCCCAATCAAACCACTTCATCAATCAGCCTTCCAAGATCTTCAATGACTTGTCTATCTTGCCCTACAAATATTTGACTTTTTGACCTTGATCATAGTTCTTTCTGCTTGAGATTTGACTCCTTTTCCCAATGGAAAAACATATCTATCACTGTCCATCTCATTAAGTGATTTTTTCCCACCAAACCAAACCAAACCAATTTTCACATCATAACTATCCTAATATCATATAATTAAAACAAAGTTAAATCTTATAGAGAGAGCCCTTTCTGAACCCTAGGAGGGCTAGATCCTAGAGTTTAAAATTAGGTCTGTGGTTACCTCTAATGTTCTTGGACTTTAAATCAAAATCTCACAACTTTAGAATTATTAGAGTGATAACATGACGTACAACACATACACCTACACTTGGCGTACAAAAGACACATACACCTAAAGTACAACACATACACCTACACTCGGTGTACAACAGACACATACACCTGCACCTAGTGTATGACATAACATATACATACATGGAGTATAACACAATGAATACACATTCCACGATACCATGGCTATGCAATGCACAGACACATTACTACAAATACACAAAAAAACATGTAAAACACACACACAATACCACATGTACAACATGTACATAGTACCAAATCAACACAACACCACCTGCACAACATGTACACAATACCACATGTACATAGAACCACCTACACAACGTGTAGAAAAAATCATATGTACACAAAACCAACTACACAACGTGTACACAACACCACATGCACACAACACCACATTTATATAGCACCATATGTACACAAAACCGCATATCCAAAATATGCACAACACCATATGTACACAACACCGCATATCCAACATGTGCATAGAACCATATGTACACAACACTGCATAAACAACATGTACAAAAAACCATATATAAACAACACCACATGCACACAACATCACAAGTGGAACATGTATACCATATATACAAAAGTAATATTGGAAATCCATAGAACACACACTAAATTTACTAAGAAACCTTTCTTCTAGTGTCTTTCCACTATTTAGGCACGTTCCAGCGTGTCGCCAATCACACTGCTTCCATTACACTGATGTATCCCTCAGCATATCATGTCCATAACATAAACATAGACATAGTATAAAAACATAATATCAAATCATATCCACATGATACTAACCTCATAGATATGTTAATGTTGCTCTTCCCACTTTCTTCCTCATAAAACAAGAACCTCTTCAAGTCATTCACCTGCATAAGCAATCATTCCTCCACAATAATGATCCTTGACAACCATGTCAGAAAATGACATACATGCATACATATATACATATAAAAATCAACAGAAAATAATCATGAACCATGACGACCCTGTGAGACAAAAACATATGTTGATACATATATACATATATAGACATCATCATAATCATAATGACAACATAATTACCAAATATCATAAGGTTAAGGTCAAGATAACTCCCTTTATCCGTGCACAACATGCACAACATGCAAAACATACACAAAGTTGAGAACAATGTTTCCCAACTTAGCCAAGGCATATGATGCCTCAAATTTATTTACTTTACCTTTCTTGGTTACCCTCCTCATCATTGTCCTGCCACCATAATTTATCCCAATGGACCCAACCAATCCAACCAACTATCATACTCTTTCCTTTATTTTCTTTTATACATGCACTGAGATTCATCTAGGTCTTACATAACCTGTTAGGTTTCATTCAACTCTTCCCAAACTCCATTAAATTTCCTCTTTCCCAACTAATTCCCAAAAATCTCAAAGAATAAATGTAAGAACAGGAAATAATAAAGAAGAAAAAACATGAAAACCAATAACAATACGATACCACAAACAAAGTGGTATGGACATACACCAGACATATACAAATCCACAATCAAGTGCAAGAATTCACAAAATACCAAAAGCACAAGACAAGAAACAAACACCATGAATCAATCCCCATGGGTTCCCAATTCTTCCAAGGGAAAGCTCAACCTGATCCTTCTCCAAGATTCCATGTAAATCTCTTTTTCCATGCAATCCCTGCATCATACTGCCACAAACACATAATTTTCAATGCATAATTAAACAAATAAACATACTAGTTACCTTACCTTGATGTTCCAAGCACGTTGAATTGTAATTGAACACATACATGCCATCCCTCAAGGGAATCCAATTCCCTTGATGGATTCAACTACAACTAGAAACCGACTATTATACCTATCAAATACATGTTCATGAATTTAGTGCATATTCACATAATGTCAGATGGAATCAAGGTTAATAAGAATTATTGTATGAAAACCACTCATTCATTTGGAATTGTGGTTTCCAAACATTGCCAAATTAATTCTCACCAAATTCATTTATTTTAAGTTTTACCTTCTTGTAATTGGGTTTTACTATCTACTATCACATCACCTAGTTGTTACTTATATAAATAAATCAATTGTTACCTTGTCATGCTAATGCCAAGCATGTTTCCCCGCAACTACTCACACATGTCAATCACATGTTCCAAATATAATGAAAGCATATCTATTAATTTGAAATAAAACTTTAACAGGGATAACAAACATGTCATAATCAACAATCAACTCACAATCATAGTCATAATACTAAAACTAGCACCTACTTGCACTCAAGTTCATATCAACTGTCTCAGCACATAATGAGTTAGTACATCCATATTAAAACAATATCATTCTTTCATGAAATATTATAGAAATACTTATATCATGCAAAAAATCAATCATTCCAACAACAAATAGACTACATAATAGACACCAAACTCTCAAACACCAAATAGATTACATAATCAAACATTCAAGCACCAAGTAGATGACAAAAGCAAACTCATGCCTTAATGTATCTCAGGAGAGGATACCTTTTCTGCAAAATCAATCTATATTAGCACGATATAACTTCACAGCATATCAACTCAAACATAAATAATGCCATGATGTACATAACAATAATTATCTAACATGTCCACATCATAAACTCATAAACAATTGGCATTCATGCATAACAATCACAAATGCACAGTCAGTCTAGATTAGTACAACACAATATCACAAATAGGTCGAATCATACTTGAATTTCATAACCATAATGATATGCATAGGTGAGTACATATTAACACGATACTTGTAACATCAATATATTAAAATAAATGACCATAATCGTCATGCATATGACCGAAATGCATACAACAACAAGTTGATACCATTCATGACTATCCGACACATATTCATATGGCCAAATTGATAAATAACATCTATCATACATGTAACCATAAAAAAAACAGAATGATAGGCATGTACATAACCCTAACGCATATAAAAATCCATTAACTAACATACATGCACACCCAACATACAAACTTGTATGACAATTTTCTCTTACCCCGAGGTCCAGTGCTGTAACCTCGCTCTAATGATCTGCTTCTCCTACTCTATCTTAGCCAACATATCAACATCATAACATACCAACACATCATGATGACACAAACTACATAATTACCATCATGATGCATGCCTGACCTACCATGCATGCATAACCATAACCATGAAATGCATTAACAACATATAGACACTAACATGCATAACAAATGGGTATACAACCAACATGCATTCATGACAAAAACATCCCAACAGCAACACCATCACTTCTACATGGAAACACAAATGTAACAATGACCACCACCATGCATACATAACAAGCACATAAACTGCAAGCATAAATAACTCATATGCAACCGACATGTATGCATGAAAAACACATCCCGTCCATCCAATCGAAGGGTTGAACCATGCTTTGATACCACTTTGTGACACCCTGTTACCCAAGCTAACTGGTCCACTAGGGTAAACATGTGATGAGAGGCTACTATGATTTGATTCAAATCCCCATGTAAAGTTAAGGAAGTGGAACCGACATAATGAAACCAAATTGACCTTCTGCACATGCTACAAAATATTTAGGAGTCAGCCAACCCTTCCAGGTGACCAACCCCTGAGACAACTCAACATTTTAATAATATGGACCCTCAACCACTCCCATGACAATCCATGCATGTGACTGAGGCCTTTCAATTTCTCCCACAGCAAGGCATGCCAACAACTATACACTTTTCCAGGAATTTCTAAGCCACTGTTTCAGAGCTAGGTCCCAAGCCATTGTCCACAACTTCATGAAACTTTCAAAAATTAATGATAACAGTGGAAAAAAACTGCTAATGTAATCACTAGTCCAAGTAGTTTATCTAACCCCTACTATCCATGACATTAATTTCATCAAAAATGTCAAAAATAAGTAATCTATAGCTCATAACAACACATCTTAGCATACGGGTCTCATACTTATCTAATATTCGTAAAGAAGCATTGTTTCCTTATCACACTAGTTGCATTATCATATATTAGCTCATATATTCATTGTACATTCATTTTCTAATCAAACATGATGAGAGACAAACATCAAGTCTGTCATTTAGCATAGTCATAACCATCATGTAACCAACAAAAATAACAAGGATATAACAATCATAAAAAACACATATGAACCAATACATTTACACATGAAATACCAAGGAGAACGAGCTCTTATTAGTGAATGCAAAGGCCAAAAAAGTCAGGGACTTCCACGAACCACCTGACCATAGGTTGGGATGAACCAAATATTTCTTTCAGCCAATCAACCCCATGCCATATTCCAAACATCAATGTGGGACTCAAAACCAAACCAATCTAGGTTTCCTCAGGATTTACCACAATCCCCACCAGATTACTAGGACCTAAACAAGCATGGATGCCTTCGTATTTCTCCACCTACAGCGTGAGTAATTTTCCTGCCTTAGAGTTTGTAAGCTTTATCATATATCCTATCATTCACAAGTCGAGGATTCATAGGTCTACTCATGACTCCACCCCCCAGGATTTACTCTATATCCCGACATACATTGATCGAGGATTCCTAGGCTTGATCGAGGGCACACACATCTAGGATTCACCATATATCCTGCCATTCACTGGTTGGGGATTCCTAGGCCTACTGAGGTATAAAAAATATGGCTTTACCACAGTCCCACCTTCTCCATTCCATGGATTCCTAGGCTTGTGTTATTTCTTTTAGAGACCACCACTCAGTTCCGAAACCATCCAGAAATCAAGCTTAACCAAATATAAGAGAACCCACCACACTATTTTTATCCAGAAATGGCAATGCAAGGTTGAATAACATTGTCACATTTGAAAATCCCATGCTACTGATAGCAAGAGAACCAAATACACACATGCATGTACCATGCATGCCAAATCTAGCAAGGAAATCACACATGCAACTTGATACCTACAATTAATCTCGTTGAAGTTATTTGATATTTCTCTTCCTTGCTTGATCTTTGATTCCCTTTTCCTTATTGGTCCTTCTTTTTATTTCATTGATTCAATGCTAGAGTGCTCAAATAAAACTCTCAGTGTCCAAGAGTGAGAGAGAGAGAGAATAGAGATATAGCTCCAAAATTGAACTGACAAAAGGTACCAACTGATCCTCAGAAACATTTTTATTAATGAGGTCTCTAATTTCTTCGATTTTCATTTATTTTCCTTAATTTTCCTCCTCACATAAAAAATGTGACATTTCACCTTCCTTTTCTCCTAATTTCCATTACTTTCATAAATAAATCGCCAAAATTTCCATTTTTCCATTCCGAAGCATTTTCCATTGCCTTTGCCAATTTCCTTAGCCATAATAAACCAAATGAACACCCATACTAGGATGTTTTTCCCAACAGTCAGCTTGGAATACATGTACCATGACCTTGGTTGTTATTTTTTCCCTTATTAACTTTATTTACATGAATTTTTTACTACGATTGTTACAATACCACCTAGCCTTCAGTGAAGGTCCACAAAATTTACATCCATGATATATTGTTACATATATAAATATATAATAAAAAATGTAATTTACTAGATAAAACTCCTCAGCTTGGATAATCATATATGGTGTAAGCACATATGCCATACAATGTAAAACTCCTCTTTGTTGCTACGGGTCTTGATAAATCGCACACATGTATCCCTTCCCATAATTTATTCAATTCATCTACCAATGGTTGTAAGTAGACATCCATATTCTTCACTTTTCTTCTACCAAGGACTATGAGAGCCAACATAAGATGTTCATTCTTCATGGAAAGCCATGGGGGGATATTGTTATTCATCACTATTACAAGCCAAATAATATACTTGGTGTTTTGGAGGGAATATGGGTTGACACCATCCATGGCTATGCTGATTCGTAGAATTCGTACTTCATCCTTGAATTTTTCAAGCCATGTATCCTCTATATGCTTCATGGCTATTGAATCTATTGGGATTCACATAACTCATGAGTCACTTTTGTGTGAGGCATGCCATCCCTACAACATAGCTAATTCTTTGCAAAAAAAGAGTCTTTGAATTCTTGGGATTATAGGCATATGCCTCAATATCTTATGAGGAGGACCATGTGATTTACCCATTTTTTTAATTACGATACCTATCATGCCCAGATTTTAGACATATATATTTGTGCATATTATCCTATATATATAATAGGATAATTACGACATGGATGATACAATATGTACTCAACACCCAACATTTTCAACAACTTCTTTGCCTCTTCATAGCTACCCGACAAGACATTCACTCATGTTGTCACTCAGATTGAACCTCGGGCTGAAAGAGGCAATTCCGAGGTAACTTCATACCACGCTTAGCCAAGTAGCTAGCCCTACTAGTCCAGAAGAGGGTTCTCTCCATATAAATCACAGTCAAAATGACTGAGGAAAGAAGATTTTAGGCTAGGTGTAGTAGCTCAGGGCTTTGATTTTGATTGTATAGGGTTTGCTGGATCAGGAGGAGTCAAACAGCTAGGGCAAGGAAATTCGGTTAAAATTTGTAGGAGTTCTAAGGGGAAAGGAAAGTAGAAGGTTTGACATTTAAAGGATGATTATGGTGAGGTGAATATACTGATGAGGAGTTAGGAAGAGCATCTGAAATGAATTCTCCCTAAACTGAAAAAAGTAAAAAAACTATGCAAAATTTCCCAAAACAGAGCATGAAACATGAATTTTTCCTTTCAACTTGAAATAAAGCATATCATAGACATGAAAATGGTTTATGAGATACAATACATTCATACAAATGATAACAAAGAAGAAACTATGTGAAACACTGCATACCACATGGATCCCAAAGAAATAGCTGCAAATTTCTCATTAAAGTCCAAGCCAAACTGATACAAAATGTCTCTTGAGATGCCAAAGCTCCAAGTGATTCCAACCTCTACAAATGATTCATAAAATACATGATAAAGAACTCAAAATCACTCTCCGTAGCCTCAAGGAGTTGAATCTATGAGATAGGGATCAATTTCACCTACTCCCAAACAAGAATCTGAAGACTAGAAAGACCCAACAATTTGCCTCTAAAAGAGAGGAAACAGATTCATTTGACCTCTAGAGGACTTATCTAATGTATATAACCTAGATAAAAATAAAAACATGACATTTAAATTCACCATGACCATTTACATCAGTAATTTTCTCATTTTCCCAAGCAAAAAGTCAAGAAGTCAAAATTTTGCTGAAGATGATGAAAACTACATTTTCCTGGTAAACACGTAGCGCCATGACACAAACAATATCCTATCTTGTAGGCAACGTTTGGAGGCCTTACCAATGTCACAATCAGCTCCATGATAGCTCATTGGAAATCTCTCTAAGTATAGTTTCCAAATATGTCTCCATTTTCCAAAATGGTGTCCATATGGCATGTCGAAAACATGTTCTCCCAAGACTTGTAAACGCGCAGTGCCAAGGAAAAAACAAGGGCAGAAACATGTTTTTTTGGTGGTTTTTTTCCTTTTTGAGGGACTAGTTCTCCTCCAAATATTCTAAACATTTCTGGAATTAATTTCCTCATCATTATGAACATAATGGTGGTGGCCACTTTGCAATTTTATGCCCCAAAAAAGAGCACAATGCCAGTGGCGCTGAGCATTTAGCAGAATTTCTATTTGTCAAAATTGCCCAAAAACCAAAATTTGCACTAAAGTGCCAAATGTGCCAAAATTTGTCCAAAATTTTGAGGTTACTTGCTGATCAAGGGTTGGAGGCATGAAGAGAGACCTCAGCAAGTATATCTAACCTCTCCTTCTCCTTTTTCTCGGTCAAAGCTTGAATTTTTTCATGGGCTCTTTTGAGTTTGTCCCTTGAAATTTTGTTCCTCATGGCATAATGCTTTGCCATATTTCTCTGAATGTGATTGTATTTTTGAGCCTTGACCAATAGCTTCTCCAAGTGTTGTTTGACCCTCTCAAACCATGCTTATTTTCCTTTAAGAACTACTTTGGTGATTTTGTCCACATTTTCCTCACCTAGGTAAATCAACTGAAATTCATGCTCTCTCTCATGTTTTCCCTCCTCATCATCAATGTTTAGCTCTATTACCTTTTCCTTACCTTTTTCTATCTGTTGTGTTGATGAATAAGGCATGGCCCCTTTCACTCCAAGTGAATCAAACACGTGGCTATGACCTCTTTGATAAGTATGTACCAATGTGCCCAAATCAACCCTCTTAGGCTTGATTATTTCACCTCTACTAGGTTGCCATGATATATTTGGTGTTAAAAACCCTAGGGATATGATGAATGAAATTAAGGAGTGTGAATTGAATGGAGGTGTGGGGAAATGAAGGAAATGTGAATATGCAAGGGAGCCTAGGCTAGTGAAAACCCTAGGGTAAATGGAATAAAATGAAGGGAATATGGATTTGAAAGGAGAAGTCGTGACAAATGGAGGAATTGATAATGTGAATGATAACCTATGTCTAAGAAAACCCTACGATCTTATAGATTTTACTGATATGTGTTTAGGGACATGAGTATGGAAATATGAATGAAAATGAATTAAGGAAATGAAAACTAGGGTTTCATAGCAATAAACACTTCAAATCTTTAGTGGAATTTCAAATATATGAGAATAGAGGTGATTTAGGGTCCAATTACTGATTTAAAGCCTTTTGAAAAAAGTGGGAGGAGATTTGAGCTTGTTGGAGGTGGTGAAACTCTTCAAAACCTTCCTTGTGTAAATGTGCAACACCAAGTTAAACGCGCAACACCAAGGCAACATCTTTTTGAAGACCACATTTGGAGGCCTTCCTGGTGTCCAAATTGGGCCCAGGATAGCTCGTTGGAAATATTATCCCATATAATTTCCAAATATACCTTTTTTATTTTTATTTTTGGAGTTGATTTTCATTGTCAAAAATTGATTTTCCCAAGACTTGACAAAAAGTGTTGAATGAAGGTGCAAAAATACAGAGTGTTAGTGCAGGCTACGTTTGGAGGCTTTCCTCAACTCCCAATTGAGCTCATGATAGCTCATTGGAAAGAGTGCTCTATCATGTTACCATTTGACTCATCAAGCAAGTCATTTGGAGATTCCAGCTATGAGAAAATGTGATTTTCCCAAGGTCACTCCAGAAGTGTAGCAATTCTCCCGTGGCACCTGTATTTTTGACATTTATCTAAAACCATGACACCTGTGTAAAACCTGAAGGATTTATTTATTTATTTACCTATTAGGGACAAAAACCTGTGTCACTTTTTTTAATTTCATCTATGTTTGGTGAGAAACATATTTTGAAGCAAAACTGGCCCTATGAGTGGCAAATGGCTTGATTCTTGGAATGATTTCTTAAAAAATGATGGAGACATGATCTTATGAGTTGGAATTGCCTCATAATTAATGATATGACCTAAATTATGGCTCCTCTTCTCATATACATATTTTTCATAGCAAACCCTAGATTTAGTGGGAGAGGAAATTAGGTTTTAGTGCTTGTGAACAATGATGACTTGGGCACCCTTGGGAAAAGACAACTACCTTTCACATTTGATGTGTTGGCATGTGGATTTATGAGTTGGAAGCCGTTAGGAGACTGAATATCATGATGAAGACATGGAAGAGGATCATTAGGCATATAATTTTGAAGGAAAATGGGACACTTGACAAGGACAACCGCCAGTGGAAAATTTTTATATCATGACCTAATAGAATGATTAAAAATTCTTTAGAGTGGGACATCTAAGATGCACATGAAAAATGTGTTTTGATCCCTGGTGGAAGTATGAAAATACTGACACTAACATTGGCTCTAGCTGGGGATGGTAGCTCCTTGGAGGTGTCAAGAAAACCATAGACCAAGTGCCTATCCACTGGGCATGGAGTCAATAGCTAAAAACAAACTGAATACTGAAAGAAACTTGACTCAATAAACTGAACTGACTCAGACTAAAACACAACTGACAAACTGAAAAAGATGCTCAGAACTGAGCTTTTTCAACAAAAGCTACTCTAATTGATCCATACATCACCTAATCAAGTGAAATGGAAGAACCAATGCAACCATGTAAGAATTTTGGCTGATATTTGAATTCTCCGTAAGTGCTTTCTTATGAGCAAGAAGAAAGAACTACTAAAAGACAGCTCCCATGAAAACTTGTCAACAGACTGAATCATGACAAAATTGTGAAGCACGAGCCCAGTGACTGACCTCAATAATGTTGCAAAAGGAACTTCATAGGAATACATATTGATTTGAAACCCATCTAATACGTTACTGCTTTGCTCTAGGTAGTCTTCATACCTAGGTTTTAAAATTTTCCTAACATCTGTGCTTTCTTTCTTTGATGACTACATCAAGTTGACAAAAGGATCTTGAAACTCGTGAATGGCTAGTTTTTCATGATGATCAACAAAAAAACAAGAATATTCCTCATTACTCTCCTGATATGACTGCAAATCTTGGTATGAGGTTTGTAATGAAACACTTGCTGAGCAAAACACTGAAGTCATTTGTCGGATCAGGTTTATATCAACACTCTTTTTAGGCTCACAGTTATCTAATGGAGAAGGAATTTTTTTGCAGATATCATCTAACACATCAGCTATTGGGTCATGAAAAATTTGAAAATATTGTTGCAACCTATTTTCCAATGTTTCTAATGAGACTGCATGAATTTCTACAAGTTTCTCATCATTTTCTTTAGAGATATTATGAAAATTTTCCTTTAAAAACTGAAATGCTTCAAAACACAATGGTACAGAATCATCTTGTATCATTTGATCATATGTTTCAGCTTCCAAGCCTTCATCTGCAACTTGAAATTTAATGGCATTCGGTGGCCGCAAATCTGGAGCTAAGGAGGATTCTATGTCGCAAATGATTTCCCCAACCATTTCAGGAGAAGGTTTCTCATTAACAACTTTCTCAAGAAGTTCATTATCTACCTCAACCTCAACATCAAAAATGAAAGACTACTGATTTCTAATCTTGGAAAAATTTTCTTTCAGAAATTGAAATGAAGCAAAACATAAAGACAAGTATCTTTCACTTATTTCAAAATTTTCAGCATTTTCATCATCAATGTCATCATAAATATGCATCAGCTGATCACTGTTTTCGAGCTGCTGAAGCTGAACTTCCTCCTTCCACAAACCAACTACTGATTGCTTTGCAAGATTAGCTTTTGTTTGGAGAACATAATCATCATAATACTGATCAAACTTTGGCGAATGATCAATATAAGTAATTTCACCCATCATACACATTATATTATCATATTGTTTCTCCTTAGATTGATCTACAAATCCATTTTATGATCTATAGTGGCTGGGATTAGCAGGAAAATCTTTAGGGTTTTCAATATCTTCTTTTTCTGGGATAAGTGGGTCATGATGATCTTGAATGAAAAATATGTCTCTCATGGTGATCCTTTGCATCATTTCCTCTATTGTACTTACCAAAATGTCGAGCTTTACCTTTGAAGATGTCTGATGCTCTAAAATGTTATTCTTCTCTTCTTCCTTCAGCTTTGCCCTTCTGATCAACATATTAGTCTCTACATCTTTTGCATTGTTCTACATATTTTCAAGTGTTTCAAGGTTTCTTTCTCTCAGCTTAAACTCCATTTCCGGATCAAAGGCATCCGGGTAATGTAAAATAGCTGAGCCAGAAGGGGGTCTTATATCAGTAGGTATCGAATAATAGACTTGATTGAATCTGGAACAAAACCATTGTACTATCTCCCCTAGTTGTCTTTTCAGCTGGTCATATTCTTTTAGAATTAGGAAATGGTTTTGTTTGACCACCCATCTATCAAGGAAAAATTTGACGAACTGCGGGAAATCTAAGATACTCACGGCAGGCAAGATTTTGAACCAACTCTTGACTCTACCTTGCAAGGAAAGAGAAAATAGCCTAATACTGACATCCTCTTCATCAACTTCAAAAATTTCAAGGAAAGTCTCAAAATTTTGCATATGTATCTCAACAATGATGTTGTCATATTCACCATCAAACCTCGGAAGATATAGGTAATGATTTTCTGGGAAAGCATGGAGTATAGGAGGTAATATGAGTGGTTTTTATCGAATAGGTAGAATCAAGATTTTGATCATCTTTATCATACAAAAAACTCCAGAAAACTTTCAGGATAGTTTCAGGAAAATAAAAGAAGTGATCTACAAGAAATAAGATTAGATCTTGAATACAATTCCACTTTGAATACCTGACCTTTGTGTAATATCCTTCCATTTTCCTGCTGGCAAGGTCGATCCTCCAGTGGAGTCTTTACATCAAGTTAGAGTCACCAGGTGAAGAGTTCAACCTTCATAATATGCATCTGATTGCTGTCCACCATCAAAAATCATATCTAAACTTTATCATTCCTTCCCAGGAAAGATTAGATCTTTTTATCTCCCCATTATGGTCGCCAAAATGTTATCACTCAGATTGAACCTCAGGTTGAAAGAGGCAATTCTGAGGTAAACTCAAACCACGCTTATCCAAGTTGCTAGTCCTACTAGGCCAAGAGAGAGATATATATGTATAAATCACAGTCAAAATGACTGAGGAAAGAAGATTTTAGGCTAGGTATAGTATCTCAGGGTTTTGATTTTGATTGTATAGGGTTTGCGGGATCAGGAGGAGTCAAATAGCTAGGGCAAGGAAATTAGGTCAAAATTTGCAGGAGTTTTAAGGGGAAAGGTAAGTAGAAGGTTTGAAATTAAAAGGATGATTATGGTGAGGTGAATAGACTAGTGAGGAGTTAGGAAGAGCATCTGAAATTAATTCTCCCTAAAATGAAGAAAGTAAATAAATTATGCAAAATTTCCCAAAACAAAGCATGAAACATGAATTCTGCCTTTCAACTTGAAATTAAGCATATCATAGACATGAAAATGGTTTATGAGCTACAATACATTCATACAAATTATAATAAAGAAGAAACTATGTCAAACACTGCATACCACATGGATCCCACATAAATAGCTGCAAATTTCTCATTAAAGTCCAAGCCAAACTCATACAAAATGTCTCTTGAGATTCCAAAGCTCCAAGTGAGTACAACCTCTACAAATGACTGAGAAAATACATGATAAATACCTCAAAAGCACTCTCCCTAACCTCAAGGAGTTGAATCCATGAGATAGGGATCAGTTTCACCTACTTCCAAACAAGAAAATGAAGACTAGGAAAACCCAACAATTTGCCTCTAAAAGAGAGGAAACTGATTCATTTGACCTCTAGAGGACTTATCTAATGTATCTAACCTAGATAACAATAAAAAAATGACATTTACATTCACCATGGCCATTTACATCAGTAATTTTTTCATTTTCCCAAGTAAAAAGTCAAAAAGTCAAAATTTTGCTGAAGATGATGAAAACTGCATTTTCCTGGTAAACGTGCAATGCCATACAAAAAAAATAGCCTGTCTTGCAGGCAACGTTTGGAGGCCTTCTCAATGTCCAAATCAGATCCATACTAGTTCATTGGAAATATATCTGAGTCTAGTTTCCAAATATGCCTCCAGTTTCCAAAATGGTGTCCATCTTATCTATCAAAAACTTGTTCTCCCAATACTAGTAAATGTGTAGCGCCAAGGCAAAAACAAAGGCAGAAACATGTGTTTTTGGTGGTTTTTTGCCTTTTTGAGGGACCAGTTATCCTCCAAAGCTTCTACAAATTTCTAGAGTTAATGTCCTCATCATTATGAACATGATGGTGGTGGCCATTTTTCAATTGGATGCCTCACAAAAGATCACAGCGCCAGTGGCATTGCGCGTTTAGCAGAATTTCTGTTTGTCTAAATTCCCCAAAAACTAAAATTTGCACTAAAGTGCCAAAAGTGAAAAAATTTGTCCAAAATTGTGAGGTTAATTGCTAATCAAGGGTTGGAGGCATGAAGAGACACCTCATCAAGCATTTCTAACCTCTCCTTCTCCTTTTTCTTGGTCAAAGCTTGAATTTTTGCATGGGCTCGTTTGAGTTTGGCCCTTGTAATTTTGTTCCTCATGGAATAATGCTTTGCCATATTTCTTTGAATGTGATTGTATTTTTTAGCCTTGACCAAGAGTTGCTCCAAGTGTTGTTTGACCCTCTCAAACCATGCTTCTTTGCCTTTAAGAACTACATTGGTGATTTTGTCTGCATTTTCCTCACCTAGGTAAATCAACTAAAATTCATGCTCTATCTCATGTTTTCCCTCCTCATCATCAATGTTTGGCACTATTAACTTTTTCTTACCTTTTTCTAACTGTTTTTTTTATGAATAAGGCATTTCCCATTTCACTCCAAGTGAAGCAAACACGTGCCTATGACCTCTTTGATAAGTATGTACCAATGTGCCCAAATCAGCCCTCTTAGGCTTGCTGATTTCACCTCCGCTAGGTTGCCATGATGTATTTGGTGTTCAAAACCCTAGGGAGATGATGAATGAAATGAAGGAGTGTGAAGTGAATGGAGGTGTGGGGAAATTAAGGAAATGTGAATATGCAAGGGAGCCTAGGCTAGTGAAAACCCTAGAGTAAATGGAATAAAATGAAGGGAATATGGATTTGAAAGGAGAATTTGTGACAAATGGAGGAAGCAATAATGTAAATGATAACCTAGGTCTAAGAAAACCCTAGGATCTTATAGATTTGACTGATATGTGTTTAGGGACATGAGTATGAGAAATATGAATGAAAATGACAAAAGGAAATGAAAACTAGGGTTTCATAGCAATGAACACTTAAAATCTTTAGTGGAATATAAAATATATGAGAATAGAGGTGATTTAGGTTCCACTTACTAATTTAAAGCCTTTTTAAGAAACTAGGAGGAGATTTGAGCTTGTTGGAGGTGGTGAAACTCTTCAAACCTTCCTTGATGTTAGACACGGTCTTGTCAGTCCTTCGTCAGAGTCAAATTCACCAAAGTTCATTTCTCGTCATTTGCAGTCATTAAATGCCATTTTGGTCAAAAAGAGTCATTTTAATTCTTGAGTCTAGGGTTTTGTCTTCAGAAGTGTGAAATAACGCTTGCAGGCCAGAGGGAGGTTCAATAAGTTTTCATTTCAGGATTTCCATCGTCAAAAATGCCCAAATATATTTCTTCTTCAAAACTCTGTTTTGAAGAAGAAATTGTTAAATTTGTTTTATGTAAATAAGCTGCCATGTGAGTTCTATGTTCTTCAGCCGTAACATTTCTCCATTTAAGGTTCTAGTCACCTTGCCAAAGACATGCTAACATTCCTGCAAAAGACAACAAAGAAACTCATTTTTCAGTCCAAGAGTCGAAAGCCATCAAGAATAGAATTCTTTGTGAAAGTGCCAAATTTTCAACCAGTGGATTTTTTTAAGTCAAATCGAGACCTTGTACCAATTACCCCGCAAAAATTAGCCAAAAGTATCATTGCCCAAGTCAAAAACCCAAATAAAACAACACGAAGTTTATGCTAAATGTCAAGCTACCAAAGTTCAGAGTTTGTGTAAAATATGAAAAAGTGCCCGTGCCCAAACATTGCAAAAATGGGTATTGTAAGACAAAAATCAAACTCCATGGTTTTAAAGATCTTTTCATATGTTTAAAATGTTCTTGTGCATTCAAAGCTTGAATGAGAAAGTCGATTTCAAATCGTGGAAGGCGAAATTTGCGTTTGGGTGAGAGTTCATTGTGTGAAGAAAGCTAAGCGCGGTGCATTGGGCAGAGGCGCGGCGCACTGGGCAAAATTTTACAGTGTAATTTTCTTCAGGCGCGGCGCACTGGGCAGCTCGCGCAGCGCACAGAGCTGCTACGTGTTAAGTTAAGTTACAATGGGAAGATGGTTAGACCATACAAACTTTTGAAAGGCCATACCGCATCTGTTCAAACTGTATCGGCCTGTCCGCATGGGAATTTTATTTGTTCAGGTTCTTGGGATTGTTCTATAAAAATATGGAAAATTGCGGGAGAGAGGAATATTGAGAGCAATGCTGGTTCAATGGCACTGCATTGTCTGAGTATCGGTGGTGAAAGCTCTGCACTAATTGCCGCGGGCGGGGCTGATTCTGTGCTTAGAATATAGGATCCGCGTATGACAAGGACTTTATTCCCATTCTTCAATTGTCATCGCACAAATCCCGGATACACAGATTGTAAGAAATGGATGCCTATTGCGTATTAAACAGCCTACATGGTTAACAAAGATAGAAACACATTTTGGTACTTTGGTCAAGTGTATTTTTGAATCTCTGAAGATTCACATCATCAATAAAGATTCTGATGAAGTTGCAATATGTTTTTTATAACACTAGAGAGAAGAAAAACATGCAGGAATCTGAGGGTGTTTATGTTTACAATGTTCTTGAAAGAACTTGACCGTCCAACAGCACAATTGATAAAAGACTTCAGCCGTATAAAGGATAAGTTCAAAATGGAAATTGGGAGTCAAAGTGAAATTATTCCTGGATCAAGAGAAAATCCCTTATACAATGCTCTTTGGGTTGCACAGGGACTCTTACGCAAGTGGTCGACTCACAATGCTGATAAGCGTATACTATTATTTACCAATAATGATGATCCTTTTGGAAATATTGATCGTGGTGCCAAAGCAGACATGAGGAGGACAACAATTCAGTGAGCCAAAGATGCACAAGATTTAGGTATATCAATTGAGCTTCTCCCTTTGAATAGGCCAGGCGAAGAATTCAATGTTGCCATTTTATATGCTGATATGCTTGAGATGGAGAAGGAAGAAGTATCTCAATTTATTCCTGTAGCAGTTGAAAAGTTTGAAGATCTGAAAAACCAATTAAGGAAAAGGATGTACAAGAAGTGTACTGTTCGAAAGATTACTTTAGTGGTAGCAGATGGGATGTCTATTTGGTTGCATACATATGCTTTAATTCGGCCTGCAATACAAGGATTGGTCACTTGGCTTGATTCTGTGACCAACATTCCCTTGAAGTCAGAAAATAAAGGAAAGTAAGTGCAAAGTCAAAAACTGAAAGCCAAAGTTAGAACGAGGACATCTACCATAGCAGAAAAATAGAAACAAATTTGCTTATTTTTAACTTCAGTTCCAATTCAAATCCAGTTTTTGTCCTTTAATTGGTCATTAGAGAAATTCAAGTGGAGCGTTATTCTACATTCAGAAAAGCTGATTGGCTCTTCATCCTTTGTTTGTTAATAATGATTAAATCATCCCTCATTTTGAGTCGATCAGTTTTCCTACAGATAGTCTTATTTATTGTTGTAAATTATTCTGTAAAGGAGAGTTCTGGGAAACAGTGGGAGAGGTGTGAAGGAAAACTTCACTGTACAGTTTTTGACAGAGAATTAATGAAAGTTGCAGCTCTGTTTCATAAGATCCATGTGGTAATGACTTAACATGTTTTTCTTCTTTTTGTTTTCATATGTATCCTGTTATGTTTCACAGTTCATTAATAATCATTTCAATTTGAATGTTTCTGAGTGAGAAGGGTAGAATTCAACTTACTGCTCTGCCCTGGAGAAGCGTTCATGTTTTGTGTTTCTTCCTTTGTCTGAAAAGGATTCATACATTAATGCCCTTTTCAGCTTCTTAACAGTCCTTCCATTCCATATAATTTCAATTTGGATGCTTAAGATCTTGCCTATCTTGCCTCATGAGATAATCTGTGTCTTTCATTTAATTTCCCTGCTCATGCTGTCCTTTGTCCCCATACAGCCTAGAAAACCCAGTCAGTTATTAAATATTTCTTTCCTATTTCTTTACTAGCCTAAAATCAGCATTCACTATAGGTCATCTCAGCCCCTTTGAAGACCTTTTGCCGAGATAAACCCGGAGAGAGCCCTCTCCTGTCCTCGTAGGGCTAGCTACGAGGCTGAGCTTGGTTTGATGTTGCCTCGAACCTCGCCTTCCTTCAGCCTGAGGCAGATTCGAGCGCTAACATAGTGGCGACCATACTGGGGAAGTTTTCCTCGGTAAAGGATGACAAAGTTCAGATCCGATTGCTGATGGTGGACAGCGGTCAAACACCGCAAGGCTGAAATCATTCACCTGGCGACTCCAGCTCAATCCAAAGATTCCAGTGCTCACTGATCCATTAATGCAATGGTAGGGTATGTGGAAAACCCTGCAGTTTATGAAGTTGTAAAAGAAGTTAGAGATCAGTTAGCGGATATTGAAATTAATGAAGAATTTTTCATTGTCATGCTTCAATGTTTGAGATCTCCAAAGTTTCCTCTTGAAGCTAAAACTGGTGTCTGCGAGTTAGTTGTTGAAAGATTTGAGAAGGAGATTCAGTATTTGAATGATCAGATCCAATCATATGAATTTCGAGATCCCAGAATGTTCTTGGAAACTCTTCCTCCTTCAAAACAAGAAAAAATAGAGTTGTTTGTAGATGTTTGCATTGACAGTGTGCAGCTGGAGGTATGTATTGCAGAGTTAGGGCAGCAAACAGAGTCTGGATTTTGCGATCCTATTGCAACATACATGGAAATGTTTTTCAGTTTGACTGATCGATCAAACTATCTCTCACATGACCAGACTCATTATGCGCATGTATGGTTGCCGGAAATTACATCTGTGTCCTGGTGGAAGCACTATCAAGCAACATCCTTCTCACATCTGCTGGATTGGTTACATTGGAAGGCCCATTACACATGATTGCACATATTTCATCAGTATGCAGGTGGTTGTCATCATGATTTGAAATCTTGATCGATTGCTGCCCTTCAATAAACTTTTTAAATACTTGTTTTAGTTAATTCAGTCATGAGTTATTCGTCGAGTCAGTTTTCAGTCATTTGAGTCAGTTTCCAGTTAATAAATTAATCGTGTCGATTTCTTGAAATAATGACTCCATAGCCCAATGGATGGAGGCACTGTCTGCTCTCCCAAAGATCTGCTGTTCTTGGCACCTCCACGGAGTGGCAACTACCATCCCCATTGGAGCCAATGTTAGACTCGGTCTTGTCAGTCCTTCGTCAAAGTCAAATTCACCAAAGTTCATTTCTCGTCATTTGCAGTCATTAAATGCCATTTTGGTCAAAAAGAGTCATTTTAATTCTTGAGTCCAGGGTTTTGTCTTCAGAAGTGTGAAATAACGCTTGCAGGCCAGAGGGAGGTTCAATAAGTTTTCATTTCAGGATTGTCATCGTCAAAAATTCCCAAAGATATTTCTTCTTCAAAACTCTGTTTTGAAGAAGAAATTGTTAAATTTGTTTTATGTAAATAAGCTACCATGTGAGTTCTATGTTCTTCAGCCGTAACATTTCTCCATTTAAGGTTCTAGTCACCTTGCCAAAGACATGCTAACATTCCTGCAAAAGACAACAAAGAAACTCATTTTTCAGTCCAAGAGTCGAAAGCCATCAAGAATAGAATTCATTGTGAAAGTGCCAAATTTTCAACCAGTGGGTTTTGTTAAGTCAAATCGAGATCTTGTACCAATTACCCCGCAAAAATTAGCCAAAAGTATCATTTCCCAAGTCAAAAACCCAAATAAAACAACATGAAGTTTATGCTAAATGTCAAGCTGCCAAAGTTCAGAGTTTGTGTAAAATATGAAAAAGTGTCCGTGCCCAAACATTGCAAAAATGGGTATTGTAAGACAAAAATCAAACTCCATGGTTTTAAAGATCTTTTCATATGTTTAAAACGTTATTGTGCATTCAAATCTTGAATGAGAAAGTCGATTTCAAATCGTGGAAGGCGAAATTTGTGTTTGGGTGAGAGTTCACTGTGTGAAGAAAGCTAAGCGCGGCGCATCGGGCAGAGGCACGGTGCATAGAATGCACGCGGCGCACTGGGAAAAATTTTACAGTGTAATTTTCTTCAGGCGCAGCGCACCTAGGAGGCGCAGCGCACTGGGCAGCCCGCGCAGCGCACAGAGCTGCTACGTGTTAAGTTAAGTTACAATGGGAAGATGGTTAGACCATACAAACTTTTGAAAGGCCATACCTCATCTGTTCAAACTGTATCGGCCTGTCCGCATGGGAATTTTATTTGTTCAGGTTCTTGAGATTGTTCTATAAAAATATGGCAAATTGCGGGAGAGAGGAATATTGAGAGAAATGCTGGTTCAGTGGCACTGCATTGTCTGAGTATCGGTGGTGAAAGCTCTGCACTAATTTCCGCGGGCGGGGCTGATTCTGTGCTTAGAATATAGGATCTGCGTATGACAGGGACTTTATTCCCATTCTTCAATTGTCATCGCACAAATCTCGGATACACAGATTGTAAGAAATGGATGCCTATTGCGTATTAAACAACCTGCATGGTTAACGAAGACAGAAACACATTTCGGTACTTTGGTCAAGTGTATTGTTGAATCTCTGAAGATTTGCATCATCAATAAAGATTCCGATGAAGTTGCAATATGTTTTTTATAACACTAGAGAGAAGAAAAACATGTAGGAATCTGAGGGTGTTTATGTTTTCAATGTTCCTGAAAGAACTTGACCGTCCAACAACACGATTGATAAAAGACTTCAGCCGTATAAAGGATAAGTTCAAAATGGAAATTGGGAGTCAAAGTGAAATTATTCCTGGATCAAGAGAAAATCCCTTATACAATGCTCTTTGGGTTGCACATGGACTCTTACGCAAGTGGTCAACTCACAATGCTGATAAGCGTATACTATTATTTACCAATAATGATGATCCTTTTGGAAATATTGATCGTGGTGTCAAAGCAGACATGAGGAGGACAACAATTCAGCGAGCCAAAGATGCACAAGATTTAGGTATATCAATTGAGCTTCTCCCTTTGAATAGGCCAGGCGAAGAATTCAATGTTGCCATTTTCTATGCTGATATGCTTGAGTTGGAAAAGGAAGAAGTATCTCAATTTATTCCTGTAGCAGTTGAAAAGTTGGAAGATCTGAAAAACCAATTAAGGAAAAGGACGTACAAGAAGTGTATTGTTCGAAAGATTACTTTAGTGGTAGCAGATGGGATGTCTATTGGGTTGCATACATATGCTTTAATTCGGCCTGCAATACAAGGATCGGTCACTTGGCTTGATTCTGTGACCAACATTCCCTTGAAGTCAGAAAATAAAGGAAAGTAAGCGCAAAGTCAAAAACTGAAAGCCAAAGTTAGAACGAGGACATCTACCATAGTAGAAAAATAGGAACAGATTTGATTATTTTTAACTTCAATTCCAATTCAAATCCAGTTTTTGTCCTTTAATTGGTCATTAGAGAAATTCAAGTGGAGCGTTATTCTACCTTCAGAAAAGTTGATTGGCTCTTCATCCTTTGTTTGTTAATAATGATTAAATCATCCCTCATTTTGAGTCGATCATTTTTCCTACAGATAGTCTTATTTATTTTTGTAAATTATTTTGTAAAGGAGAGTTAAGGAAACAGTGGGAGCGGTGTGAAGGAAAACTTTGTTGTACGATTTTTAATGATTAATGAAAGTTGCAGCTCTGTTTCATAAGATCCATGTGGTAATGACTTAACATGTGTTTCTTCTTTTTGTTTTCATATGTATCCTGTTATGTTTCAGAGTTCATTAATAATCATTTCAATTTGAATGTTTCTGAGTGAGAAGGGTAGAATTCAGCTTACTGCTCTGCCCTGGAGAAGCGTTCATGTTTTGTGTTTCTTACTCTGTCTGAAAAGGATTCATACATTAATGCCCTTTTCAGCTTCTTAATAGTCCTTCCATTCCATATAATTTCAATTTGGATGCTTAAGCTCTTGCCTATCTTTCCTCATGAGATAATCTATGTCTTTCATTTAATTTCCCTGCTCATGCTGTCCTTTGTCCCCATACTGCCCAGAAAACCCAGTCATTTATCAAAAACACCTTTCCATATCTATTTACTAGCCTAAAATCAGTATCTATTACAGGTCATCTCAGCCCCTTTGAAGACCTTTTGCCGAGATAGACCCGGAGAGAGCCCTCTCCTGTCCTCGTAGGGCTAGCTACGAGGCTGAGCTTGGTTTGATGTTGCCTCTAACCTCGCCTTCCTTCAGCCTGAGGCGGATTCGAGCGCTAACACCTGTGTAAATGCGCAATGCCAAGTTAAACACACAGCTCCAAGGAAGCACCGTTTTTAAGACCACATTTGGAGGCCTTCCCAGTGTCCAAATTGGGCCCACGATATATTGTTGGAAAGCTTATCTTTTATACGTTCCAAATATACCTTTTTTTTATTGTTGGAGTTGATTTGAAGTTTCAAAATTTTATTTTCCCAAGACTGGTCAAAAAGTGTTGAATGAAGGTGCATAAATGCAGAGTGCTGGTGCAGGAAACGTTTGGAGGCCTTCCTCCACTTCAAATCGATATCATGATCATAGCTCATTGGAAATATATTTTTGTCTAGTTATCATTTGAATCATCAAGAAAGTCATTTGGACACTCCAGCTATGAGAAAACGTTATTTTCCCAAGGCCACTCCAGAAGTGCAGCAATTCTCCCATGGCACCTGTATTTTTGACATTTCTCTAAAACCATGACACCTGTGTAAAAAATGAAGGAGGTTTTTATTTATTTACCTATGAGGGACAAAAAACTCTCTCACGTTTGTTAATTTCATCTCTTTTTGGTCAAACAAATAGTTTGAAGCGAAACTAGCCCTATGAGTGGAAAATGGCTTGATTCTTGGAATGATTTCTTAAAAATGATGGAGACATGATGTTATGAGTTGGAATGGCCTCATAGTTAATGATATGGCCTACCTTATGGATCCTCTGATCATATGCCTCTTTTTTATAGAAAACCCTAGCTTTAGTGGGAGAGAAAATTAGGGTTTAGTGCTTATGAACAATGATGACTTGGGCATCCTTGGGAAAAGACAACTCTCTTTCACATTTGATGTGGTGGCATGTGGATTTCTAAGTTGGAAGCCTTTGGGAGACTGAATGGCATGCTGAATACATGGAATAGGGTCAACAGGCATATAATTGTGAAGGGAAATGGGACACTTGACAAGAACAGCCACCAGTGGAACAATTTTATATCATGACCGAATGGAAGGATTGAAAATTATTTAGAGTGGGATAGCTAATATGCACATGAAAAATGTGTTTTTATCCCTAGTGGAATTATGCAAATACTGACACTAACAACTCAGAAGAACCTTATCTTTGAATAAATTACAGTTGGTGGGGAACAAAATTGTACAATGTTGATTATGTGAAAATATTTCTCAAAATATAAGGGACTTGATTGATCATGTAGATGAATTACCTCAATATTTCCGAGAAACATGCATTTGAAATGCCAAAATTTTCTTTGAAGTTATACAACATCATCATTGTCCCCAGCTGGGTAGAATTTGATTGGACACTAGGTCAAAAGAGAGGGGCGGTGGAATCAGATTTCAGACTTTTGAATAAGGTATCAGTGATATGAGCATCAACCCCTAGCTAATCGTTCTGAAATGCATCTAACAACATTTCCTCCATTGCAATTGTATCCTATAAGTAATCATCCATACCAACCTTTATTTAATTCCCTCCATTTCCAACTTGTGATGAAGAGATATTATTTTTGTACTCATTCCTAGTTAGTGAATCTGGACATATTGGGAATTGAATAGTTGGTTGATTCAACCATTCTTTGTATGCTTCCTCTCCGATTATTTCTCTTAATTAACCCTTCTCTCGAGTTGACGTTGTAGTGGGGTGCACTAGAACATAGTAGGTGCGTCACTCATCATCACAAATCCTAATTTCAAAAAATAATGAACCTCATCATTAAAATATCAATGATATTCGTAAGCACGCCAATGCAATTGGTTTGTTGAAATTACATTATAACAAATAATTATTACCATCGTTGATCTAGGATTGTGGCTGGAATATGTCATGTTCCAATTAACAGCGTGAAGAGGTTGTCCATTTTCATCTACCAACTGTTTGAAATATGTTGCTCCTAATAAGAGCTTCTGATGTTTTAGAAATGGAGGAATATTTTACGTATCTAAACTCAATTTTGAATTAAGATATTGCAAATTTGGATACATTTTTATTCAAATTGACAGTGATTAAAAGTAAATAAATTCAATTAGATAATCAAAATATAAATAAAATCTGAACTTATTGGATATGGAAAGGGAGAACTCCATGAAGTAATTTGATCAGCAATATGAAGACGATATTTTTGAACAAGAGCGATGGAGAGCACTGGTGATTTTTTCTTTGCCCTAGGTTTTCTTGCTACCAAAAATTTCACCGCCACTTGCAGGTTTTCATCAAACAGGAGGTGCTACCATGACCATTGGCACTGTGAATCCCCTGCTGATCCCCGAGGCATCATATCTGCGAGGCAGTGGAACCGGTTATTTATCTGTCGCGCCTATGCAATGGATGGAAAGGATTCATAATCAAAGGCGGCGACCCCATGTAGACTGGAATGATGCTCTGTTATACTGTATTAGCCACCTTCGGATGGAGATGTTGTGTGCGTCCCCTGGTTTGGCTTACGATACACTCGGCGCTCTGGTGAGATGGACGCCGACCTTATGCGATGCTCGGTGCCGCTCGAGCCCTCATCTACATCGATATCACTTGGCGGCTGTGAGTTTTTCGCTCAAGTCTGTATACGGGTTATTGGCCCTGTTTGCGGATCCTCGGTGCGGGGTTGCTTTTGGGCTTTCGACCATCTTCGCATCTGCAAAAGGAACTGCTCCAGACATGACAATACTGAAGCAGACAAACCAGGAACAACCTAAGCTAAAGACCAATACCAATGCAAAGGATAATCAGGTAAGCCCACATTGTTTTCAGATTTTTATCAAAACTCCTAAGGGAAATAGTTTATTGGTTTGGGTAAATGAATCCGAACAGGTTACAGACCTGAAGAAAACTATTGGGCAAACAACTGGATACCCAAGTCAGGAACAGTCCCTCATCCATGGAGGGAAGTCACTACAGGACTCTAGCATCCTCAAGGATTATGGTATTTTCCCTGCTTCTACCATCCTTCTCAATCTGCGACTGAGAGGGGGTGCTGCTGGACAACATAGTGCTCAGGGTCCCCGGGGACCAAACTCTATCAGTCATGAGTTTCCCACAGGAACATCCTACAAGAATATTCTAAAGGGGAAAAACAAATCTGCTGCTCCTATGACACAGACAGCAAATGCCCCTAAACCATACATTGTGGAACAACTCAACCAGATTCCAGAACTACAGATTGAACTACCTGAGATTGATGACTATAGATCTGTCTTTGAATCACAAGCACTCATTTGCAGATTTAATTGTTTTTGGCCAAAACCAATGGAGCTTTTTCATTGGATTTTCACCAACTGGACGACGGAATGCGAAATACACCTCTGTTCAAAAGGATTTTTCATTGTTAAATTCTTATCCTCGGAAGCCAGAGAACACATTCAAAAGTCTGGGCCGCGGTTCTAGGGCTCCACCGGTTTATTCACCACACCATGGTTTCCAGAGTTTGATGCAAACACCATGGAGGTCGCCAAAATGCTGGTCTGGGTGCGGCTTTATAACCTCCCACTTCATTTTTGGAATGAAGATGTATTGGGCAGCATTGGAGACATGACTGGGAGCTATATAAAAACGGACACCTAATGCATGGAGGAAAGGGTTTACACATTTGTACGCATTTGTGTGGAAGTGGACCTCAGTCAAGGGGCTTCCAGAATGCATCTTGTTGACTCAAAAACAACAAAAATGGACGCAACACCTCGATTACGAGAACACTGCCTTCAGATGCAGAATATGCAGGAATACAGGGCACTTGCAGAACACTTGTCCTGATGCTAAAAGAGACAACAGAAAAAAGAAAAAGACAGGAAAATCTACAAAGGGATGGCACTTTCCCTCTGATGAACCAGAACAGGAGATGGAAGAAGTCGAGACGGAACCTACTTCGGAAGAAAACAAACAGACAACAACCGAAGTTGAGACACAAGAACAAGAGATGCAAGAGCCATCAAACACAACTCCAGCATCATTGGACCATGAGGCACCAGGAAGTGGATGACATAAAAGACAACACAACACATACACGTCTGATTCAGATAAAGACAACGGAGCAAGTATAGTTGAAAATTAGCTCACACTTATCACAACCATGCCATCACCTGGTCCATGGCGAAAGGTTGAAAGGAAAAAAGGGAGGAAAATTGAATTTTCACTCCCCTGTTAATTAGCCTTTGGCTACAAATTACTAGTATGTTTTTTATCTGATATTACAGCAAAGTGTAACATGTAATTTTGTTTCAATTAATAAAATTAGAAATTTTCCTTTGTGAAAAAATTTGATCAGCAATATGGAACGAGATGGAATTTTAAGAACTGACCATTTGATATTATTGATATTTTTTCCCTGCATTTTAGAAAAATCAGATAAATAATTTTTTTTGCATATCTAAAATTAATCTCTAAAACTCCCGATGGGGTGAGATCTGGGATAAACGTGGATAATATCTCTCATGTGTGAAAAAAAGTGGAGTCATTGTGAGGGACAGGCCTCCTGGTCCATTCACAATAATGCATGTGGAGGAGGATGTGAAACCATAACATTTGTCATTCATGCGAGCCATTACGCTACGTCAGAGTTTGCGGGTGGAAGAGTGTTAAGGCCTAACCCGATGGAGGAATCAAGCATTCATCTCTGCATTCGAGTTTGGTGTTGGGATTTGTGGTGGTATCCGAGGAGAAATAAGAAGCATCAGAGGCCAAATTTCTGAGGGAGTAGTGTGTGGGAGTTCCTTGGAGAAACTTGCAGGGATAGTGGTTCTGTCTGGACCCTGTGATTGGGATTCCTTCTTATTATTGGTGATAGGGAGGATCGGGTGTTGATCAGCGGTTGTCATTGATGTCAACCCAAGCAGCACCAGGGGCTAACCCAATATTTCATGGGAACTTTTTCCTAAAAAAATTAATATATTCTAGGTCAATAATGCTTTTGATGGTTTCTACTTGTTGAGATGTTTCCGTTGATATATGGCACGTCATGTAATTCTTCACAGTTTGAGAGATATTCATGTTTGAAATTTGTACCCCCAGTTAGTGGGCTAAAAACCCATGGGGTTGTGGCATGGTAATTGAAAAGTCATAATTAATATTTTTTAAGCTCCTAAAATCCCTCCCACGTTCACTTGTTGAAGCCCCTCTCAACTTAAGCATTCATATAAATTGTGATCTTCATTTCCTCCTTAGGCAAGGGATTCGACCATATGAAACAAGTCATCGTGGAATTTTCTCTCTAACTTGTTTTCTATGAAGGTTCAGTAGCTGAAATTTTTATGAGGTGAATCCAAAATCATGAGGAAGCTGCAGTAAAAATTTCAGATCAAGGTGCGCAATATTTTTGGAGATATGATCTGTGGAAGTCAGGGTTTTTGCAGGCTCCTGAAATTCATCTGAAAGAAGTGACCTTGGTAAAATCGTCATAACTCTCTCTCTCTCTGTATCAGATTTGAATTCCATAAAAAGAGGAAAATAGTGCACAGTTTTTAGTTTTCTGTCTATCAATTTCAAATCCAAATGAAGAAACAGTGACACATGGCATGCCATACAAATGCGCTCTGCTGAAACAGTCCATAATTATGGAATTGTGAGAAATTGGGTATAACTCTCTCTTGAAGAATCCAAATTGGGTTAGACTTATGGCATTGGAAAGACGACTCAGAGGACTACTACAGGACCAAAAATCGGATATTGAGGATCTAAAATAACAGAGATACACCAGATTCAATATCGAGCTCCTAGAAGGCAAGAAAAAGCTAGATCATGTGTTGTCAAGGATTGCAAAGGACCAGAATTTCTACGGAAGAAAAGAAAATCAAGGTGCAACAGAGGGTAGCATTAAAAGAGCAGCAACCAAGGTGCATAAAAGCAACAATAAGTTCATCATATGAAGTCTTCAAGTGGGCATCATTGCATATAATCATTGTAAAGGTATCATTGTACTTAGTCATTGTAAATACATTATTGTACAAATTGTACTAGTGTCTATCTGCCGAGGGTTGAAGAGGCAGTGTTGGGAGGTCAAGGTTCATCATTAGGTGGTTGTGTCAAAGTTGGGGTTATGGTCTAGTATATCTTCTTCTTCTACATCATTCTATATCATTGTAAAGTGGACCATTTTCCCTGGTACGGGAGTCCATTCTTCTTTTATTATTCTATAGGGTGGTAAGGTGGTGCTAGGGTGAGTTGTAGCTCATTGGGCCAAGGGGCAACCATTTGCTGTTCATCGAATAATCTCGTGTTGGAGTGTTCATCCAAAGGACTGAGATAATAACGTTTTTCTAGATTCTAGGAAGTTGGAGCTTTATTTTCAATTGGAGTTGAATATTAAATAATTATTAGAAAAGCATTAGGTGGTTTTTGTCCTGGAGTGGGTTTCCACCTTAAAAAATATGTGCATTTGTGTTCCTCTTGTTTTCTTCTATCATTGTACAAACATTGATAATAACTGAAGATTAACTAATGCTCTAATTGAAAGAAATATTGATTCACCCCCCCTCAATATTTCCAACAATTAGTATCAGAGCTTGGTTCCTTCAATAGCAGTTTAACAGCTGGAAGGAGGTCATGGAGCATACCAAGAATGGTGTACCTCTATTAAATTAAAATAATTATGCACTTTGGAAAGGAAGAATGGAGGTCTATCTCTTGGCGCAAGGTTACGAAGTATGGGACACTGTTCAAAATGGATTTACATCAACTGCGGATGAACAAGGTAAGAAGAAATTGGTAAATGATGAAAAAGAAAGGAATATTATTATTAGTGGATTTATTGAATCTGCTTATCACAAGGTGTTGGGTTATAAAACTGACAAAAATGTATGGGAAAAGCTTGGGAATATATATGCAGGTGACTCAAATGTCAAAGAAGCAAAGCTTCAAATCTATAGAGAAGATTGCAACATTGCTGCATACTTTCAATATGTTGATGAAATAACCAATACTCTGGAAGGATTGGGAGAGACAGTTGACGAGAATATTATTATACGAAAGATTCTTAGAACGTTACCAGGGAGATTCAACCCCAAGGTATCGGTCTTAGAATACAGTGAAAATCTGGACAAACTGAACAAAAAGGAATTACATGGAGTTTTCATAGTATATGAAATGAGACTTGATGAAGAAGAGGGTACTTCGCATCTAGAAACTGCGTTCGTTGCATCTAAGAAAACCAATAAGGATAAACAACCTTCAATTGAAAAGACATGCACCTGCAAGTGTGAATAAAAGGGAGATGATGAAGAAGGTTTTTCAGATGAAGAATATGCTTACTTCATGAGAAAACTAAAAATTGGTAAGGGACAATTCAAAGGTAAAATTCCATTGATATGTTTCAGCTGTAATGAGGTTGGGCATTTTGCAGCAAAATGTCCAAACAAAAGTAATGGCAACTCAAAAAGAAAGAAAGGCTTTAAGAAATTCAACAAGCAAGGATCCAAAAGGAACTTTCTCTCTAAAGAAGATAGATCATCATCCGATGAAGACAATGATAGTGAAGAAGAAGCCAATGAGAGAGTATTTTTTATGGCCAAGCACAATAAACCCAAGCGCAATAAGCAAGAGGTATCAAACAACGAAGAAGAAGGATGGACCATAGACGAATTTTATGAGGAAGAAATCACGCTTATAAAAGAACTCAAGGAAGAGAAGATTTGTTCCAAAACTCTTGAAGAACAAGTTCAAGGCCTCAAAATTGAAGTTGAAGAACACAAATGCATTGAAGAGTCACTTCAAAAGAAGTTGGAAGAAAGCAACCAAGAAAGGGAAGAATTAGAAGCCAGAGTAGTCTCGCTGCGTGAAGAAGTGAAGGAAAAACTATCCAAAACTATGCCAACAGCTCAAGGGCATTGGAAGAACTCATAAAAAATCAACGATCTTACAATGAAAAAACTAGCATTAGTTACAAAGAAGAAGAAGCAGGACCTTATACAAAAAAATACAATGAACCTATGAGATCTGACATGCATGTAGACTTCATTGGACAAGATTCGCAAGAACAGCCTTGGAAGACAATTCCTCGACGAAAATTTCCATCCAGGTACCAACATATTTTTTATGGCTACCGTTATTCATGTGGAAAATTTGGTCATAAAGCTGTAGAATGTCGCACATACCCTAGGAACGAATACAATTCCAGGAGATCCGCTGTTTTACAACCTCCTGTGGCTCGGTAAAAACATCAATAGGTTTAACACGAGAAGTCAGCTAATATCAGCATAAATGTCGAGCCAAGAGGACACATAAAGCGTAATGTAGACTTGAAAATCTCCGCAAGAATCTTCAAGCCACTAATGGTTCCTAATAAGCAAATAATAAGAATGATAATTGTGTTTCTTGCCTCCGGCGGCTCAAAAGAACAAAGACATGGTAAAGGCTCATAGCAACAGCCTGACCAATGACATGACCGGAGAGACAGAAATAAATTTGTATCTCTCGAAAGAAAAGAAGGATGAATGTATCCTTTGGAAATGATGGATCTTCAAATGTTATAGGATCAGGTACTGTCACTCTCGGAAGAAAATATTCTCTAGCCAAGAATGTTCTATTGGTTGAAAACATGAATCACAATCTGCTCAGTGTTGGACAAATGTGTGATCAAGGAAACACAATACTATTCAACTCCACGAAATGTGAAATTAGGAAAGGCGTGTATGGTGAAATTCTGGCTACAACAAGTCGAGCTCCAAACGACATATATGTTCTGGATGAAACAACTAAAGCATGTCTAATAGCTAAAGAGGATGATACAATAATTGGTAGCAATGATGATCGACTAAGTAAGAAGTTTTCTACAAAGGTGCAAAGTGATTTCTGGACATTTTTATCAGACGATACTCTCTTAGGGCTTCAAATATCTCAAAGATATAAATATTTGTTGCGTCATGCACATCAAGGAAATGCCTAATAATGAAATGGAAGATTGTAAACCCATCCTTACTTCGATGGTAATAGGTTGCAAATTGAGCATAGATGACTCATATAAGGATGTGGATCAAAGGTTGTACAAATCTATGATTGGTAGTCCTCTATATGTAACAGCCTCTCGGCCAGATGTTATGCAAGCAGTTGGACAAGTAGCAAGATTCCAAGAAGCACCAAAAGAATCTATTAAAGGATTTCACCAAAACAGTGGAATATCTTTCGCAAATCTGTGACTTTCCCAAGTTCTCTCACAGACGCCCCTGCTTCGACGAGCAAAGGGGGAGTGGAAGGGTAGCAGGTCCACAGAACAAGCAATTACAGTTACCCCTTTGCTATTGATGTCAAAGGGGGAGAGAATGCTATGAAGAGGCGTCATGATCGTGTATACCTCACATCAATGCAGGGGAGATTAAGCTGAATGCCTGCCATTGATGTCAACCTGCCACACTGCTAACCCAATATTGCATGGAAATTTTTTCCTACAAAATTAATATATTTTGGGTCAATAATGCTTTTGATGGTTTCTACTTGTCGAGATGTTTCCGTTGATATATGGCACGTCATGTAATTCTTCACGGTTTGAGAGATATTCATGTTTAAAGTTTGTACCCCCAGTTAGTGGGCTAAAACCACATGGGATTGGGGCATGGGTCATTGAAAAATCATAATTAATATTTTTTAAGCTCCTAAAATACCTCCCACGTTCACTTGTTGAAGCCCCTCTCAACTTAAGCATTCATATAAATTGTGATGTTCATTTCCTCCTTAGGAAAGGGATTCGGCCATCTGAAACAGGTCATCGTGGAATTTTCACTCTAACTATTTTTATACGAAGGTTCAGAAACTGAAATGTTTATGAGGTGAAGAAGAAATCCTGAGGAAGCTGCAGTAAAAATTTCAGATCAAGGTGCGCAATATTTTTGGAGATATGATCGGTGGAAGTCAGGGTTTTTGCAAGCTCTTGAAATTCATCTCAAAGAAGTGACCTTGGTAAAATCGTCATAACTATCTCTCTCAGTATCGGATTGGAATTCCATAAAAAGTGGAAAATATTGCACAGTCTATAGTTTTCGATCTATCAATTTCAGAGCCAAATGAAGAAACAGTGACACGTGGAACGCCGCACAAGTGCGCTCTGCTGAAACAGTCCATAATTAGGGCATTGTGAGAAGTTGGATATAACTCTCTCTTGAAGAATCCAAATTGGGTCAGACCTGTGGCATTGGAAATATGACTCAGAGGACTACTACAGGACCAAAAATCGGATATTGAGGATCTGAAATAACAGAGATACACCAGATTCAATATCGAGCTCCTAGAAGGCAAGAAAAATCTTGATCATGTGTTGTCAAGGATTGCAAAGGACCAGAATTTCTATGGTAGAAAAGAAAAGCAAGGTGCAACAGAGGGTAGCATGACAAGAGCAGAAACCAAGGTGCATAAAAGCAGCAAGAAGTTCATCATATGAAGTTTCAAGTGGGCAGCACTGCATATAATCATTGTAAAGGTATCATTGTACTTAGTCATTGTAAATACATTATTGTACAAATTGTACTAGTGTCTATCTGTCGAGGGTTGAAGAGGCAGTGTTGGGAGGTCAAGGATCATCATTAGGTGGTTGTGTCAAAGTTGGGGTTATGGTCTAGTATATCTTCTTCTTCTGCATCATTCTATATCATTGTAAAGTGGACCATTTTCCCTGGTACGGGAGTCCATTATTCTTTTATTCTTCTATAGGGTGGTAGGGTGGTGCTAGGGTGAGTTGTAGCTCATTGGGTGTTGGGGCATCCGTTCAGTTGACTACTAAAGAATCTCAGGCGTTTGAGCGTCGATCCAGTGGGAGCTGGAGAAGAATGCTTTTCTATATTCTAAGAAGTTGGAGCTTTATTTTCAATTGGAGTTGAATATTAAAGAATTATTAGAAAAACATTAGGTGGTTTTTGTCCCGGAGTGGGTTTCCACCTTAAAAACTATGTGCATTTTTGTTCCTCTTGTTTTTGCTATCATTGTACAAACACTGATAATAATTGAAGATTAACTAATGCTCTAATTGAAAGAAATACTGATTCACCCCCCCTCTCAGTATTTCCAACACCAGGTGGGGAAGGCTAGCTTCTCGTGGTTGAAGAAGCACAAGTTCAGTCTTGTAATCACAAGTAGATCTCGTTGTCAGGGAAACCCCACAAACAGAGGTGACATTCTAGGCGATTTCATTATTTCAGAGATTCCTGGCGCAAAGGGGCTGGGAGGTTCTGTTTGTGGTTTCTGTTCATTGAATTGGGTAGGCAGTATCTAACTTGGAGGTCATTTTTATTTGGGATTGGCTCCTATGCCAATTTTTGGTTCTATATCTTCTGTGTCACTCAAGCCGACGGAGGTGCATGGACTATCTAGTGGCAGCAACCCCTTGTTGGGAGCAGGAAACATTATAGTGCTTTTAGGATACTTTGGGTGGTGTTGATTGCGGGTTTCATTTGTGGGGGGTGTTTTTCCAGGTGGGGAGTCTGGTACTTGGTCTCAATTCAAGGTGTGCCTCCTATGTGACAAGGCATGAATCTGATGGCTCATCAGGGTCATTCTCCCCCCTACTATAGCTAGTTTAGTTGGGGTGGAGGACATGGATATGATTATGGCTATTGCATGTTGGGGTGGAAAAACTGTTGGGTATGCTAAAAAAGGAAATGTAGGTGTGTGTAGTGTCTGTGGTGGTGGTATAAGAGGAGGTGGAAAGTGCGATGGAAATAGAGGAGGTGGGTCACAGGGTCGTGGGAAGACTCGCAGGGGCATAGGAGCCCATGGTGGGAAGGTGAATTCCAGGTAAGCTAGCTCTGAGGTGTAGGGGGGGCAGGGTCTCCAACACTGTTGCCTAGAGAATTGTCGCATTCTCATTTCTAGCTGGATTGATCAGGTGGATGTTGTAGAGCAGGTCCAGCGTGAGGAGCATGTAGTGAAGATGGCCTCTCTGGAACATCTGAATTACTTCCAGAGTCAGCTCCAGGAAATACTAGTTTTGGTATGGAGCGCGAAAAACCAACTCACTGAGAAAGTACAAAACATGGAGACATGGATGGCGCACTACGAAGGGCATGTTTAGTGCGACTTCTGCCCTCCACTGCCTCCCAGAATAACCCCAGACAACCTGGCTTTCATCACGTCTAGAGACTAGTATGATTTATGGTGTTTTTTATGTTTTAGCTGTGTTTTTGTGCCTTTGGCCCAACCATTTATGGGCTGTGTCCCTTGCTACTATTTTGTATTTTTGTAATCTGGTGTAATTTTTGGTCAACAAACTCAGTCGGGGTGAGACCACTTATTTTGGATTGGAAACTATGTACTCTTTTTTTTACATGAATAGAATTATTGAATTACAAAAAAAAAATCTCGAAAACCACATAACCACAATCTGAATTTCAATATAGTTTTCAAACCATTTTTCAAGAATAAGACAACTTTACGCAAAAAAATGTATACTATGAACTATTGTAATTCATGTGGATGCGTCCCAGAGGATAATTTGAGGTTAATATGCCACTTTATGTGAAAATAAAATTTCATATAGATTTTAAAACCTACCAGTGGACTTATTAGAACAAATCACACCAATGTGTTTAAAGAATACCAACATTGGGGCATTAAAATATTACCCACACAGGCTTTTGTAATTCAGAAAAGAAAAAAAAAATGTTATCATATCAGTGCTCTTTTACAAAAATGCACCGATGCATTTCTAAATAAAACAACATTGGTACACACATGTTTCCATATTTTACAAAATAAAAACAAATTCAAACATATTTATGTTCTTATAGCAATTACAGTACTAATGCTTTTAAATACAACCCAAATCATTGCATTAAAAAATTAATCAAATTGTTTCGGTATTAAAAAAATATATATCATGTCAACATGTGGAAATTTTTTATCGATGTGCTTGACTATTAAACACATCGATGTTTAGATAAATTAAAAAAAAATGGCAATTGATTTTTCGAAATCTAATTTCATAAAGCCTTTAAATAGTAAAATGTTATTAACTATTTCATTATTTTTCCCAAAATTTCAAGGGAGTGATTTGCAAGAGAGACATATGAGGATAACTGTGCAAAAGAAAGATAATTTGGAGCAGCAAAACTATTCAGAAGATCAGAAGCTTAAAGGTATGGCAATTCACTGAAAACACTACATAGTAAAAAATTTAAATTTTATTGTTTACTAATAAAAAATTTACAATTCATTTATGGTTTAATTAAAAGAGATATCATTTGCAAGAGAGAGATATTGGGAGCAATGTGGAGTAGAAAAAAAAATTGGAATCGAAGAAAGATCAAAATTTGAAAGGTATGGTGATTCACTCAAAACCTTGGATAGAATCTTTTTTTATTTATTTTACTATTATATTTTTTTACAATTTATGCTAAATTTATTCACAATTCAGAAAAAAATAAAAAATAAAAACAAAAATAAATAAATAAATAAATAAAATTAATATATATATATAATAATAATAATAATAATAATTAATTAATTAAAAACCCTGTATAATAAAAAAATTACTAATTTTTTTATGATCTTTGTTCCTATTTAAATTTAACAAAAAATCAAAGAAAAACAAAAAAATTAAATACTTACCTTAAACCCTTGCTTCTTTTTCCAAATTTTCACCTTAGGGTTTAACTTCCTTTACCACTTCACAATTAGGGTTTTTCATTTTAAACATTTTAGATTTAATGGGTTTGTGTACTTACTATATATATGTCGTTTGACATGTAAAGTAGGAGAATCACTTATTGAATTAGATCCAAACCCTGTCGGCCCTGTCCATTTTTTTTTAAACATATATAAGTTTTGCAGTGCACCCTATGTAATACAACACACTGATATATTATAACATTGTCGGTTCTGTCTAGTATATTCATTGTTGCTCTTGGTGTAATATAACGCATCGACATGCCTCTGCAAAATAACATCGTTAAATCATTGTGGTGTGTTTATCGCTACAAATCACACCATCATAATTTAAAATTATTTAAAAAATAATATTTTTCCCTGACAGTGTCAAACAACTAAACGTTCGATGTGTTTAATGGAATAAATGAACCAATGCGTTTATTTAAATAAATGCATCAGTTACTCTCTTTTTGGCTGAAAATTATTTGATTTATTTATAAAATATATTTAATGGCTTAAATGTATTGGATGGTACAAGTTGTATATTGATAAAAATGTCCTACAAGGTGCCAACTAACAAAAATATTGATTGTCATAATGATAACACATTAGAAAAAGCAGAGAAGGAAATTTCTTTGTAAATTATTTACAAAATTAATATGTTTGAACTATATGTAAGTTCAAATAATATGTATTAGTTAGTGTGTGTCATTCAGGGCCACAAAATGAAGAAGGTCGATAATATATTTCTAATATAAGTGCTGAAGGGCGTAAAAGCCTGATAGAAAAATTGCAGAACAATGAATCAAGTGAATGAAAAAATACTATTCAATATGCTTTTTTTTCTTTTTGAACTTTCATTAATAATATACTTAAGAATATTAGATAACATGTTTCAAACAATCTATTAATTTATATATGTTTAATGTTCTACAAGGAGCAACAACGAAGGAAAATATCAATGTCATTCGAAGAAAAGAAAAATTATAGAACATGTAAATGATGATGAATTGGTCCTTAGCTTATGTGAAGTGATGTTGGAGGTTAATGAAAGGGGAGAATTTTTTTACAAAACTATTGGAAGGAATATATAGACATACTTTCCGCTTACAATAGAAAAATTAATCCAATGATTCTAAGAACCAAACTATATCTAAATTAAAGGAAGAATTTTTAGAGCAATGGTCAATGAGACATGTAAGACTTGCAATATAAAAAACATAAAACAACAAAAAAGAATCATTTAAAAGGTAATATTCCTAATAAAAATGTTTTTTCTAGAAATATATGTTTATATTGCTACAAACCATTCATTTATTAATATAAATTTTCTTATATTTAGTTTCATATATCAATATAAAAATAGTTTATTACTTTTTCCAGGATTATTATAAAAATATCAAATCAACAACAAGCTGATATGTGAAACATGCGAGTAGAAATGTCCAAAAAAGTGCACAAGAAGATTGTCAAAGAAATAGACATAATTGCATCACAGGAGGAGCCATATAAAAAAAAACATGTTTCAAATGTATGCAATCATGATTGAATTTCTACATATAAAAAAATAATTTAGCATTCAATATTAATTTTAAAATATTTACTTGTAGAAAATAAAACAAAATGGAACTCATTTAGCGCATAAAACAAGACGACAAGGAATAAAATGGTTGATTTCAAAGTTTGTGAGTAATTGTTAATATTTCCTTATAACAACTCTAGGTTTCATTTCTGTATATTTTAAGTTGTTTTACAACAACCATCCTTAAATGTCTTCAAATATGTGATAACATAGAAAGAAGAGTCATCATAAGAATTGATTGACATTGGGTTAAATATGGGTTGTGAGTATATGTTGGAATATCACAAATTAATTGTGGAATTTGTAAGTATCTATGTCTTTTTACTTCTCTATGTTTATAATTAATAGAATAAAAAAATTAAAAAATCCTTTGTATTGAATCTATGATATATATTGGGGGTTTAAAATACACAGGAAACAAAGTATGGAACTACGCCAATAGAAGACTTGTTGCAACAGGGCATGAGACTTGGTTTTGAAACCGTGTGCACATTTTATGACTCAATTCTTGCTATATTACATTATTATTCAATTTACATTGATGTATATTATTTATTTTAATTTTCATTATTCTCCTCAATGTAAATACACTCATTACACTTTATTTTTATGTTTGCAGATGGAACAAGATCAAGAAGATGAAAGCATTCAATGCAATCAACATCACATTCCTCCAAATAACCCAAGTCATGGAAGGAGCTCAAAAATTGACAACAGTTCCAATGAAGAATGATGATCTATTTGGATATCAATGCAATATATTGTATTTTTTGAAACAATTCTCTGTGAAAAGCATAAATTTTGTTTAATGTAATGGACATAGTGTCCCAATTGAAAGACAAGGGGTTACCATTAACAATCCCATTTTGTATGACAAAGAGCCTCTTATTGATATGTAATAAAATACATTTTAATTTATTCTATTGTGTTATCCAATGTCTTTGTGAAACATTACAACACTGATTAAATATATGGATGATTAAATATTATAATGAAGATATGTGAAATAAGATAATACAAAAAAATTAATCCAAACATCATATACAAATGCACTAATCAAATTTTAATTTATATGAATATTTTTATATGATATATGTTGATTTTTCGTTGATTAACGGATTTTAAAAATTACAATAATTGCACTATCACAAGTCAATGTTTCAAAAAGAAAAAGAAAATCTCATACACAAAATTGATGTCTCCATAACATAAAAATGCACTGGTGCGTTATGTTATATAAAAGCACTACGAAGATATCTATTTTCATGAACAGTACCTTTTCAGAAAATGACAGCAGTGGAGAATTTATTTCTTCAAGAGCTGGGATTGTTTGCAATTAATGTCTTGGTGCATTGTAATTCTTAACGTACCAATGCTATCATAGAACTAACATATCGATCCTACAAAATATTATTTCTAGCTCTGATGCATTATGAAAATTAATAGCACCAATATTTTTATATAACTAATGCACCAGTGTCTTTATACAAAGAATATGCATTGGCACTGCAAGTTAAAAAAAAAACACCAACACTACAATTATTTTTTGTACCCGGGTGTCGTTCCTTACAAGAACACCTTGGGCTTTTTAATACATTAGCGTTGGTGTGGTATATATTATGTACCAATTTTCTTCCCATTCAACGCATCGGTACTTTTAGTTATCTATGCACCTTGGTGCATTTATATATGTAGTGCATCGTTGGTACTTGTTCCATGAAGCGCACCGCAAAAAAAAAACATCTGCTAAAATCTCCAACCGCCCAAAATTTTCCAGTTGTGATGAAATTCTATTATAATCTCCGCTAAAACTCCGTTATCACAAACGGATGTTTTAGCGGATTTTTTTTACAATTTTTTCCAATTTTATATCACTAAAAACCTCTGTTATAACCTCTACTAGTATTTTCCTTATAGTACACCTTGTTGTGTCATCATGACACCGAAGTGACACCTAACGCACCCACATGGTGGACCATGTGGCACTTGACACACCCATGTAGTGGACCCACATGGTACCTAACACACCCACACGCCCACATGGTGGACCCATGTGGCAGGCATGAAACCCGAGGAAGGTTGGGGTTTTCCCTCCTTGCATGGACGTGGTTTAATAATTTAAAAGGTTGAGCCCAACCCCTAGCCTCTGACCTAAGTTTGGGTTTTCTCAATTCCATCAACATTTACAATACAAAGGGTTTGGTAGGTTTGATCCACCGGCCTTGACACGTATAACCTCTCGACCTGCTGACCTGCAAGTGCAACGAACTAGGTCAACCCGGCGTAGGTTGGGCGACAAAGCCCACCAGAGCTTGGCCCTTTCAGGCCGACCTATTGACCTCTAACCTAGCTGACCTGCAATACAAAAGCTTAATCTTTTACTTAGATTTTTCTAGTTTTCTAGAACTTTTACATAGCCATTATTTTTCTAACCTTTCAAGCTTTTCTTGCAATACTTTCAACACTTACTGGATAACCAAATTCATAAGGAATTTAAGGCTAAAATTAAGTAACAACCAATCCTATTCAAAATGGAAAAACTAGAATTCTTCGAGTGCATTTATTCACAAAAGTAAAAATATCTATAATAGGTCATTAATAGAGTATAAAACTTATTTTCTTGGCTCAATAACCCTATCAACTAAACAATTAAGAGAACCATACTCATTATCTCATGCATACTTTAATTATTGTACATAATGCAACCATAAGGGATGGAATCATGGCTCCTTCCCTTCAGTTAATAATGTAACCATTAACATGCACCAACTGTGACATTCCATATGTAGCAATTTAAACATGCAATCTAAGACCAGATTACAAATCCTTTCACACTATCTCTTCACATTACTCAAAAATAATTTCTACCAGTGCAACCCAACACTATCAAAGTGAATTAATCACTGCATCGAAGATGTTAGCATAAGACAATGCATCTCATGCATTGACATCCTCATTTAGCTTGAAATTTACATAGTAAAAATACAGAGTCTTATAATTTCATCAATATAATATCCCCGAAACAAGGAAGATTGTATGTAGTTACTAAGGGAACTAAATCAATTTTGTCACATGTTTTTCCAACACCTTTCACACTGTGAAAACAACACATTGGTTATCCATCTTGATTAGGAGTTCATGAATTTTTCTCAAAATTTAAAGTGCTCAAAATTGTACCGACCTGAGCGACCGGGTAGATCTTGTCATTTTGATTCCAGCGCCATGAACGGTTCAAAAAAATGATGTCACATGAGGGAGATATCACATTCTGATCATTTTCCCAAACAGCTAAAATTGCAACAGGTTTGACTAGGATGCCCAATCAGCATGCAAAGATACAATCAGAAAAAAGGGGAATATTCTTGAGAATATTATGTTTTCCAAGCCAATGAGATTTTTCCAAGTGGCGCATGATGATTCGCTGATGTGGATAGTACGTTTTTATTTTGGGGCCAATGGATGGGTGACACGTGGCCAGCCTTGAGGCTGCCACGTGTCCCTTGTATGGTTGAATAAAATTTTGTTAGGTGTGGGGGCTTCAACCCCGTGACCTCAGGCGTGCGCATAAAGACTCTTCACCAACTCCTCTACACAATTTTTCTTACCCCCCGGGGGTGCCATTAATATTTATATTTTACAAAGTGTGTATATGGGAGAGGGGGCCGCCAGTGATCCTAACCCGCCGCCAGCCCCAACTGTTATGTTCACATGGCATTGTTAAAATAAACCATAATGTCTATTAACGCTGACCGTAAAACTTAAACTGTCCCCTCAACACTTAAAACATGGTGAAGCTTACAGATAATTACGTCGACGGTTTGGGAATAACCCCGTTTATTACTCCAATATTTAAAGAGAGAACTCCAGTTTAATCGGAGTTTCGCTCAGTTGTTAAGCATAATTGTGGGGTTCAGGGGTTGGAATGTGGCTACCCCCTCCCCCTTAACTATAACATTAAAATTTTGACGGTTTCACTTGGCGGAGATTAAGCACACTTCTAAATTTTCAGAAAAATGCTATTTTTAACTGCAGTTAACTACAATTCTCCATTTTTAGTGGGGGTTTTGTAGGAGATATTGGGAAAAATGATAGGAGGGTAAATTTTTGACCAATTTGGGTGAAACAAGAGTCTACCTAGACTAATTTGAGCATTCTAGAGCCATTAGTGTAGAGAAAAGAACCATTGGAGGCTTGTAAACACATGTATTTGCAAAATTTTGAGCATAATAAAAGATGGACATGCCATTGGAAGTTGGACCAGTAGATGTAGCCCAAGAGGGGTGAACTGCTTCATCATGCCTCATCTGTAAATCTTATGTGTGGTTTTATTTCTCTGTTATACATTGTTGTTCAGTGTTATTTAGGCTTATTTTCATGCTTATAATTCACAAATTCATCTATGTTTCATGGTTAAACTCCTCAATCCAAAGCAAACAAATGGAGACAAATATGTACATGTTTTGTAAATGAAAAGACACTTAGCCCATCAATCTAATAAAGTCCTTTCAGATCAGGTTGGTATCAGAACTAGAGTTTATTCTCTAGTGTTGTTGTGTGCAAATATTTGTTTAACTGTTTGCAAGTTTTCACGTGCTTACTAGGCTCCAGCTCAAGAGAGGAGAAGGCAAATTGGTGGAAGCAAGAGGGTCTCAAAGTAAGCCACAACAAAAGAGGGAAATATTGCCACATTCTCCACCACCTATTTCACCTCTTGAAGAAGCAGAAGCAGTATTAAGCATGCCTCCAGGGGAAGGATAAATCCATGAAGAAATGGATCCCAAAGAGGAATAAAGAGTGTTCAGGAAAGAATTCCTTGACATGACTGAGATGGCGAGAACCCTTTATCAAGAAAGGAATGAGAAACTAGAAGGAGAAGGATCCAAACTTCACTAGGAAGGACAAGGATCATTAGGAGGTCAAAATGATGAAGATGAATCAAAGAAGGGTGATCTGAAAATGGGTTGGATAACTTGTTATGCTTTTCAATAACCTCCCATTCAATTAAACAAATAAAAGATCTAGCTTGTACTTGACTTTTTGTGGAATTTTATATTTGAAATAGGTGTATGATTTTTACCTGTTTAAGTGTCTTAAGTCCATTTTTTTTTGCTGAAATTAAACATAGGTAACAACAACATAATGCAGAAAATAAACATTCACACATAACTGCAAAATTAATCTAGGAGTTCACCCGAATATCGTGGGCTACATCTCCTTGAGCTCTTGTCATCTTGACTTGGCTCTTTGGGATTATGTAAAAGTTTCTTGTACAAGTTCCACACTTAACTCCAATGGTTACTGAACTAAACCAATGGGCTTAGAATACAATCTATATCCCTGTCATGGTTTTCATCATCCTGCAAACATATCTAGGCTTCCTTAGACTTGATTCCTTTTGTTAGTGCCCTGAGCTACAATGAGCTTCTTATGGTGCCAAATCCTTCAAAATTATTTCTCTATCCTTGAAACCTCACCTACTATCTCCATCACACATTAGACACCAAAAATCGACTGATTTTTTGCTCAAAATGAGCATTGCATCCCAAAACTAGGCCTCCCTCCACGATTTTCCCTAGGCTGCCCAAAACTTCCCTATAGCTTCTCAAGCTCTAGAATTCTTTAAATGGATCTTAAAATCCCCTCATTGGATTCATAATGCCAAAAATAGTCAGGATAGACTATTGTTTCACTGAAATTGGCATCTGACTGCTCTGATTTCGCCTCCAACACCTGGCGGCACCCCCTAGCACTATTCAAGTAAATATTCTTTGTGGGTTCTAGACCTCTAGAAGTCCTCAAAATATTCTATAAAATCCATCAATGGATTCATAATTCTCTTTACAATCAGAAATGACTATTTTTTCGCTGCATAAGGCCTCTAGCTTCCCTAGCTAGGCCCCGAACTCCTACTGGAAAAATTTGGCATTGATGGCCCCTCGAACATCACTGAAGAATATTGGCCTTCAAAAGTCTTCTACAAGCTCTGAAAACTACACCATTAGTTATGGAATATCTGAAACATCCAATATTGACTATTTTATTACTGATAAAGGCCTCAAGATACACTGGCTAAGCCTCTTTCTGTTGTTGCCCCCTGGTGGCCCTAGTGGCCCCTTGAACTTCTCTGAAGCAAAACCTGCTCAAAATTCCTCTGATGGCTCTACCCTGGTCCATACAGAATATTCTGAGGAATATTCTAGGAATATTCCTTGGAATATTATCTTTTTAATTTTTCCCAAATCCAAGTCAAACTTAGTCAAAGTCCAAATTTTGCAGTTTACTGGACTTTTCAAATTGTGATAACTTCATACAATGTCAGTTTTTCAAACCATTTGTGGCGCTAGAATCAGGAAGATGATATCTATCTGGTCACTCAGATTTGGCACACTTCTGAGCACTTTTAATTTTGAGCTATCACTTAGGTCCATGATCCAGTTTTGATCAAAGGGAAATGGAGGAAATGGAGGCAGTGGAAAATCACCATCCTCACCCTCATCATCATCATCCTCTACTTCATCTTCAGTACATCAGCCACATAAGTCAATGAACACTGGTAAAATTCCTTTTCTAAAACTTGATGTTAAGTTTGAATTTCTAATGTTTAATGGTGAAGTGAATGTAGAAAAGCTTGATAATTGGATTAGGAAATTGGAGGTCTATTTGATAATCCAGAACCTTCAAGATGATGATACCAAAATCCAATTAGCTTCATTGAGAATGGAAGGTGCAACACGTTTTTGGTGGGAAGCCAAGACAAAGGAGGAGATCAAGAAGCATGGTAATAATATCCTATCATGGACTGATTTCCTTACTGTAATAAAACAACAATTTTATTCATTATCTCATATGCAGAAAGTCATAATGAACTGGAAAAAATTTAGACAATTGAAAGGACAGAATGTGCAAGTTTACACCTAAGAATTTAGGAGAAGAGCTCTCTTATTAGGGGTATATTTGCAGAGCCAAGATACTTTTCTCAAGTACATAGGAGGCTTACATAGCTACCTAAGACATACTATCCTCATGTTTAACCCCACAATTCTAGATGAGGTATGTATTCAGGCCACACATCTAGAAGCTAAAGGGAAAAACATTTGTGATGAGGGTAGGAACAAACCTTTTAAGGGTAAAAACAAAGAAAAGACCTCAAAAGGTAAAGGAAAAAATAATTCATCTGTCAAGAAAGAGGGAGAAAAAATGGTTTGTAAACATTTTTCAAGAGAAGGCAATAATGAAATTCAATGTTGGAAATTACATCCTGAAAAGAGACCCAAGTATAACAACAACAAAGGGAAGCAGAAAACTGCAGCTACAACTCAACATGATTTAGGAGAGGATTCAGGTGATGAATCTAAAATTATAGCCATGGGATTGAAGAACATGAAGGGGAAAGAAATTGAAACTAAAACCAGTACTAGTACATAAAACTATCACATACAAGCTCCAAATGAAGAAGAGATAATTGAACTGTTTCATGTGAGGGTCATATCCAAAAATACTAAGATTGACACATTGTTTGACAGTGGGTCACAAGAAAACTTAATCTCTGAAGACTTAGTCAAGAAACTTAATCTTGATATCATTCCACATCCAAAACCATATCCACTTGGTTGGATTTGTAAGGATGAAAATTTACATGTTTCAAAGAAGTGTATATTCCGTTTTGCAATAACTGCACATTTTGTTGACACGGTTGAATTAGATGTGGTTCCACTTGACATAACAGGTATTTTGTTGGGCAGTACTTACTTGTATGATAGGAAATCAATCTTCCAATACCATGAGAAAAAATACCATTTATTCAAAGATGGAAAGGAGTACATTGTTAAAGCACATCGCAAGAAGACAAATATTGCTATGGTAAATGCTGGATAGGTAAAGAGGCTGGTAAATTCATGTAAGAATTTTGTTCTTCTAATGATTAAGCCTAAATTTGATGTTAATCATGAACAATTTGAAGATTGTGATCCTAAGTTGAAATCAGATTTATATGATGTAGTTGATGCACATCATGAGATGTTTCAAGAGCCAACAGGATTGCCTCCAAAAAGGGAGATTCAACATGAGATTCAGTTGCAGCAATATTGTCCTCTTCCAAACATCGGCATGTATCGCATGTCAATAATGGATAATTCTGAAATAAAGAGACAAATCAAGGAAATGTTGGACAAGGGACTCATAAGACCAAGCACTTCACCATGTGGTTCACCCATAGTCTTGATTCCGAAGAAATATGGGACTTGGCGCATGTGTGTAGACTTAAAAGCTTTGAACAAGATAACGGTAAAGAATCGATACCCACTCCCAAGGATAGATGATTTTCTTGATCAACTGAAAGAAGAAATTTTTTTCACTATGTTAGATTTACGAAATGGATATCATCAAGTAAGAATTTCAGAAAGTGATAAATGGAAGACTGCATTCAAAACCAAACAAGGACTGTTTGAGTGGTTGGTAATGCCATTTGGTTTGTGTAATGCACCGACAACTTTCATGCGTGTTATGGATAATGTTTTGCATCCATTTCTTAATGACTTTGTGATTGTATATTTAGATGATATACTGATTTTCAGCAAAACAAGAGAAGAACATGTCTTGCATGTGGAAAGGGTGCTTGATGTTTTGAAGAAAGAGAAATTATTACTTAAGATGTCAAAGTGTGAGTTTGGAAAAACTTCTTTGGTTTATTTGGGACACATTTTAGGAGGAGGCGAGTTGAGAATTGATCCTTCTAAAGTGGAAGCGATTGTGAATTGTCCCACTCCAAAAATAGAAACCAAGGTAAGAAGTTTCTTAGGTGTAGCTTAGTATTGGATAAATTTTATTTCTATCTTGTCTACCATAGAAGCTCCTATGCATGCAGTGACAAGTGTGACCAAAGGCTTCCAATGGGGAGGAAAATAGTAGCAAGCTTTCAAAGCTTTAAAGTACAAGATCAGTTTAGCTCCAGTCCTTGCATTATTGAATTTGAGACAGCCATTCAAGATACAAACTAATGCTAGTGATTATGCCATGGGCGCAGTTCTTTTGTAGCATGGTAAGCCTATCACTTTTCCTTTTGAAACATTCAATGGTTTTGTGACTAATTATCCTACATATGACAAAGAGATGTATGCGTTGGTAAAAATCATCAAGAAGTGGAAACACTACTTGATGGGTAAAGAGACGATTATACATACTGATCACCAACCATTATAGTACTTGTAGTCGTAAACAAAATTGTAGCAATCACGAAATTTCAGGTGGATGGGTTTCCTTCAATAGTTTCACTTCGTTATAAGGTACAAGAAAGGTATTTTCAATAAAGTTGTTGATATGCTTTCAAGGCCGATTATAAGTGCTTCTAATTTACTTAAAAATGATTCTATTGTACATGAGAGTTACATAGAACAATATGCACATGATGTTGATTTTCAACATGTGTATGCTAGTTTGAGTGAAGGGAATCAAGTTGAGGAAAATGATTATCACATGCATTATAATTTGTTGTTTCATTTGGGCAAGATGTGTATACCACAAGGAGAGAGGCTAAGTGTCATGAGAGAGCCACATTCGTCTCTTATTTCTGGACACTTTGGGGTAATCAAAACAGTGGCGCATATACAGAGGTATTTCTATTGGCCTCACATGATAGATAGTGTATCGCATTTTATAGAAGGTTGTTCTATGCGTGCAACAAGCAAGCCTAGTAATAGAAATCTTGGGTTTTACATGCCACTACTGGTACCATCAAGGCCATGGGAGAGTGTCTCCATGGACTTTTTTGAAAGTCTACGTATGTCAAGAAAACAACATGATTATATCTATGTAATTGTGGATAGATTCAGTAAAATGTGCATACTTATGCCATGTAAGAAAACCATTACTACTAAAATTTATTTTCAACATGTATGGGTTCAATATGGATTTCCAACTTCTATTGTTAATGACAGGGATTCCAAGTTCATTGGGAATTTTTGGTCCAATATTTGGAAGATGATGGACACAAAGTTGAAAAAGAGTACTTATTTTCATCTGCAAACTGATGACCAAACCGAGGTGGTGAACAGAACCGTTGTGCATCTATTGAGAGGATATTGCAGCAAACATCCTAAGTTGTGGGATGAGAAAATGCATTACATTCAACACGCTTACAACTGGGCAAAGCACTCTTCTAAAAATACATCACCTTTTGAAGCATGCTTTGGGTATTTTCCAAAATCGCCATTAGACTTCATCTTTGAGAAGGATGTTGAAATTGATGGGCATAGTGATATTGACAAGGCTCAAAAGTTCATTGAGAAAATTCAGATTATACATCAAAAATTTCAAGAACAATTTGAGAAGAGTCAAAGCAAATACAAGGAGAGGCATGAAAAACATAGAGTTGATCACAAGTTTCAAGAAGGAGATGAGGTATGGTTGCACATAAGCAAAGAAAGGATGCAAGGGGAAGGTAAAAATCTCAAATCCATTCACTATGGTCCATTCAAGATAATAAAGAAAATTGGTAACAATGCATTTCAACTTGACTTGCCTTCATATATGTAAATTTATTCAGTTGCTAATGTTGAAAACTTACATTTATATGAGCCACATTTGATCAATGATCAAGGAAGTGATGTTTAGCTGCCTTCTTTTGAATATTTCTTGCCAGAATTTCTAGATGAGCTCAAGGAAGATACAATTCTTGACAGGAGGATAAGAACATCTAAGAGGGGAAGTGTTGACTACCTTCGAGCTGGGCTCAAAGGTAGTAAGCCAAGCAAGGCAGAGTGGATGGAGGTTGGAAAGGTGAGGGAGCTGTACCCTCATCTATTGAATATGTAATCAAAGTCTTTTGGGTTTCAAAATCTTCCCAATGGGGAGATGTGATCAGGAGTTCATGAATTTTACTCAAAATTGAAAGTGCTCAAAATTGTACTGAACCTAACCGACTGAGTAGATCTCGTCATTCTGATTCCGGCTCCGTGAACGGTTCGAAAAACCAACGTCGTATGAGGGAGATATCGCGTTCTATTTTTTTTCCCAAACAGCTAAAATTGCGATAGGTTTGACTGGGATGCCCAGTCAGCATGTAGAGGTACAGTAAGAAAAAGGGAAATATTCCTAAGAATATTCTATTTTCCAAGCCAACGAGATTTCGCCAAGTGGCGCGTGATGATTAGCTAATGTGGATGGTACATTTTTATTTTGGGGCCAATGGATGGGTGACACGTGGCCAGCGCTTAGGTTGCCACGTGTCCCCTATATGGTTGAATAAAATTTTGATAGGTCCGGGGGGTTTGACCCCGCGACCTTAGGCGCACACACAAAGACTCTCCACCAACTCCTCTACATAGTGTTGCTTACCCCTTAGGGGCACCAGCAATATTTATATTTTACAAAGTGTGTATATGCAGGGGGGGACCCCTAACTGTTATGTTCACATGTCTTTGTTACAATAAACTGCAACATCTATTAACGTTGACCACAAACCTTAAACCGTCCCCTTAACTCTTAACACATGGCAGAGCTTACAAATAATTACGTCGACAGTGTGGGAATAACCCCAGTTATAACTCCAGTGTTTAAAGAGTGAAATCCACTTTAAACGGAGTTCTGCTTGGTGGTTAAGCATAACTGAGGGGTTTGGGGGTTGGCATGTGGCCACCCCCTCCCCCTTAACTGTAACATTAAAATTCTGATGGCTTCGCTTGGCAGAGATTAAGCACACCTAAATTTTCAGAAAAATGCTATTCTTAACTGCAGTTAATTGTAGTTTTCCATTTTTAGTGGAGGTTTTGTAGGAGATATTGGGAAAAAGGCTAGGAGGGTCAATTTTCGACCAATTTGGGTCAAACAAGAGTCTACCTAGACTAATTTTAACATTCTAGAGCCATTGGTGCAGATAAAAAAACCATTTAAGGCTTCTAAATACATGTATTTGAAAAATTTTAAGCATAATGAAATATGGACATGCCATTGGAAGTTGGACCAGCAGATGTAGCCCAGGACGGGTGAACTACTTCATCGTGCCTACTGTGTAAATATTATGTGTGGTTTTATTTCTCTATTATACATTGTTGTTCAATGTTATTTAGGCTTATTTTCATGCTTATAATTCATAAATTCATCTATGTTTCATGGTTAAATTCCTCAATCCTTAAGCAATTAAATGGATACAAATATGTACATGTTTTGTAACTGAAAGGACACTTAGCATAGCAAAATAATACAGTCCTTTCAGATCACATATATATAGTGAAATCATAATCATACCATCAACAAATATCATTTTATACTAGCAATGAAAAATAAGCATATATATATATATATATATATATATATATATATATATATATACACACACTAATTAGAGGAAATTTCAGCCTAAAAGTGCCCATAAAATTTTCAGGTAATTTCCATGCCATAATATGTAAGTCAATCAAAATCCTTTAAATTTAAAAAGAGTTACATGTCCTAAACAATTTTAAATTGTTTAATTTAGGTATCCATTAAATATTTTATTGTTAATTTGGATATTGGTGATATATTTTATTATTAATTTGCATATTTCTGAAATATTTTTTTAAATATTATTTACCTACCTTACTGATATGAATTAGAATATCGAATGATATATTAATGCAATGTAAATCTTGACATGAGTGAAAAACTATAAATTAAAAATGTAGACCTATTTGATATTAATAACCGTGTCCCCAAAAAACCAAAAAAAAAAAATATATATAAATACAACTATAGGCAGTTATAGTTAAATAGTTAAAAAAGTAGTTAAATATAAAATATAAAATAGTTAAGAATAAAATATAGCTATAATTAAATATTAAATAGTTAAAAAAAATGTACTCTAAAAAGAAATTACCAATTTCTTGTCAAAAATAGAAATATATAGTTAAATATAAAATAGTTAAAAAAATGTTAAATATAAAATAATTAAAAAACATATTCGAAAAAGGAAAATTGTCATATATAGATATATAGTCATATATAATTAATTATAAAATAGTTAAATAGTAAGCAAACATATTCTAGAAAGGTCAAATCACTGAATTCTGGAAAAATAATATATTTCGGGTGAAATTGTGGCTTGAGTGGATAATGTCATTAAAAAAACACCAAAAAAAAATAGTTAAATATAAAATATAAATATATACAATTAAATTTAAATAGAAAATATTTGAGACGGTTATTTTAATAAAAATGTCATATATTGAGGGATTTCAATAAAATTAAAAGTTAGAAATTATATATATATATATATATATATATATATATATATATATATATATATATATATATAATCTTGTGCTAATAAATATTGTGGAACATAAATAAAAGTAAGTAATATTAAAAAATTGTCTACATGGCATTTTTTATTAATTCCTTGATTTTCCTTATAAGGCCACTTTTAGGCTCCAATTTCCTCATATATATATATATATATATATATATATATATATATATATACATTTTTTTTTCTTGAGAATATAAGAGATACTTATTTCAGAACTAATGAGAAATTGAGTCTGGGACTATTGCTCTTCACCCAACCATAGACAACTACAACCAAGTCTCACTTGTAGTTGTCCCCCCAAGTAGGATTCTAGAGGTTGAGCAATATTTTGCTTCATATATTAAAGCACATATATTAGCTACAATAGGAACTCTAAATATTTAGCCACCTCCACCCACCAACAAAATTAAAACCAACAAAACACATAGGGATTCTATAGACAAGAAATCTCTACCCTTCAAAACATAACATTGTGGTTACACCCAATGCAAGGATTCCAAAACCAATAGTAAAATCAACTTACAACAAATAAACATCCAAAAATCCTCCAACAAGTTCCAAGATTAAATACTCCACCCCAACCCTTTGGGATTTTCTAAGAAAAACTATCTCCACCGTCTTGTCCTACAAAGACTTGAGAGGAAATCAATTCCTCACATAGGGATTTCTTCCATATCCTTTTCCAATTGAAAACTTAATTCCTTTTTAGTATTCATCCTCTCTTGGTATTTTAATTTATCTATCTTTATTTTTGCCCTCGTCCTCTCACATTTTCTAGCTCCTCTTCCTTCCTTTCTATCCTCTTTTTTTTTCTCTTAGTGTTCCAATATTTTTCCAGCAATTCAATTTTTCCTCTTCATGACTTTTCAAATGCCTTCGAAATTTCAAATTCCTCACTTGAATTTTATGTACATTAATATTATATTTAGCAAGTAATTGTCCCATCATTCTAGAATCTATGTCCCATTACCTAGCCCATATTAAAATGTTTACATTTCATACATAAATGTAACTAATTGGGGGTATCAAAAACCCATTCCCCTTGGGGGACCACTATCCTTGTTGTTCTTAATCCATATTCAACACCAACACATGCTTAAAAAAACACACATATTGTTCACTGGAGCTTTATATACCGAACTATATACAATATTTAAAATTATATACATTTGTTTCAATCAACAAATAAAGAAGGATATGTTTCCCTTATTGAATCAAATTCTTATCACAATTTACTTTCAAGGCTAATGGTTGAGAGTAGTTTTTTGAAGTTTTTCACAAAAAACTTAGGAGTGTTGACAAATATTTGTCAGCACTAGTTCAAAGATTTTAAATGACATCAAATGTTCATTTGCTTAAAAAAGTAAGTGTTGCAGAAATTATTACGTTTTTGGTTACTGATGCACGGTTATTATAAGTTTTTGTAAAACTCTAGTGGGCCTAGGACCTGATCTCCACCTATTTACCTAATTCTACAAGCCCAATCATACAACAAGTCAAAATAACACTGAATCACGAGTGAAATATGCAATTTAAAACCCATCACTCAAGTTTAGCGTTAAGCCATCAAGGGAGGAGCCCACAAGTGGTGCTTCGTGTGCACTACACATCGATATTGTTAGCCCAATAGAAGAAATTTCAGCCTAAAAGTGCCAATGTAATTTTAATGTAATTTTCATGTCATAATATGTAAAACAATCAAAATCCTTTAAATATAAATAGAGGTGGATGTCTTAAATAATTTTAAAATGTTTAATTTGGGTATCAGTAAAATATTTTATTATTAATTTGGATATTAGTGAAATATTTTATTATTAATTTGGGTATTCGTGAAATGTTTTATTAATTTTATTTACCTACCTTACCAACATGAATTAGAATATCGAGAAAGTTATTATTTCAATTTAAATCTTGATATTATTGAAAAAATATAAATTAAAAATGCAGGCCCATTTGAAATTAATAACTATGCCCAAAAAACACTAATATATATATATATATATATATATATATATATATATATATATATATATATATATATATATATATTTCGGTGTTAATCATATCTAAGCATATTTTGTCGATGTGTTTCGAACGAGCCAGTGTGGTTCAACATCAAGACAAGATGAGAAATCTGATCTACGAAACATTTTAAATAGATAAAGGGACGCTCCAACTAGCCAACTAGATTAAGGAAAATAAGAAATTTAATTAATTTAAAAACAGATTAATTAATAGTTTTATATTATATAATTTTATTATTATTATTATTGAATTAATTAATAGTTAATTAATATATTTATTAATTTAGAAATGAATGAATTAATAGTTATATGTTATTTAATTTTAATATACTTATTTTCTTGCTTAATAAGTAATTTTAATATGTTAAATCCTAATAAAATAAACACATTATTTATAAAGAATAGTTATAAATATTATAATTCATAAGAAAAATAGAATGATGATGAGCTTAGTGAAAAGAGTTGTCTTCACTAAGTGGGACCACAGTGTATTTTTAGACATGTCGATCATATTCTATGAGTTGCAGGATGCTATTTGTGGATGGTTGGTCAAGTTGGAAAAATAGATGTACTTCAATTTTTATACATATTAGGCGGAATCTAATTTTAGATTGCCAGTCTAAAAATAGATATGTCGAATATTATTAGCTCTTAATAATATTTGGACTCTAAACATTATCTTATTCTCTTGGAGCACTTCAGTTAAGTGCACAGATGTGGCATAGCACTGGCGAAGGAATTATGCTATTCCCCGAGGGTTTACCGGAGTTAAAGAGAAGTGAGGATTTAGTTAGAAATCATGTGAGCGTAGTTTGGGTGGAGTTTATGTAAGTAGTTGGTGGAGTTGTATTTAGTTTAACTCAGTTACACTCAGTTGAGCTAGTTGTATCTAGTCTAACTGATTGATACACTAGTGAGAGTGGTGTGAATTAATTAGTTAATTAATTCACTAAATAATAACTCATTAATAAACTGAAGAATACATCAGTTAAATACAATGCATGGACAGTTTCAGTGGAGACCAGTGGAGAGGTGGGTGAAAAAGAAAGTGTGACTATCAGTTGTGACTATAGTGATGCATTGATTGCATCCAACACTCAGTGGAGATGCCAAAAAGGATTTCGCAGTGCAAGCTTGGTGGATTCGAGTTCATTCAGAACCATTCTTCAACAGGGAGTGCGCAGTAGAGGCGGGCTAGCAGGTGGCAGAGATCGGTGCATGGATTTGCAATATCGGGCCTGATTAGTGTGTAGCGATTGTATTGTACTGAGAGCTTGACATGTTCATCTTTATATGAGGATTGTTACATGATCTATATGACATATATTATATACATATAGTTGGGGTTTTTAGCTTCAGGCTTTCCCGTTAAAAAACTGTGTTAATGTGTGTGAATTTTTATGGTTTCATGTGTGCATTACAATTGATTTAATTTCCGCATGTGATGATCAATAGTGGAATAGATTCTGTATTGTGCATGAAGTTAAAATAGTGTGTGATCAGGAGAATATTGGATATATAACACATAAGTTATACAATTTCTACATGGTATCAAAGCGATATTGATCAGAGCAGATTGCAATTATTGAAGTGGTTGAGTTTTGTGCTGGTGGAATTCGAATTTGCTGCAGTGTTTTCTTGGTGTCAAAGTTGAGCATTCATTGAAATGTCTTTCAATGGATTGCGATTGGAGTATGCCCTTGATGGCAGCTCTAATTATGTTGCATGGAAGGACATGATGGAGGCGGTGTTTTATGATAATGGGTTGAAGGATTTCATAGATGTTGAAATTCCAAAACTTGCTTCTAGGATGTAGTCGCACTTGAAGAATGGAAAAATAAGACAGCAAAATGTCGAAGGATTCTGTTGGAAGGTGTGAAGGATCACATAGTGTCTAGCATTCATGGTAAAACTAGTCCATTCTTGATGTGGAAAGCTTTGACAGATTTGTTCCAAAGCAGAAGCGACCAAAGGAAGTTGGCGCTTAAAGACAAGCTCAGAAAAATAAAAATGGAGAAAGGCGACAGTATACCAAAATACCTCACGAAGTTTGTCCACTGCAAGGATGAGCTGGGAAGTGTGGGGGTTACTGTAGATGAAGAGGACTTGGTGAGCTTGGCTCTCCTTGGGCTTCCGAAGAGTTGGCATAGCTACGAGGACTCTGTCAATGGTCAGGGGAAACTGCCGGGATGGGAGCGACTTTGGTCGGATCTTGTGCAGGAGGAGATAAGGCGGGGTACCAGGGATGGATCTTCATCGAATAATGAAGATGAAGAAGATTGCGATTTGGATACCAAATCAAGGGAAGGGAAGGGAAAGAAAAATCCCTCTCAATCTGGTGCGAAAGGCAAGAAGCAGGACTTGTCCAGGGTGAAGTGCCTTCACTATCACCAACACAAACATTACGCCACTAATTGTCCACAGAAGAAGAAAAATAAGTAGGTTGTTGGATTTGTAGCTGGAGAGGCCTTAGCCTCATAGTTTGAGCTAGATTTTTTGTTGATCACGTGCTTGGTTTCAAGTGTGATGGGATCAGTGTGGTTTCTTGACAGTGGTTCGTCTTTCCATATGACCAGAGACAAATATTTGTTTAGTGATCTGGATGAGAAGGATCTTGGAGTGCACATCAAGATGGGCGATGATGGTAGATACAGTGCGACTGGTATCGGGACCATTTCCTTTGAGAGGGAGTCTGGTAAACCTGTCATATTGAAGGTTCTCATGCATGTTCCAGGATTGAAGAAGAATCTGATCTTTGTGGCGATGTTGGAAGACAAGGGTTATGATGTTGTCTTTAGTGAGGGAAAGGCTTTCCTGCGCAGTAAAGCAATTGGTGAAACTCGGAGGATAGGGGTTCGAGTTAAGAACCTTTATCATTTGCAGGTATATGGCTGCACAACAATGGCAGACAAAGCAGAAGCAGTGGTGAGCCGGGATGAGGGCGAATTGTGGCACAGGAGATTGGGCCATCTTCACCATGGTGCTTTGAAAATTTTGCAGTAGATTTCTACTGGGCTTCCCAAGGGTACACTTGCGCAGTCAGATCAGTGCAAGGGATGTACTTTGGGAAAATTTGTGAAGACCACTTTTCATGAGAAGGATAGTCACGCCACGACGATCCTTAAGAGAATTCACACAGACGTGTGTCAACCTTTCTCAGTAACTTCGACAGCAAAGCACAGGTATTATGTGATATTTGTTGATGACTTTTCTCGTAAGTGTTGGATCTTCTTCATGCAGAAGAAGAGCGAGACATACTCAAAGTTCTGTGAGTTCAAGGCACTGGTTGAGAAAGAGTCGGGGAAGCAGGTGAAAATTTTTAGGAGTGATAATGGTGGTGAATAAATCTCTGCTGAATTCAAATACTTTTGTAGTGCAAAAGGAATTCGAAGAGAGCTCATAGCGTCTCATAACCCACAGCAGAATGTGGTCGTGGAGAGAAAGAACAGAACGATAGTGGGTGCTGCAGGGGTGATGCTACATGATCAGGGCCTTCCCATACACTTGTGGGCTAAAGCATGCAACACTGCGGTTTATGTGCAAAACCATTGTCCTCATAGAGTACTTGGCATGAGTACACCCGAAGAGGCATTTTCTGGTAAGAAGCCTGATATTTCTCATTTGAAGATTTTTGGCTCACCTGTTTACTTTCATGTGACGAAGGATGCCAGGAAGAAGCTGGAGCCGACCGCAAAGGTTTGGATATTTTTGGGGTACACAGAAACACCCCACAATTATCATGTGTATTTTCTAGATAGTCAGATGACTATCATGCGACGGGATATCAAATTTCATGATGAGAAAGCCATGAAGTTGTCGCTTGATAGGGAGCTACACTTTCATGCAGATGAGGAGCTACTAGTTCCTAAAGATGAGCCTTAGGATGTGGATCAGCCATAAGAGGAGGTTCATGGAGTGGAAGAAACCACTCATGTAGCACCAAACATCAGAGGGCAGAAGTGCACTATAGAAGCTGAGCAACTGAATCTTGATGCAACGTAGAATGTAGGAGCACCTACATCATAGCACAGATAGAGACAGTCACCTGAACGATTTACTGGATACATGGCTCTGATGAGAAAGTGTATCATGACAGAAACATCTTCTTTCGAGGAAGCTCTGGAGGATCCCGCATGGGTAGATGCCATGGTGGAAGAGTATGATTCAATTTTCATAAATAGTGCATGGGAGATTGTTCCAAGGCCGGAAGGGAAATCAATGGTAGGTTCGAGATGGATCTACAAAGTGAAGAAAGATACTGACAGGAGCGTCGAGAAGTACAAGGCAAGATTTTTTGCCCAGGGCTTCTCACAGATTGATGGGATTGACTATGAAGAAACCTTTGCACTTGTCGCAAGGTATTCTTCCATATGGACCATCCTTGCTCTCTCACCGCAGATGGGTTGGCACATTCATTAGATGGATGTGAAGACTGCATTCTTGAATGGAGTCATTGAGGAGGAGGTGTACATAGAGTAGCCTGAAGGATTCTAAATCTTCAACAACGAGTCGCATGTGTGCAGGCTCAAAAGAGCATTGTATGGGTTGAAACAAGCACCTCGTTCTTGGTACACACGGATAGATAGTTATTTCACCGGACTTGGATTCAACAAGAGTGAGGCAGATCTGAACCTATACCAGATTGTGGTGGAGGGTAAGTTGCTGATCATTGTACTTTATGTAGATGATTTGATACTAACAGGTGATGAACTATTGATACACTCATGCAAGGCAGATCTTGCAAAGGAGTTTGAGATGAAGGACTTGGGCCTCCTTCATTATTTCCTTGGATTGGAAATTTGGCAGCGGAAGGGTGAATTGTTTGTGTCTCAAGGCAAGTACGCCTGGGAGATACTAGAGAAGTTCAACATGTAAGGCTACAAGTCCATCGACACTCCTCTTCTTGGTGGTTGGAGGAAAGAGGATGCTACATCGACAGAGGTAGTGGATGCCACTGTTTATCGACAATTGGTTGGTTCGCTCATGTATTTGGTCAATACACGACCGAACATATGCTACGCTATTAACTAGCTTTCACAAGCTATGGTTAAGCCTACCAAGCTCTTTTGGAAGGCAGGTAAGCATGTCTTGAGATATCTTAGTGGCACATCGGGATATGGATTGTGATACAGACAGTGGGATGAGTTGAAGCTACATGGCTTCACGGATGTAGATTGGGCAGGGAGCCCAAAGGAAAGAAAGAGCACATCTGGAGGGATATTCAGTATCGGGTCTACAACAGTTTCTTGGTATAGCAGGAAACAGAGATCCGTGGCACTCAGTTCAACGGAGGCCGAGTACATGGCAGCAATTTTGGCTGCATGCGAGGCTATATGGATGAGGAAGATCCTGGTCGGGTTGTTCAGTTCACACTTAGATCCTACTGTGATATATTGTGATAATCAGAGCTGCATTAAACTCTTGGTTAATCCAGTATTTCATGATAGATCTAAACATATTGACATCTGGTACCATCATATCAGAGATTGTGTGCAGTGGAAGATCATGTTACTATCTTACATTCCTACGGAGGATCATGATGCAGATATTCTGACGAAGGCGCTCACCAGGAACAAATTCGAATACCATAGAGACAGGATCAGGGTGGCAGATAATCCCTATCTTGTTGAGAGGGAGTGTTGAGATTCAACAAGATGATGAGCTTAGTGAAAAGATTTGCCTTCACTAAGTGGGCCTGCAGGCTATTTTTGGCGCAAAGTTTATTTTTAGACTATGTCTATTTTTAGACATGTCGATCATAATCTATGAGTTGCAGGATACTATTTGTGGATGGTTGGTAAAGTTGGAAAAATATGTGGACTTCTATTTTTAGAAATATTGGGCGGAATCTATTTTTAGATTACCAGTCTAAAAGTAGATATGTTGAATATTATTAGCTCTTAATAATATTTGGACTCTAAACATTATCTTATTCTCTTGGAGCACTTCAGTTAAGTGCACAGATGTGGCACAGCAGCCGGCAGAAGGAATTATGCTATTCCTGAGGGTTTACTGGAGCTAATGCATGAGGACTTCAGTTAGAACTCATGTGACAAAGTTTGGTGGAGTTATAGAAGTAGTTGGTGGAGTTGTATTTATTTTAACTCAGTTACACTCAGTTGAGCTAGTTGTATCTAGTCTAACTGATTGATACACTAGTGAGAGTGGTATGAATTAATTAGTTAATTAATTCACTAAATAATAACTCATTAATCAACTGAAGAATACATCAGTTAACTACAGTGCATGGACAGTTTCAGTGGAGACCAATGTCACATATGGTGACGGCCATTAAAAAACCGTCACCTAAGTGTATGTAGTGATGGTCCTTTATGGTTCGTCACTGAAGAAATTTTCAATGAAACTTTAGGTGAGGTGATTAACTTTAGGTGAGGTCGTTAAATTGGTGAGGGTCGTTAAAAGCCCATCACTAATTCTCTCTTTGGTGACACTTCTAGTGATGAACTTTTAATGACCCTCACCCATGCTCTTTTTGTTACGTTTGGTGACGTTCAAAAAATGTCCATCATCATTGATCATTAAACTACCATGACTGTAAGTGTATATAGTGATGGTCCTTTATGGTCCGTCACCAAAGACATTTTCAATGACACTTTTGGTGAGGTTCGTTAAAGGCCCATCACTAATTCTCTCTTTGGTGACACTTCTAGTGACAAAATTTTAATGACCCTCACCAATGCTCTTTTTGTTACTTTTGGTGACGGTCAAAAAATGTTCGTCATCATTGATCACTAAAAACCATCACTGTAAGTGTATATAGTGATGGTCCTTTATGGTCCGTCACTAAAGACATTTCACTTTTGGTGAGGGTCGTTAAAGGCCCATCACTAATTCTCTCTTCGGTGACACTTCTAGTGACGAACTTTTAATGACCCTCACCAATGCTATTTTTGTTACTTTTTGTGACAATAAAAAAATGTCCGTCATCATTGATCATTACAATGAGTTTTTGATGACGCTATGTGCCTGTTAATATATTTTTTGTCAAAATATAACGATTTAATACCATTATTGTTGAGCATTTTTTATAATATGTCCAAGGCCATAATGGTTAGGGTCAGTCAATTTTTTAAGAAGTAATAAGCGTGTATCATTTCCCTCAAGTAATGACTAGTCGAATAGAGATTTCCTATGAGTCAACACATGATTCATATCTATTAAGTTTATTATATAGAAAATTCCATTTAGATAAAGTTCCACTATTGTGTGTAGGAAATATATTATTTAATACATAATCGAGCTCTGACAATTCTATTAATGAGAAAGACCTAACAATCCTCAACAATTTGGGCACACCTTAAATTAATGCTTTGGCACACACTAACATTTCTTAGCACCCCACATGTCTTGGAACATCTTTGTACCTAGAACATCTTGTGATGACACTGACGCCCAAGCACATGGTGGCATGTGCTAGCACAACATGGAACTCTCCTAGCATGTGTTGGCATGCTGCATATAGTCCCTAGCATGCCCTAGAACACCTTGGTTGAATGCATTGACATACATTAGCAGTTGGCACACAATTCCACTTGGCATGTATTGGGACCTATTATTAGTGTGCCTAGCATGCCCCTTTTCAAAAAGATAAATTCATGACTTATTAACCCTCTTATTGGTTCTCCCTTTTGTTGCCTTGACACATATTGATATACCCTAGCACCCTGCGCCACATCCTTAGCACCTAGCATGTATTGGCACATAATATAATTAGCACACCCTAGAACTCCCAAGCACACTCTGGGAATTCTTAACATGCCTCGATTTTCCCTAGCATGCCTTACCAATGCTTAGCATACCTTGTCACTCCCTCCTTGGCATGACAACTAACACTGACCATTAACACTAGTCTCTGGTAGTACACGTTCCTCATATTCATTAACTTCCATGAATTTTTACCTAGTGCTCCCTTAATGTTTTTTCCTAGTACTCCTTAACACTCATCAACATGTGTTATCACTCTCTAGCACACCTTAGCACTCTTCAACATTCCCTTCCACTTCATAACATGCATAACACTAGTCCCTGACACATATTGGCGCTTGGCATGTGTTGGCACTTGGAAAGTCTTAGCATTTATGGAATACGTTGAGATGCCTTGGTATGATTTAGCATGGTTTAATATTAAATTTATTTGTGATGATCAATTGTTGGAAAGTAGATGAGAAGCAACAAAGGAATACTTGGCACTTAGAATGCACTAAGACTTTGCACTTGGAACCTATTGCTACCTAGTGTTAGTGTGCCTAGCATGCCCCTCTTGGAAAAGGTAAATTGATGACTTATTAACCCTCTTATGTGTTCATTTCCTTGTAGTTTAACTTTTTTCTCCCTTTTGTTGTCTTGACAGTCCCTGACACGCATTGACACACCCTTGCACATCTTGGCATACCTTATCACTTGGCACATCTTAGCATGTTTGACATGTATTCCCACTATCTGGCACATCAAGGGGGTGAAGGGAGATGTAGTCCTAAAGTAGGTCGAGTACGAGGGCCGAGTAAGGGTTGCTAAAGGGAGGTCATGATCATCCTCCAAGAGCAAGATCATCATGTGAGGGTTCAGAAGAATGTTGCATACCTTAATGGTCGGTTTGCGCTAGGAAGTAGGATGGCATATTGTTGGTTCTCTTCTAGCAGATTGAGCTTAAGAGAGGTTTCTCATGAGAATCTGGGCACGTGATTTCAATGGTGTCTTTGTGTGAAGGCCGCATAAAATTATGAAATGTTGAAATTTGCAACAAGAAACGGTGAGATTGGAAACTAGAAAGGACAAAAAAAATGCACCGGCCACACTGGTGAGGAATTTTGAGGCACCAGGAGTGAGGAATGTGGGGCATCTAATTTATTTTTCCCTTAAATAAATTGTAATTTAATCTCATAACAAGTTGTGTTAGTTAATTAAGTCATGATGACCGAGTTAGCTCAAGAAATTTGAGTTGAGGGTCTAAGATGAGGCATCTAGAGGGATTCTAATATTTTTGGGGTCCAGTTGAAGTTGATGCATTAGTGGGGTGCAAGTGTAATTAACTCAATTAAATGAGTTAAAATCAGTTTAACTAGTTCTAACTGAGTGATGAGCTAGTGAGAGGTCCAATGAATTAAATTAGATTTAATTCACAATGAGTGATCAATCAAATAACTAATAATTCACTATTAATAGTTGCATGCATGTCAGTTTCGAGGAATACCCAGTTGAGACAGAGGTTAAAGGGAACATAAATATCAGTTTTATTCAGAGAAAGTTTCCCATGTGCAATTATAAAGTCATTGGGATGCCATGATGGATTGCACAATCTAGGAAAACTGATTTTCCTAATTAATAAGGAGTTAATTCCCTAGGAATTGCATGAGCAAGGCAGGCTGAAGTAAGGATGAGAATTGGCTAAGTACTAGACCGAGTTTGCCTAGATCAACGAGAGACAATTGACAGAGTGCTAGAGAATCTCATGAGAGATTAAGTATTGTATTGTTTCATGATTCCTCGACTTAATACACAATAGAGATAGAAGGGTTTTGATTAGTTGCTTTCCCCAAATACATCATGTTGTTGTGCGATTAATTATTTATTTCTCTTACTTATATATGATTGTGATATCATGTTTTGTTTCCGTAAATTGTAGGAAGGATTTAGTATCTTGTCTTAGTAGATTACAAGATCATATTGAATCTCGTTGGTTAGATTTTCTACATGGCATCAGAGCAGGAATTTTTTGGGCGGCGAGTTTGTAGAGAATATTTGAATATTTTGGTGTAAATTTTTCGAAAAAAAATAGAATATTTGGATTCCTTGCGAAAATCTACCCAAATGGAAAAAAAAAATTGTTCAAATCGGAGCTCGGATGAGGGAGATATCATCGATTTAAAATCAACTATTTTTTAGAAACTTTTTGTAACTTCGGGACAATTACACTGTGCGCGAGTCAAGAACCTATATGCACTTGAGGTACCAGATGCATGCAAAGCTTTGAGGAGAAAGGCAGAAGTTAGAGACTTGGTGGTTTAGAGGGAGCATAAATTACCTCTCAACATGCATCCTCATGAGAAGCAGTCTCAGAAGGTTGTGGAGTAGCTGCCACAATTGGAGAAGCAGAGAGGAGATTGAGTGGAAGCGTCCACTCAAGCAGAGACCTCCATGAGGGGGAAATTTCGAGCTAGATGGGAAGAGGGAGCAGCCATACCTCGAGGTGTAAGGTGGGGTTATGTGTAGACATAATCCCAAGATAAGAAATTTGGGCAAGGTCCATTGAGATGGCATGTCTCATGGATCGAACCTGGCTACAAGGAGCCCACAATACAGCAGTAGTAGGAAGGATCAGTTAGATTGATGTAGTCAGATATCAGCAAGACAGAAATCATAGTGACAGATGTCAAATACTGGAGCACAAATAGAGTTAGCAATAGTTCAAAGGGCACAGATGCATATGTCAGCAGCAGTGCAGAGAATCTAGTACTAGACAGGTGCAGTAGCTAGCAGCACTCAGGAGACTCCGATGATAGATGCATTATACTGATTCAGTTTTTCAGAGGCTATTCAGTTTCAGGATTTGCAGGTGCAACACTAGATAATTGTAGCATGCAGAACATTCCAAAGGTACCGGATGGGGATAGATTGAATTCCTTTCTTATTGAGAGGGAGTGTTGAAATTTGCAACAAGAAATAGTTAAATTGGTGACTAGAAAGGACAAAAAAAAATGCACCCACATTGGTGAGGAATTTTGATGTACCAGGAGTGAGGAATGTGAGGTGTCTAATTTATTTTTCCCTTAAATAAATTGGACAATAAATTGTAATTTCGTCTCATAACAACTTGTGTCAATTAACTAAGTCATGATGATTGAGTTAGCTCAAGAAATTCGATTTAAGGTGATCGAGGTGGATATTGGTGGCCACCCGCCTATTCCACTTGGGCCCTCTCCATTGTCTCTTTCAGTTTTTCAGTTTCCTTAATTATAGCACAATTTAATATTTTTGTTAGTTTTTCAGGTCCTGAACTTTCGAAGCCATTTTGAGGCCCCAAACGATGTTTTTTGGGCATGAAAGGTTTGGCGATTTCAAAGAAATTGTATTAGTAGTTGTAGTCCTCGGAGAGATCTTTCTAACGAGGTATCGTGTGCGTCAAACGAAGATCATATGACCAAGTTACGACCTCGGGAAGTTGGCTGCCCAACTAACCCCAACGGGGCCCATAAACTCTTGGTGTTACATCTCCTCAGGATAGGGTTTTGGTTGTTTAGGGTTTTATCTTATTTTAAATAATAAAAAGACCCTTGATCCTTATTGTAACACAGTTCAGAGGAACATAACTATCAGTTGTATTTATAGAAAATTTCCCATGTGCAATAATAAAGTCATTGGGATGCCATGATGGATTGCGCAATCAAGGAAGGTTGATTTTCCTAATTAATATGGAGATAATTCCATAGGAATTGCATGTGCAAGGCAGGCTGAAGGAAGGCTGAGAATTGACTAAGTACTAGACCGATTTTTCCTAGATCAGCAGGAGACAATTGGCAGAGTGCTGGAGAATCTCAAGAGAGATTCAGCATTGTGCTATTTCATGATTCCTTGACTTAATACAAAATAGAGATAGAGGGTTTTGAGCAGTTGCTTCCCCATATACATCTTGTGTTGTGCAATTGATAACTTGTTTCTATTACTTATATGTGATTGTGCGATTGTGTTTTGTTTGCACAAATTGTAGGAAGGATTTGGTATCTTGTTTTAGTACATGATTACAAGATCAGATTGAATCCCATTGGTTATATTTTATACTTGAAATATAAGAGATGGTTGATACCATCTAATTGCCTTGTGGTGGTTAGTAGGCCGAAGGTCTGTGATAAAGACCAACATAAATGGAGGAGGGCTTGCACTGTAATTTAGAGCCATAATAGAAGTCGACGTAGGCGTAATATTGACTGAGTTAACCCTAGTTTGAGGGTCAACATTGAGATCTAAAGTTCATGTCAAGATTCAGTCAAATAAATTCCCAAAATCTATGGATCCATATGAGCTAGGTCGAGTCTCTTATGGAGGCAAGAGTCGTGTTTTTTCTATGTGTGGATTGGGTTTGTTCTACAACAATTAGAAGTACATAAGTATAATGCCCTAGTTAGGATAGTTTTCTAGCATGTTTAGTTCATAAGGTATGACCTTAAGACTGTGACAAATTTGCGTAGAAGAAGATGGGTTGTGACCCTTAGAGCGAGGTTTATTTCTGCAATAAAGACCCCAGATCTGGAAGATGGTTTTGCAGATTCAGTATGTGTGGAGACAGTAGATCCAAAGGAGGGTGGAACCAGAGTAGAAGATTGAGCATGCAAAAGAAATGTGCCATATGAAGAATGGATTAACATGCAGAGGAGTTGATTTTGGTGGACTTTCCATAAAGTTTTAGACAAATATCTGAAGAAACCTATAAACAATTAGTAAATGGATAATTAGTGGCTGATTTGTGACCCTAGTTTAGTCATCTATAGATTGTTAGAAGTATGATAAGAGGAGTAGTTCATATTTGTTCATAGATTGGACAACAAAGATAAAATTTTCGATACACAAGAACAATGATCTTGAGAGGACTCAAACCATTGTTAGGTGGCAGATTTGAAGAGCCCTAGATGAAGACAATATTGTGGGTCCTAGATCAGTAAAAAGAATTGACTGTGGTTGGGTAGATTGATGGTAGGCCAAGTACAATTCGAGGGTTGTTAGGTTACTGTCAAAGAAGAGCCCTGACTCTTGTTCTGGTGAAGGACAACAAAATTGGTAGAATGGAAGGTGTATAGGGCCTAAGGATGTGCAGACTTTGAAGGACTAAAGTAAAATTCAAGTGGGTCAACCAACTAGCCTTATTTCACTACATTATAGAGGATTGATTTAGTGATATGTAGCCTCCACAGTTCTCGTACTTCTATCCCTGAGTCAGAGATGTAGTATGGAGACATTAAAAAGTTGTTCACAAATGGAATTGTGAACAACTTGTTACCACTCAAACTAGTAGTGGACCTAAAAGGGGTTCCTAAGAGGGCAACTGCTAGGACAAGGGAAACGATGGAGGCTTAGCCCATTGTTACCACAGATAAGGCTCCTTACTCTTCACGGACTTTCATCGATGGGTGGAGTCTCGGTAGTTTAGGAAGTCACTTGTAGAGTACAGGTCAATGAATAGGTGGGAAGTGACCCTCGAAACCATTTCCCTAAGATAAAATAAAGAGTGGGACTTGCTTTCCTTTTAAGCAAGGGAATTTATCTTCTAGGGAGAGAGGAGGGGGATTGAAGGGTTGAGGGAGAAGAAAAAGACTTATGAAGGAAGTTCTCAATCCCTAAAATCCTTTGGGAACTTGGATTCCCAAATGGTCCTCGATGAAAGGCCTTTGACACCAAATGGGACTCACACGCGACCTGGGAGCTGCTCTTAGGTTCGGGGATGGAATTTAGCAACCAATGATGTTCCTATCCTAGACAAGGTGATGGGAAAGGATCAAACATAAGTTTTTACTTTGATAGGTCAAATTGATCCTACTAGGTTCTATCCTTGGGAACACCTAGGAAAAACTTGATCCTAGAGATAGGGCTTGAGGTATCCAAAGATTCCACCATCGGAATTGGCCCAAGTTCTAAGGAGAGTGAGGGCACCCATCAAAACAACTGCCTCTAGGAGATATAAATTTTCCTCTAGCTAGATTCATGGGAAATTGTTGCCTTAGGTGACCTAATGGGGCTAGACCTAGAGAATGTGAAAATTTCTTAATCTAAGAAACCCTACTATAGTATCTTTATTTACTTCTCCTACTTGAATTAAGTCACAAGTTAATTTATGAAATATTCAATAAATTAGTGAAGTAAATAGTAAATACAACTAGCAACCTACACATATATATCAAATACTGAATAACATGCACAACAGCATAAAATGACAAGGCGGATTTTCTCTGGACAACTATCCCCCGGAAAAACCTAATGGGAAAAAATCGTGTAGCTAGCCATGGAGGGTTTTTGCTTATTATTCGGCATCCACACAACGATCGTGCATCAAAAATGGTTCATCCAATGAGAACAAAAACAAATAAAGAATACGTTGCTCCAATCCCCCACGTCAGCCTAACCGGCCCTGCCGGCTCATGTACCACCAAGAAGGGCCTCGCATCACACTTGAAGGGGACGCACTCGCTCGCGTACTTTCATCGACCGCGCGCCCGTGGGTCCCGCCGCCTCTCGCGCTCGCTCGCCGGGCTCTCGCTCGGACCGCGTGGCCCGGGCTGCTCGTGTCGTTTCGCTCTGGCTGGAATGCTTAAGCGGAAAAAGCATAGGTAAGAAAGATGGCACTGGCCAAAGGAAATGCATAACAGTCAGAAAAATTTAAGAAATGAAATGAAAATAGATCAATGTCCACAATTAATTGAAATAGCTCAATGGGACTAGAGAGTAAAAGCTTTAACAACAACAATAAGTGCTTATAGAATCAACTAAGAGAACAAAGGAGACTAGTTCATGAGGTTAAAATGTTGTATAATTGTTCGCACAGGAAAAATGTAGAATTGTTAGAGTAAATCTCTGCAGGTACCATTAGTTGGTGATCATCGATAATCATTTATGTTCATCAAATATCGTGATGAATGGGCCTTACAAGCTATTTGCGTAGACAAACCCCATAGAAGTTGTGTGATGGAAAAATATTCACACCATATTGAAGAAAACACCTACAAAATAAGGATGACATTTCAAATGGGGCAAGAAAAAATAGAGAGATAGACATTGAAAAAGTTAAAATTCTAGGGAAATAGGAAAGCAACTAGGTAGCATGGTAGAAAGCACAACAAAGAAAATTATAAAAATGGAAAACCCTACAAATTAGCACCCATCCAAACATCACCACAATTTTTTCTTCAACTCTAAATCTCCAAATTCATCAAATTGTATCATGTATTCAAACCTGATCCTCTCTGTTATCCATTCTGAAGATAAGGCTAAGAACTTACTACAGAACCATCACCTACATGTAGTCATGATCTTATTATGTGACCGGACAACCTACTTTCGTGAAGACACGGAAAGGTAAACACTCTCAGCCAAGATTTTCCATACAGCGCAGGTTGAGCAACCACATATACATCACCAGTTTTTTCTCTTCAGATTTGTAACTTAGAAGAGCTTTGTCTGACCACCTTCGGGTTGCTCCCAGAGTCACCCAGGCAAGCCCTCTCAACATCATCCTCTTTCTGTAGTACCTAATTAGTAATTTAATTAACCATAACAGTTTCTTGATCATGTAGGTATTTCAAATATATTTCCAATAAGCATAAAGCTTTCATGTTAAACAATCAGGTCAAAAGACTTTAGACTATGATGCAAAAAATGCAAAGAAACCTCACCAACACTCAAAGGACAAACAAAGTCAAACCTCTACAAAGTATAAATAGATATCTGATAAACTTCATTCCACCACAAAAATGTGCTTAACTAAATAAAATTCTAATTACTGTGCTTTCAAGACAAAGCTTTCAAGGGCAGTGATGTTATAAACATACCCCTACACCTCATGAACAATCAATGTGTATAAATAGACCATCATAAGGCTCATTTTAAACATCATTATTATCATTTTATACATCATTTTTATTAAATCAACAAGAAGAAAGCAACAATTGCATTCAGTTCCACTGAAGCAAAGTATATGGCAATTTCATATACTTATTATGAAGCTATCTAGATTTTCAACTTGATTGTAGAGTCAACCAATCAGTTGTTGAAGCCCAATATTGTCTCTTGTGAGAATCAAAGTTACATCAAGCTCTATGAAAATCCAATGTGTCATGACCATTTCAAACACATTTATATTCAATACAATTTCCTAAGATTCCAAGTTCATTAGGGAGTTGGTAGTGTTGGACCACATTCTGACAAAGTTGCATATGGTTAATAGTTTGACAAAGCTCCTAACAAAGGGGAAGTTTGACAAGTTGGGGGAGAATCTTGGGTTATTGGAAAAAAAAAATCTCAAGAGTGTTAGATTACCTAGTTGGTCTCACCTCAGCCTTGAGAAGTTGAGCAGCACCAAGATTGCAGAGCTAGATTGTGGTACACCAGTCAGAAAGATTCTTAAATACAGGTGCAGGCTTCTATAACAAATACCTTCGAGGATAGAAGAATTAGTTGTTAGGTCACACCCACCAAGTATGACACACTAGTTGGGAGGAGATTAACACCATCATCTCAGGTGCATTCAAGGAGGCGCAAAAGCAGGAATGAGGCACCTTCAGGAGAGGAGTTATGTCTACTAAGATAATGCACTACTCTAAAAGAAAACTTTGCTACAAAAGGTTATGAGGGAGTTGCTTATGCTCATGAGATGCACCACTAACGCTATCATTAGCCTATTTTCTAACAACACTCTCTTAACTTATAAAATGAAAGGATGGGCATAGTAGTTAGAAATTTGTAGAAATAGATAATAAGAGTGAGTACCTAAGTATTATAGGTTGTAGTAGGAGATTTTGTGATATGAAAACTTTGTCAGAAATTCTTCTATTTGAGTAATAAAGACTTCTATAAATTGTTGTTGGAGCTCATTTTTATCCCGACTCCCTCGACATGACGGTAGAGTGGGCCTAATATATTTGTTGTTTTAATCCATTGTACTTTTTCTCTCCCTTTCTCTCCTACCTCGCTCTCTCTTCCCCTCTCTCTCTCTCTCTCTACCCTCCAATCCTCTCACTATATCCCTCCCTCTATCCTTCTTTCCGCCCCTTCCATCTTTGTGTCATTATCTCCCTCTACCCTTCTCTACCTCTCTCACTCCTCTCCCTCTCTCTCTCTCTCTCCATTCCTTCTCCTCCTCGTCTTGAACATATCGGCGACACTATGATGAGCTGGAAGCATTGACCCAAACTCGAAGTGAAGGTATGATGAACCACAGGTGATGAATGAATCGTCAAGATGATTACCTAACCCAAACACCACGTACATGGAGTGAAGGAAGTGTCATGTTCAAGAGCGACTTGCTACCATAAATAAAATATTGTTCTGTTTTTCCTTAAATTTTTCCCTGTGATTTGCCGACCAATACCTCATTTATTTTTTAACAAGCTTGAAGAGGATAGCATTTTCTTGATCTATAATTCAACCCTTCGAGTGAATAAAGAATGAAGTATCACTAATTAATAATTTAACGAGTCTAGCGATGAATGAAACTCGATTCTTGCCATGATTGAAAAGCCTATTGCTATTTTATGATTTAAAAGCTTAACGACAAGGATGGGGCCGGTCCTTTTTTCATATTTTAAAGAGTTTGAAAAAGAGGATGAAAGAGAACTCATAATTAATTTTTCGTAAATTTGTCTCCTCTCGTGTCCGAAAAAGTGTAAAATAATATTCTGAAGAACCTCTTTGGTCATGTTTAACCAACGATATTCCTTTTTTGTAAATAATCTATCTCTGGCCCGGAAAGGGTTAAACTTATACCGAGTAGATATTAACTCATTTAATTTAACGAGCTCTAAATGACAAGTGCCTTAATCTTTTTCACATTATAGGAGACTCAAAAGAGTCAAAGAAGACTTAGGGGTTCCTTTTCGTTGTTACTTTAAGCTCGAAAAAGGGATAAAAGTGCACTTCAAATCCATTTTCATTTTTAACAAAGCTCAAAAATAAGGAGAAAAAGCATGCTTGTGGTCAAGTCATTCTTAATAAATTTTGCAAAACTAACTTGCTCATTAGTTGTATTTCCCTGCTCGAGCAACATCAAATGGATTAAAAGTACTGCTTTCATGATAAACATAATAAAACTATAGTCACAACAATAAATTTAACTTGCAAATAATTAAATGACTATTTAAAAGTAGTTTTACTATTCATTTTTACCATTCCATAGTTACCATTTGCATTTTGGAGCTCGAACCTGATTTTTCCCCCGAACTTCGCCGTTGATCGCGGCTCATTTCTTAGGACGGATTTCGTCTCTCGTTTCTTCCGTGTTAGTGCCATGAACCTTTCTTTTTCTATTTGTAATCATTTCATTTCCATTTCTTGGAAATTTTTCAGGGTTTTAAGACCCCTAGGTTAAATTTTCCCCAAAAAGAGGGCAACGCACCCTTAGTATCGAAACCTCGCATTGCACAGTGCGTGTGCATAGTGAAAGGTACCCGCATGTGAAACACACCGTCTCAAGCCTAAGCCCTCGTATTGGGCACATTTAATTTAATTTTTTTGATGTTTAGCTCAAAATTGACCTAGTTTCTCGTAATGGATGGTTTCTAATGGATCTCTTACTTATGTTTCAAAGCTCTTACCTGGGATAACAATGATGATTACATGGCGAGAAAGAGAACATGAAGAACAAGACATGATTTCCTAAATGACTCGGGTATTGTAAGAGCCCCGAGGGATTGTGGACTTTTAAAGTACTTCAAGTTATTCGTAATGAGGCATGTCAGATTGAGCTTCTCAAGTTCTTGGTTCATGTGGGATCCGTAAATAGAGGCATTTCACATTAAGAACCAAGTGGTTCCTATCACTATTGAGGACATGTACCTTCTCACAAGTTTGTCAAGGAGGGGTTTTCCCATTTCTTCTGTGTCTACCATTGGAGGAGAGACAAAAGAAGAGATTATATTTTGTAGTATTGTTATGCAGCGGGCATAACCGAGCAAAGATGGGAAGATTAACATCCACATGTGCTGGAGATATTTTCCTTTGAAAACCATCCGTTCACAACGCAAAACTTGTCGGCACAATGACACTACATGTGGCTAACAGATCTTATATGCAAAAGATGCACTAAATTTTATTGAGCCAACAATATTCAACTAGTCTCGTAGTTTTTCGTTCGCATAAAGGAACAACTAAATAAATCAAAGGAGGAAGGAAAAGAATTTCAGCTATGGTTCGATCCTCATATCTAAAGCTTTGGAACAAATTCCAATGATGTACCTATAGCATGTGACGCCGGATATCGCTAGTCATAGAGAGCCTCGTATGCAGAGATAGGTGGAACTTATGGGTTGACATGCAGAAAATTACGCTTTATTTTCTATTGCATTCTCTTCTTTCCTCGTTCCGATGACATATCGTCACCATCGATGATTATGCATACGCTACGAGGGTGCCCGTATCATTTTGCTAAGTTGTGACCACCAGGGTGCCTTGTGCTGTTCGGGTGGCCCGTTTTCCGTTTGATCCTCGGCATCGTTTGTTTGGGCATGTCGTGTCACTGCGGTGAGGTCGCCGACCAGTTGTTCGTGGGTCAGTCGTTTTGGTTCGGAGGGGTGCCCGTATCAATTTTGCTAAGTTGTGACCACCTGGTGCCTCGTGCAAGTTTGGGTGCCCATTTTCCATTCGATCCCTTGTGGCAACATTCGTTGGGCGCGTCATGTCACTCCATGTGAGGTCGCCCGACCGAGCGTGTTTGGTTCGACCATTTCATTCGAGGGCGCCCGTATAAATTTTGCTAAGCTGTGGACCGGGCCGAGTGCCTCAGGCACGTTCTCTGGTGGCCCATTTTCCGTTTGCCCTTTATGGCATCGTTCCGGCTGGGACGCATCGTGTCGCGCCATGTGAGGTTTCCTAACCGGGCCCATTCGTGTCGTTGTTTTGTTCGAGGGTACCCGTATCGCTTTTGCTAAGTTGTGACTGTCCTGGACAGTCTTGTGCACACTTGGGTGGCCCGTTTTCCATTTTCTCTCCTCAGTGGCATCGTTCGGCCTGGCGCACTGGTGAGGTCGCTTCCCGACCGGGCGTGTTTAGGTCGTGTCGTTCGTTCGAAAGCCCGCATCGCCTTGCTGTTGTGACCGCCCAGTGCCTTCTCGCACGTCTGGGTGGCATGTTTCTCCGTTTTTCTCCCTCAGGCATCGTTCTCGTTGAGCATGCCATGTCGCGTCGTGTGAGGTCGCCCGACCGAGTGCATTTAGGCCGCCATTTCGTTCGAGGGTGCCTCGTACCGCTTTGCTAAGTTGTGATCACCCGTGGTTCCTTGTGCACATTCAGGTGGCCCATTTTCCGTTTGATCCTCGTGGCATCGTTCATTTGGGCACGTCGTGTCGCGCCATGTGAGGTCGCCCCCAACTGGCGCGTTTTGCCTGCCATTTCATTCAAGGGCGCTCGTATCAATTTTGCTAAGTTGTGACCACATCGGTGCCTTGTGCACCTTTGGGTAGCCCGTTTTCTATTTGATCCTTGTGGCATCGTTTCGTTTGGGCGCGTCGTGTCATGTTGTGGTGTGAGGTCGCCCGACCGGCACATTCGTGTTGGGTCGTTTCGTTTAAGGGTGCCCGTATCAATTTTTCTAAGTTCTAACCACCCGGTGCCTTGTGCACGTTCGGCACTGCTTTTCCATTTTCTACCTTATGGTAATGTTTCCTAAGGAAAGCACCAAGAGGTTGCGGAAGATGTGAGGTCGGCCCGACCGGGCTCTGCCTCGTGCTGGGCCATTTCTGCTCGAGGGTGCCCGTATCAGTTTTTCTGTTGTGATCGCCGGTGCCTTGTGTACGACGCTCGGGTGGCCTCGTTTTTCCGTTTTATCCCTTGTGGCATCGTTCGCTGGGCACACCGTGTTGCGCTTATGTGAGGTCGCCCACCCGGCGCGCGTTTGAGTCGAGCCATTTCGCTCGAGAGGGCGCCCGTATCGCCGCAAGCTGTGACCGCCCGAGTGCCTCGTTCTCATTCGGCGACCCATTTGCCGCTTCTCCTCGTGGCATCGTTAGTTGGGTACAACATAGAAAACAAGGAAATTAGAGATAATACTTAAAACTCATATTAAAATTAAGATAACATTAAAAAAAAATTAGACATACACTAAACTCATATTAAAATTAAGATATTATGTAAAATAATGTGAAACTTAAATTAATATTAAAATAACATCAAAAAAGAAGATTAGAAATAAATTTAAATGATTGTGGAAAATTAAATTAAAATTAACATAATCTAAAAAATATATAGAAATTAAAATTAATAAAAAATTCAAATTACAACAATAATAAAAAACACAAGAATTAAAAACAATACCGAAATTATAATTAAAACAATTTAAAATATGAGAGTTAAATCTTAAAATAAAAATTAAAATATTAAACTAAAATAATAACAATTCATCATAATAATAACAATAATGCACTCGCCAAAGACCGACCGGCAAAAGCAAGAAAGGAGGCATTCGTTAAAGGCAACATATATCGCGCACACAAATATTTTATTTTGTCATAGAAAGCCAGCAGCTAAAGCAGAGGCACGACTAACAAACAACAACCACAAGGTCAAGGGTTCAATTCTCGTGAAGTGGCCGAAGACACAGGATGACAAGCAGAAGGGAGAGAGAAAGGAGAGCATTTCGACACCGAACAAGATGAGGATGGAGCCTGCCTTTGTCGTCCAAATGGTTATGGCTAACTCGATGCCCGCATTGAACAACTAATGCAGTTGGCAAGCCCCTCTCGTAACAGAGGTCGCAATTTTAGCCCTTAAACCCACCGTTTTAAATCTATGCATTTCGTATGAAGTTTCGTTCGAGATCCATTTTTTTATAGACTTTTTCGTTGTGCAAACCTAGGTTTGTAAAGGTCTCGAGAAAATGCGCCTCTTTTCCAGGATCTGCTTGTAACACCGCGTCTATTGATCGATCCGCTGGCATACAAACCCTTCCATTGTAGATTTTCATGTTGTTGGCAAAAATTTTTGTGCGAATGGTCGTATTAGAATCGATCTACTGCTCTTTATGGTGTTAGGCTTTGAACCATTTTAAAGGGAAATGGTGTTTCAATGTCCCCGCAAACTACGTTGTTATAGCGCAATGATTTGTGTTTATCGTTTGGTCATTAAGTGTGAGACCGTTTAGCATTCAAGAGTTGGATCCGCTATCACAAGAAAAATAGAACCTAGGTGGAATCTTCTGGATGTATATACTCGGTGTCTTGGTCCGTAGTGGTTTATAAGTGTCTTGATAAGTGTGTATCGATTCTTTCCTTTCCCGATGATCTCGTGATTAGCCCTTTTTTAAAACTTTAGTTTTACTTCCGTGTTTGCATCTTTAAAGGTTGTTTAGTCGTTAATACATTTAGATGTCTTTAAAATAAGTGTGGAGTCACTCAAGCACGAGCTTGTGATTATACTTTTAAAACCTTTTTGATGCAAGAAAACAATGTATGGTTCTCAATGCCCTGATATAAGACAAAGTAATCGAGGGCATAGTGGACCGTGCCTCGAATAATTCTAAGTATTTTTTTTTTTCATGGTTTTGTTCTCTGCTCTAGTTTTTTCAAGAGGGCATGTGGGATTAGAATGCTAATTTTGAGGGAGCTTAGTTTACTACAACTACTCATTTGGTTTGGGCATTGTGACTTGTTAAGACTTTTGAAGATGTTAAATATTAAATATTTTTTTTCAGATGTTTCGTTTTCGATCATTGTTCAAGCTTCACACCGTTAAGACTTTTGAAATGGACTTGTTGAGATTTTATTGCACAGATCTATTAAAGGAGTCAGTTATCTATGATATCTAGGAATGTGGTTGGGATGACAATTCCAACAATATATCCTTTTTGAAATATTTTTTAGAGCCTCTCGTGAGATTGAATTCTATGAATTAATGATTAGTCCATGAGATCATTGATATTCTCAGATAATAAATTGTCAAGATATTATTTTACATTTTTATGAAACAATTTAGTTGTCTGTGTAGACGTCTGGGTATAACTCCTCTATTCTATAGTAAAACATACCATTGATATTGTTTGGGCTTAGGTGTAGAAGTCATAAAGATGATATATATTAGCTTATGATAATGTATTAAATTCTCTATTGAAGAAAATATATATATTTTTTAAGAATATTTTTCTCGTGGTTGCAGGTCAAAGGATTGTGTGAAAAGGCCAAGGAGATTCTCATGGAAGAAAGTAATGTTCGTGTATGTCCTTTGCTTCAGCTAACTTTGAAATACAAATTATAATTTTCTTTCATCTGTGCCTCAAGGTGTTCAGATCTATTTTTCATACATGTACACACCAGTAAAAAATATACACTGTTGGAATAAAAAAAGAAGAAATAGAACAATGAACAAATGAAATACATTTTACCATTCAAAATTCTTTTAATCTGAAAATATGAAGAAAACTCAAGATTGAAATTGGAATCTATTAATGTTATCACAAAAATTGGGACTCACGGTAACATAGTATTTACAAGTTACACCAAATAAGGGAGTGCTTGATGCATCTCTTAAGGAAATTGATCTAGCCCGTCTTCAAGACAATAACATAGAATGAAAAATAAGAGCTGGGGAAGATGGCTAAATTCTATCATTTCAAAACAGCCATTCCGCTTTTGAAGTATTCTCCTTAAACCCTACTATTTAGGGTTGATTACTTTTTCCACATCAGTGGAATACATGATAGTGGGGTGAGGACTAGCAAACAAATAGCTAGCCATGCTCTATGATGTTGAAGTCAACTTCAAGTTGGTGAAGAATCTTCATATTAGTAGAATCATATCTTTGGTGTAGGGAAAAATTTCCTCAAGAGTACCAATTATTATGTATTTTTCTTGAATGAAAGCCACGTATCATAAAATCACGAGAATTTCTAATGTATATCCACTTTTTATCCTATTTCCATTTCAATGACTTTAATTGAATGCAAATGTTCTTGTGAAGTGGTTCCGTAATCATGATTTTTTTTACCCTTCTTGTTTTGCAAGTTCCAATTGCTCTCGTCATGCTAATTGAGGAAATATTATTGTAATTATGTACGAAGTATTAGTCTATTTCTCTCTTGATGCCTTGTGCACTAAATTACCAAGTATTAGTGGAGAGCATGGATTGCCAGCTTGCACATATTGGCCTGTATGCGAGTCGAGATGTATGTGGTTTCTTTTGGAGTTTTTTTTTTTTTTTTTTTTTGGTGTATGCATGAAATGGGGAGTCTTCTGCTTAAGAAAGCAGCATTTTGTGTTAACTTTTTATCTTTAGTAGTTTCAGATGACTGTGATGGGATTTCTAATTTCTTTAGCTTGAGAAGCTGATATTCTGTATTCACTTTTCTTCAGTCCTTTATTTTCAGTTGTTGAATATAGTACTGGTGTCAGAGTAGAAACTTCTTGCATTTACATTAAATCATATCCAGGTTCCCTACTAGGGTAAATTTGTGGTTTAAATGATGAATTCTTCTGCTTTGGATTGCCATATGTTTTATGATGTCAAGGTTCCCTAAAAAAGTTCAATTTTTCTTTTAGGTCTCAACACATTAATTTGTTCAGGTCATGGGTCTCATATAACCAAGAAGTTTTGGTTTATTAAGGTTAGTCATAGGTTTCAGATCCATAGAGGCATTTGATGTATGTTCTTGATATCATACAATGTCTTTTCCATATGGTTGTCTGGATGTGTATAGATAGCATGCAATGTCTATGGGTGTCTAGATGTGTATAGAAAATAAGGTTTCAATACCTGCATGGAATGTGCAGCGTCTCTGCTTAAGAAAGAAAAATTCTATTTTTACCTTTTTTCAGTGCTCTATTTTAGGTTTTCATTGATAGTCATGACACTAATATAACATGCACATCCATTTCCATATCAAATTTCCCTTCTATTGCAGATCTGTGTAAATTTTTCTACTGAACTGTTTTTTTGTCATACGATGCCAATCCTGCCAGAGCTGAATCTATGGCGTTACAGTTCTAGAGAATTTTCCTTGCTTCGAGTGATGTGGCTAAATAGTTAAGGAGTTTTAGTTCATCCAACCTCAGTTTTATGATTGATGGAAACATTTTATGCATGCACTAATAAGTAATAACATGCAATATATGTGGGTTTGTATATCTATGATTATGTTTAGAAAGAGGGTTTCAGTGATCTTTTTCAGTTCACACCTCGGTTTACCTTTTATCCCTCTTTAAAATTCATCTTCCAGGCTTTTATCCTTCTTCCATCCATGCTTGAAAGTAGCCATGCTGACATGATAACATGTATATGTCAGTCTGCAAGTACTTAGTGTTGGATGCATTAGATATGATATATGGGTAAGTCTGCCTGCATGTACTTAATGTAGGACAGGGAGTTTTTGCTTGTTTGTCTAAATTTCTGCTATATATTCGGAACATTTACGGAAGCTAATTTTCATCATTATAGTCAAGGCTTGACCAACCATATTTCCACATTACATGAAAAGCTCATGTGACACTATTTTTTCAAGTATGATTAATACTTGTACTATTCAATTTCCTGTCGAGTTTTAAAGTTTCATTTTTTTTTTAAAATTTAACCAACACACGAGAATTTCTAATGTATATCCACTTTTTATCCTATTTCCATTTCAGTGACTTTAATTGAATGCAAATTTTGTTGTGAAGTGGTTCCATAATCATGATTTTTTTTACCCTTCTCATTTTGCAAGTTCTGATTACTCTCTTGATGTTAATTGAGGAAATATTATCGTAATCATGTACCAAGTATTAGTCTATTGGTCTCTTGATGCCTTGTGCACTAAATTACCAAGTATTAGTGGAGAGCATGGATTGCCAGCTTGCACATATTGGCCTGTATGCGAGTCGATATGTATGTGGTTTCTTTTGGAGTTAGTTTTTTTTTTTCGGTGTATGCATGAAATGTGGAGTCTTCTTCTTAAGAAATCAGCATTCTGTTTTAACTTTTTACCTTTAGCAGTTTTCAGCTAACTGTGATGGGATTTCTAATTTATTTAGCTTGAGAAACTGATATTCTTTTTTCACCTTTCTTCAGTCCTTTGTTTTCAGCTGTTCAATATAGTACTGGTGTCAGAGTAGAAACTGCTTGCATTTACATTAAATCATATCCAGGTTCCCTACTAGGGTAAATTTGTGGTTGAAATTATGAATTTTTCTGCTTTGGATTGCCATATGTTTTATGATGTCAAGGTTCCCTAAAAAAGTTCAATTTCTCTTTCAGGTCTCAACACATTAATTTGTTCAGGTCATGGGTCCCATATAACCAAGCAGTTTTGGTTTATTGAGGTTAGTCACAGGTTTGAGATCCACAGAGGCATTTGATGTATGGTCTGGATAGCATACAATGTCTACGCCATATGGGTGTCTAGATGTGTATAGATAGCATGCAATGTCTATGGGTGTCTAGATGTGTATAGAAAATAAGGTTTCAATACCTGCATGGAATGTGCAGCATCTCTGATTAAGAAACCAACATTATGTTTTTACCTTTTTTCAGTGCTCTATTTTGGGTTGTCATTGAATATTCATGACACTAATATAACATGCACATACATTTCCATATCAAATTTCCCTTCTACAGCAAATCTATGTAAATTTTTCTGCTGAACTGCTTTTTTGTCATACGATGCCAATCCTGCCAAAGCTGAATCTATGGTGTTAGAGTTCGAGAGACTTTTCCTTGCTCCGAGTGATGTGGGAAAATAGGTAGGGAGTTTTAGTTCATCCAACCTCAGTTTTATGATTGATGGAAACATTTTATGCATGCACTAATAAGTAATAACATGCAATATCTGTGGGTTTGTATATCTGTGATTTTGTTTAGAAAGAGGGTTTCAGTGATATTTTTCAGTTCACACCTCGGTTTACCTTTTATCCCTCTTTAAAATTCGTCTTCCAGGCTTTGATCCTTCTTCCATCCATGCTTGAACGTAGCCATGCTGAAATGATAACATGTATATGTCAGTCTGCAAGTACTTAGTGTTGGCTGCATTACATATGATATATGGGTAAGTCTGCCTGCATGTACTTAATGTAGGATAGGGATTTTTCGTTCATTTGTCTAAATTTCCCGTATATATTCGGAACAATTACGAAAGCTAATTTTCATCATTATATTCGAGGCTTGATCAACCATATTCCCACATTACGTGAAAAGCTCATGTGGCACTATTTTTTTAAGTATGAGTAATACTTGTACTATTCAATTTCCTGTCTAGTTTTAAAGTTTCATTTTTTTTTTAAATAATTTAACCAACACACGAGAATTTCTAATGTATATCCACTTTTTATCCTATTGCCATTTCAGTGAATTTAATTGAATGCAAATGTTGTTGTGAAGTGGTTTCGTAATCATGATTTTTTTTACCCTTCTCGTTTTACAAGTTCTAATTTCTCTCCTGATGCTAATTGAGGAAATACTATTGTAATCATGTACAAAGTATTAGTCTATTTCTCTCTTGATGCCTTGTGCACTAAATTACCAAGTATTAGTGGAGAGCATGGATTTCCAGCTTGCACATATTGGCCTGTATGCGAGTCGAGATGTATGTGGTTTCTTTTGGACTAAGTTTTTTTTTTTTTTTTGGTGTATGCATGAAATCTTCTTAAGAAAGTGGCATTCTATTTTGACTTTTTACCTTTAGCAATTTTCAGCTGACTGCGATGGGATTTCTAATTTCTTTAGCTTGAGAAATTGATATTCTGTTTTCACCTTTCTTCATTCCTTTTTTATCAGCTGTTCAAGATAGTATTGGTGTCAGAGTAGAAACTGCTTGCATTTACATTAAATCATATCTAGGTTACCTACTAGGGTAAATTTGTGGTTGAAATTATGAATTATTCTTCTTTGGATTTCCATATGTTTTATGATGTCAAGGTTCCCTACAAAAGTTCAATTTTTCTTTCAGGTCTCAACACGTTAATTTTTTTAGGTCATGGATCCCATATAACCAAGAAGTTTCGGTTTATTGAGGTTAGTCACAGGTTTGAGATCCACAAAGGCATTTGATGTATGTTCTGGATAGCATACAATGTCTATGCCATATGGGTGTCTAGATGTGTATATATAGCATGAAATTTTTATGGGTATCTAGATGTGTATAGAAAATAAGGTTTCAATACCTGCATGGAATGTGCAGAGTCTCTGCTTAAGAAAGCAACATTTTGTTTTTACCTTTTTTCAGTGCTTTGTTTTGGGTTGTCATTTATAGTCATGACACTAATATAACATGCACATCCATTTCCATATCAAATTTCCCTTCTACAACAGATCTGTGTAAATTTTTCTGCTGAACTACTTTTTTTTCATACGATGCCAATCCTGCCAAAGTTGAATCTATGGTGTCACAGTTCTAGAGACTTTTCCTTGCTCCGAGTGATGTGGCTAAATAGTTAAGGAGTTTTAGTTCATCTAACCTCGGTTTTATGATTGATGGAAACATTTGATGCATGCACTAATAAGTAATAACATGCAATATATGTGGGTTTGTATATCTATGATTCTGTTTAGAAAGAGGGCTTCAGTGATCTTTTTCAGTTCACACCTCAGTTTACCTTTTATCCCTCTTTAAAATTCTTCTTCCAGGCTTTGATCCTTCTTCCATCCATGATTGAAAGTAGCCATGCTGACCTGATAACATGTATATGTCAGTCTGCAAGTACTTAGTGTTGGTTGCATTACATATGATATGTGGGTAAGTCTTCCTGCATGTACTTAATGTAGGATAGGGAGTTTTCATTCATTTGTCTAAATTTCCTCTATATATTCGGAACAATTATAGAAGCTAATTTTCATAATTATAGTCAAGGCTTGATCAACCATATTCCCACATTACGTGAAGAGCTCATGTGGCACTACTTTGTTAAGTATGATTAATACTTGTACTATTCAATTTCCTGTCCAGTTTTAAAGTTTCATTTTTTTTAAAACAAATTTAACCAACACACGAGAATTTCTAATGTATATCCACTTTTTATCCTACTTCCATTTCAGTGACTTTAATTGAACGCAAATGTTGTTGTGAAGTGGTTCCGTAATCATGATTTTTTTTACCCTTCTCGTTTTGCAAGTTCTAATTGCTCTCTTGATGCTAATTGAGGAAATATTATTGTAATCATGTACCAAGTATTAGTCTGTTGCTCTCTTTATGCCTTGTGCACTAAATTACAAAGTATTAGTGGAGAGCATCGATTGCCAACTTGCACATATTAGCCTGTATGCGAGTCCAGTTTTAAAGTTTCATTTAAAAAAAAAAAAATTTAACCAGCCGTCGGTATACCGACGCTTTGTAAGCATCAGTCTTTTGATGCCTTATAAGCGTCAGTCTTCCGACACCTTGAACCTTTTTCCCTTTTCGTCAGTCTTGCGACGTTTTATTTTTTATTTTTAAAATTTTTAAATGTCCGTCGGTATTGCGACACTTCTTCCTGACGTCGGTATTGCGACGCTTCTGCAAAGCATCGGTATTGCGACAGTTCTACAAAGCGTCGGTATTGCGACACTTTTGCAAAGCGTTGGTATTGCGACACTTTTGAAACGCGTCGGTATTGAGACACTTTAAATGCATCGGTATTGTGACACTTTAAAAGCGTCAGAACAAGCGTCACTCTTCCGACGCTTTATTGATGTGTCAGAATTGAGACTCTATGGCTAACCACGCTTTGTTCGGCCTCAAACTATCGCTCTTGCGACGACTATGTGTCGGAATAACGACACTTTGGCCATCGGAAATTGGGTCAAATTTACTAGTGTTAGGTGAGTTTAGTTTAATTTTATCGACTATATTTTAGTAGCAGTTATATGTTGCATATTTCTCAAATTGTGGAGTTGTTCCTTTCCTATTGCATGTTTTTTTATATTGTTATGTTGTGATTCAAATTTTTAGTTGTGCTTTCTAGTTATTCTCCTACATAGTACATGCTTTGATAGATTATATCAAAATTCTTACCAATACAATAACATTGATTGTTGTATGTGGACATTTTTGTTCAGGATGGTCCATTACATAATCAAGATGAGGAGCTAGATCATGCAATTGAACTTTCTCTTTCTAAAGAACTAACCAAACCAAATGGTATATGATGGAAATTTCATTTTTTTTCACAGTTACTTTTAGTTTAATTATATCATTTAGCTCGATGCTTTTCATATATTCAACTAAAATTTTGTTGCTTAATAAGACTTTGTCATTTCCATGTTTTAGTGAAACTGTTTATGGTTTGATACTCTCATACAACCTTTATTAAGTTACATGCACCCTCATTAGAAAAAAAAAGAGAAATTTGCTTGCCATGATTATCTTTCTTTGTCATTGTTGACTTAAGAAAGTATTTTAGCTAAGAAACTAGTTTCAAGGTTATGGAGTAACTTGTCATATAAGTTGAACAGAAGTTATATCCAAAATGTTAACTTGTAAACTACTTCGCTGGTTTTAGGCTTTCCATTTAAAATCTACTTCAGTTTTAACTTTGAACAAGTTGTTCCATCGACTTGAATATTAAGAGATTTTGGTGTAAGGATTAAAAATTAGCCCGTAAGGCCTCTCAGTTATTCATTTATTTTATCTGAATATAAAATTTACTATTAAATTAGAACCACTTGACACAAATACATCATAGATCAAGATCATACTTTGTAGAGTGTTGTAGAATAAAAATAGGAACAAGAACACTGAATTCTTTCAGTTTTCATGGTTCTTATTCCTTTGTGTATCTTTTCACCTTTAGGGGCAATTTCTAGTTTAAATTCTAATTCTTTAAAGGGTGCTAGCTCAATGGAAGAGCACCTACTTTACAAGTAGGAGGTTGGTGGTTCGATTCCATCGTGCCCTAATATTCATATATACATAATGATGAAGATCAATTTTTGGTAACGGATGCTCTTTTGACCATCACCAATGAGCTTATGGTGACATTTTTCGACCCTCACCAAAATATGAAATGGTGACGATCAACGAACGCCACCATATATATGCACTGATAGTGACGACTATTAAAGGTCTGTCACCATAAATCGTTGTTGTTGATATGAAATGGTGAGGGTCACTTTTTGTCATTATAGTCATTATTTGTGATGGACCTTGATGCCACCAATGATTTTATGGTGACGGTCAATTAACGTCACCATATATATGCACCAATAGTGATGGCCATGAAAGGTCCATCACAAAAAATCGTTGCTATTCATATGAAATGGTGACGGTCACTATCCGTCATTATAATCAATATTCGTGACGGACTTTGAATGTCACCACAACACATACTTCCGGCGATGCCACCTTTGGTGACGTTCAATTTTTTGGTGACAGAGGCTATTGTCTGTCACCATTGCTCATATGAAATGGTGACGTTCACTATTCATCACTATAAATCATTATTGGTGACAGACCTTGAATGCCACCACAACACCTATACTTTCGACGACGCCACCTTTGGTGACGTTTAGTTTTTTGGTGACGGAGTCTATTGTCCGTCACCATTGCTCATGTGAAATGGTGACGGTCACTATTCGTCACTATAAATAATTATTGGTGAAGGACCTTGAATGTCACCACAACACCTATACTTTCAGTGATGCCACCTTTGGTGACGTTCATTTTTTGGTGACGAAGGCTCTTTTGACCCTCACCAATGAGCTTATGGTGACCATTTTCGCCCCTCACCAATGTGCCTTTTTCTTGTAGTGGTGGCTTCCCTGCACGGGGCAGGGAGGGACAGGGAGGAAGCGCAGGACGAGGACAGGGCCAACTAATCTGCTACAAATGTGGAGAGGTAGGGCACTTCGCCCGGGACTACTCAAATCCCACTAGGCAGACCTGTAAATACTACTGACAGTTGGACCATGAAATCAAAGACTACCCGATCTTGCTAACAAAGATGAAGGACAAACAGTCTACTCCCACACAGAATGTACAGAGAGTCAAAACGGAGCTGAGGAGCATCACACGTAGCATGGTCACCCAGAAAGCAAGAGAGGAGTTTTATGTTCAGAAGGAACCAGATGCCAGAAAGCAGGGATCACTGGGAGCCCCTGTGCAGCTGCCAGAAGAAGAATTTGAAACCTTTTAAAGGGCATGCTTGAAGCTACTACGCAACCCGCAGGCGGGAGAAATTCTTCAAGTATTACTACAAGACTGTGCAGCTCAGCCCAGCCTGACAACCAAGGTTAAGGAAGTACAAAAATTATACAAATACAAAAGGCGCACAGGGAGAGAGATGCGCTTCACTGCACAGATTGGCGGCTATGAGATAGATCAAGTTATTCTTGACCTTGGATCTGATGCGAACGTCTTACTGTAACAAACATGGCAACGAATGGGGGAACCTAAATTAGACTGGTCCACCATCTAGCTGCGAATGGTGAATCAACAGAAGATCATCCCTATAGGACAGTTTCCAAGGGTTATGGTTGATATCGTAGGGGTAAAGGTCTTGGATGACTTTGAGGTCATAGAAATTGTGGAAGATACGGACCCCTACCCTGCGCTCCTGAAGATAGACTGGGTTATCGATGTAGGGGGTGTCATTAATCTAAAAAAACACAGCATGGTGTTTGAAAAGTATGATACACATGTAATAGTACCACTGGATCCCACTGAGGGCATACGGTATACCGAACCAGCATATGAAGAAGAGCAACTCGATCACATCTACATGATGACAGCACAGGAAGAAGACCAAGATGACCGTACAAGAGGTGGAGTATTCAACTGGGAGAAGAACAGGGAGTGCTTTTCTGACCCAGATGAAGAACTTGAGAATTGGCAGACCCAGCTACACAATGTCTCAAACCTACGATGCCCTCAGGTTGCAAGGACTCTCTACTGCATCACTTCGTAGGTAAGGGACCTTCCCCACTTTAATGAGTCTAGTACTGTCCAGGACTTCTAAAGAACATTAGAAGCTAGGGTGCCAAAGGATCGATGACTCTGGGCACTCAATATGGCGCTGCGCAGCACACCTGCCCGATGGTGGGATACCCACAAGAAAGCATTTCCAGACTGGGAGACGTGTTCGGATAGGATGGTGCTATGATTCACACCCCCTTCTGATGTGCGCACCAAGATATTCTTGGGGCCCAGAGATCCCCATGTGCATCTGTGTATATCAACGACCAAGTGGGCTGACTGAACCCTAGATGAGTGTATCCATCTGTTTATACATGCCCTGGGCCCTATCCCCACTAATTGGTACTTAGATGCCGAGCTACATCAACAGACCCATCATTGGGAGATATTAAAAGAGGACTTCCTCGAAACGTTTGGAGTCATTGGAGGAACATAAATGCTTGACGAAGCCCTAAAATACATTGATTCATTTGTCTTTAGGAAGCCTCACCCCCACACCCCACTAGCCGTTCTGACATGGGAGGCCTAGATGAAAGACATAGTCAACTGTCGGAGCTTAGTGATTAACGAAGAGGAGGATAACCCGTGAAATATCTCTGTTCCGGAATCTGAAGGGGAATGTGCTGTTATCGGACCATCGCTCCAAAATGTCGATGTAACGCAACCTCTCCGGCTACGCGAGGTTAATATTGGGACAGATGAACACCCTAAACTGGTGAAAATTGGGGACTATTGGGATGAAGGCACGGTGGGAAAAGTCGTCGAACTACTTACGGAGTACCAGGACTTATTCCCTACAAGTTTTTCTGAGCTCAAAGGAATCATGGGGGACCTTGGAATTATGCACATCACTTTAAATCCTAAGGCACGGCCGATCAAGAAGCGGCCCTACCAATTGAATCCTAAGTATAAACAAAAGGTCAAAGAAGAGTTGGACAAAATGCTGACTGCATGTATCATTGAACTAGTTGAACAGTCATATTGGATCATTCCAATGGCCGTTTAGGAGAGAAAAACAAAAGGAGAAATACGCATCTATGTGGACCTTCGAAAACTAGACGATGCCTGCATTCATGACCCCTTACCTACTCCCTTCTCCGATGAAATCTTGGATAGTGTGGATGGCTAGGAGGCCTATTCCTTCACAGATGAATTCTCGGGATACCATCAGATTAGAATTGCAGTATGACCACCTTTGCCACCAAATGGGGCTCATTCCAGTACACGGTCATGCCCTTCGGTCTTAAGAATGCACCTGCTATCTTTTCAAGGGTCGTAGTGGCCATGTTCAAAGAATTCATCCATAAGTTCCTGGAGGTCTAATTCGAGGACTAGATGGTGTTTGGCTTAGTAAAATATCATGTCTCGAACGTGTGATTAATGTTGGATGCGTGTCGAAATCACTAGATCTCCATGAATGTCAAAAGGTGTGTCTTCTACATGCCTTTTGGAATCTTGCTTGGACATATAGTCTGTCAACAGGGACTGATGGTTTATCCTGTGAAGATAGATGTAATTATCAACTTAGCAGCCCCTACAACAGAGAAAATGCTGTGCTCCATTCTTGGCCACACAGGCTACTACAGAAAATTCATTCAAGGATACGCTCTGATCACAACACCCATGGAACAGCTGCTAAAAAAAGATGTCTCTTTTTTCTGGAAGGATGAATGTCATAAGAGCTTTGAACTACTCAAGGAGAAGATGATTTCTATGCCCACACTGATACTCCCTAACTGGTCAAAATAATTTCATGTACATGTTGATGAGTCAGGCATTTCCTTGGGTGCGGTCCTTACGCAGTGTGGTACAGGGGATATTCATCATCCGGTTGCCTTTGCTAGTCGAAAACTCTCAGACGCCAAATGAAATTACTCTACCACTGAGCGTGAAGGACTGGCTATGGTGTATGCACTACAAAATATCGAAACTATCTGCTGGGTGGACACTTTAAGATGTTCATAGACCATTCGGCTTTGAAATACCTGGTCAACAAGCCTGTGTTGGGGGAGAAAATTTTCTCCTGGTTGTTGCTATTTTAGGAATATGATTTTGAGATCATCATAAAGCCTGTGAAGTTGAATGCAGGCCCAGATCATCTGTCTCGTATTGATATAGGGGAAGAACCCACTAACTTGGACGAAGGCTTACCTGATGCGCAACTGTTTACCATTAAAATGGTGGATGATCACTTTGTTGATATCATTGAGTTCCTTACTATGGGTATGGCCCCTGCTACGTATTCGGTACAACAGAAGGAGTTGGTTACCCGGGCGACAGAATTTACTATCATCGCAGGAGAACTATACAAACTAGGTGCAGATGAAATACTCTGCAGATACATATTAGAACATTAATGACCCACCATCCTCACAGAAGCCTACGAGGGAGTTGCAGGTAGCCACTACACAGGCAGGGCTACAACGCAAAATATTTTGAGGGCTGGCTTGTGGTGGCCTACCCTGCATCACAATTCTTACACCTATTGTAGAATGTGTGATACATGCCAACAAACCATCCGACCCTCACGATGCGATGATATGCCATTACAGCCCCAAATGGCCCTATAGGCTTTTGATAAATGGGCCATTGACTTTATAGGACCCATCAATCCACTAGGCAAGGAAACAGGCACGCGCTTCATTATCACTGCCACTGACTATGTCACATGATGGGCTAAGGCATAGGCCATAAAATATTGTACCGCTGATGCTATTGCACACTTCCTCTTCGAGCAAATTCTGACCAGGTTTGGCTGCCCAAAAATCCTAATGATTGATAGAGGTACGCATTTTTTTAACCAAACGATTCAAGCTTTGAATGCCAAATTCTGAATCCACCATGCCAAGATTACAACATACGATCCCCAAGCTAATGGGGTGGTTGAAGCTTTCAACAAAATTTTGGAGCTGGCATTAACGAAGGTTTTTAATGCCGATCGTAGTGACTGGGATATTCACATCCCCTTGGTTCTATGGGATTACCGAACGACCTGCAAAAAGCGGACAGGAAGGACACCTTTTCGAATGGTCTATGGAAAGGAGGCCATCATGCCCATAGAATACATTGTTCCTAGCCTACGCATTGCAGCATTCACAGATATGGCAGACTCTGATATCATAGAAGAACGCCTGGCGCAACTGGTAGCGTTGGAAGAAGATCGGTTTATTGCTCAGTTTCAACAGCAGGTACAAAAAGCTAGAGAGAAAGCCTGGCATGATCGACACATTCGCTAGAAGACATTTGTCGTAGGTGATCTTGTCTTGTTATATGACAGCCAATTTAAGAAACATCCTGGCAAATTCTGGCAGCATTGACTCAGTCCCTACATAGTTCAGAAGGTTACGAATGGCAGAGCAGTCCAGTTAGCTACCCTGCACGGTGACCTCCTCCCTGGCTTTTTCAATGGAGGTCGACTCAAACCATACCAGGATACGGATTATGGGGTCACACTAGTGCAGTGACTCGAGACGAGTCATAAGATTGTGTTGGGGGACTGTTGGAACGTGGTCTCCTAACAAGCTACGAAACTGGTCCATTTTGGTTATTTTTTATTATATTTAGTATAGCACAGGGGTTTTGGGGCGGGTCAAAGCCCCGAACGCATTGTAATGGGTCAAAGGGTAAACTAGGGGTCCGAAAACCATGGGTTGCGGACCATAGGAATGTAAAGCTAGATTGTTATAAATAAAGAGGCATTTTGGATTGTAAGAGGTAGGATTTGATGAGGTATTGATGCGATCTATTGTGTAAGCTATCTATTTGGGTTTTTGGGGAATGGACTCCTGCTGGCTATGTGAGCGGAGCTCCTAGTCCAACTGTGTGCGGACCCTGCTACTATGTGTGAAGGTTGGGAAGGGAATTGTAAGGAAAGGTTAATGAATGAATGAATGCACAGGATTATTAGATCTAAATCTGTGAGTATTATTGAATGAATTGCTGGTAATTACTGTGTTATGCATTTTATGTCCTTTTGCTGTGAAGGTCTGTGTATTGAATGATTGATTTGTTCCACTCTGGTCATATAACGTTGCGAAGGTTTGTGTATTGAATGACTGATCTAGATTTGTTCTACTCTGGTTATATAATGTTGTATTGATGTTATGAAAAGAATATAATTGTAGATCTAGTGCACGTGGATGCAATTAGATACATAGTTAACCCTGCGAAGAGACAAAGAAATTTGAACAAAACGCAGCCCTGCTTGCCTTACCCTTCATTTCTCAGGGTGCAAAAACCTGGTTCCAGCACCCACCCATACTACTTCGGGTGAGACTGTGACCTGCGAAAGCAGGTCACTGTCGAAAGGGCCAGTAGTATAGGGGTTTGTTGGAAAACCTTCCACACCAAATCTGGGTCAGGACCCCTCAAGCCAACACCTTTCTGCTTTTCCTTGGCTTGGTGATAGGAAATATCAACTTAAAACTCTAGCTTTTGAGATCGATGTCTACATTTTCAATGAAGATAAAACAAGGTTACCTTGTCTCAGAGCTACGAGTGCCGGATTTATTTTTATGTTTCGTTAATGATTGTAAGAAATTTGGTCCTAAACCTAAAATATCACTCATTCTGTTATGGTGTGACAAGTTGCAGCGAGGAAAGAAAACTTGCCTCATTTTACCCTCATTACAAAATTATAGAAAAAAGTTTACACGTTACAGATTTGATTATTTTGTTAGTTTTAGTTTGTTTCATTATCCCATGCCTCTTTTTCTGAGGACAAGATCCTGTGACTGCACAAGGCGCCCTCCTATCTACAGAGGAAAGCATTCCATTCTTTTTTTTAAGCTCTTCGAGCAACTCTCCCTCATAGTCTCTTATGAGTTCTTGTCATATTTTGGTTCTTGTAAATTGTTCTAGAGTTTAAATGTATCATTTATCATAATTAAACACTTAATTGTATCAATCCAACTTAGCCTTTCCTTTAACTACAATAAAGGGTTTTAATTCGAATATTCAACAATTAAATATGGATATTCATCCTTGTTTTTTCGACAGACTATATGTTATTCTCATTTAATTAAGGAGATAGAGAATTCAAGTTTCCACTATGAGTATTTCCCTTTGGAACTTCTATGTAATTCTTTAAATGTATTTAGATATGTAGCATTATCTGTTCAGTAATTTGTCTTTTCTATAGATAATTTTAGTTATTTCTCTTCTGGGAATATTTTTAATATGAATCATATGTACATTCTTGTGGATAATGACCAGGAGACCCTGGACTCAACCCTGACTCCCGGGGTTCTGTCCTGAACTCTTGAGTCTTTATATGATGTATTTTTATGACAAAGGGTTTTAAATTTGAAATGATGCTTTCCTACTCTACGTTTCCTTGTTCTAATTGTCTTTGATTTTTTCCCTTTTCTATATCTATATTTTTTTAGAGAGTATTAATAATTCCCTCCCATACTATTCATACAATAAAAATAGCTATTACCCAATTCATAGTACCATTCTAGTGGTTTGGTATAGTTTCCTTCTCTTTTATTTATTACACAATTATGCATGCAGATCAGAATATTGTTTTCTTCATATTTCCATTTCCATAAACTATAACTTTAACTCTAAGAATATCCAATACTTACATTTCCAACTTTCACATAGGCTTACATACATAAGTAAATACTTACCTCCAGATTGTATGCACTTAACTGATGTTTCCTCTCAACCTTGATAGAGGAAATCACGTTCTTTTCTCCCCTCATGCTCCTCACCGGGTTTTTAGACAGCAGGAAGATTTTTCAAGTTAAGCCTCAAGAGTGCTGACTCGCTTATATTTTTTTGGGTTATTAGAGCTCCTTTGGCTCCTACCAGCTCTGGACTGCTCTATTTCCAATACTATTATTGTAACCCATCTCTTATTTTTCTGCAGAACCCCTTCCCTTTCTCAGAATTTTTTATTTATTCCCATGGGAAAGGTAAATGTCAGAACTACCTTTACCCTTTTTACCATGGTTCTTGGAAATTATTTTTACTATTCTGTTAACTCACTATTCAAAATAATCACTCATATTATTTAATTAATTTTTCCAAAAATATAAAAGTTTCATTCTTTTCAATCTTACTAACGAATAGTAATATTCTTTTAATAATTCAAATGTTTTTAAAAATAAAAAAACCATAGTCAATAAATAAATCACGGTGTTACAAATTTTCTACGGGTTCATTCCCCCATTTTTCCACCCATATATTGCATTTTTACCCTCTACAATTACCTCCAGACCTCCCTCCATCATCTAGCTAACAATAGAATCATGTTTTTCCTCCTTTTTGAAGTGCTACATTATTGTCCTGAAATGCTACAGGAGCAGCCTGAAATGCTATATGAGGAACCTAAAATTCTACAAGAGGCAGATAAAATTGGAGGAAGGGACCAAAATGTGATGTATTCTCTAGGAAATTTTGAGAGAGATCCACCCACATCACCTTCATCACTCATCCACTCCATATAGCCAAGATTAATCTTGAAATTCCACTCTTCCCTGTATTAAAAAACCATAAAATGATTTGTCAGTAATGTTTCCATCACCTACACCACCTCTTGATGATTTTAATCATGTCCTTATAACTTCTATGACTTGAACTCAATTCCACATTCCATATAAGGTCTCAAAGAAGAATTAAGTGACTGCTACAAGAAGAATATTCCTCCTGTAGCATCTTGTACAGTTACAATAGAACTCGAAATCAATTTTTTTTCACCCACATAGTAGAAGATCTAGCCACCTTCAGAATCATGAAGCCATTTCTGATGTGAGAATGGGCACACCATTAGATAATACATCCACTCCACTAGCAACAAATTGGACATTGAGAAGAAAACTATACACACACAAAAATTTTATTAGTCAAAGAATAATTAATCTATGAGGACCTGTGAAGAGGAAAGAATAGGAAATAAACACCTTTGAGATCATCATACTATGAAGTCTAGTACCAACATGCAAGCTTCTCTAGAAATTTTACATCACATGTAGGCTCAACTATGTCAACCCTCACCTTTTCCCTACGTATATCATGATAAAATGTGTAATGGTTTAGAAATGAATTTTTATGGTTTGTAGGTGTCCAGTAAACTTTTCCACCTTTGATTATTATAATAAATTTCATTAAGTCACACATGCAACCTGAAAAAGTAAACTCAAGTGAGGTGATGATTCTGAGGAGTGAGGTGATGATCATGAGGAGCAAGGTGATGATTGCATGGAGTGGGGCAATGGTTAAAAAAAGGAATTTCATGCAAGGGCAAGGTCACGAAAGCACTACAGTATTTTACCACAAAAAGGAATATTTAGTACAAGGCTCAAGCCCATTTGTATAATAGATCATTTCTAGAAAACAAATAAGGACAAGCTACTGCTATCAAAGACTACCTAGGGTCCCACTGAGCTACTTAGAATAGTTTTTGCAAGTGCTACATGAGGAGCTATAAGAGGAGCTACAAGAGGCTCTAAACTACTAGAGGAGGCTTTGAGCTACTATAGGAGGCATGAAAGGAAGCTATATGAGAGAATTGAAGAGAGAGAGGGAGGCAAAACTCCCCAAAGTTTCCCTCAAACCCTCATGCGCATGACGAAGTTATCTTGAAAGGAGTAAGTGGCCCTATCCCTCTTTTATTTCCATACACATGCATGGATAATTCTGCGTGAACTGAGTACCTTGTAGCAAAAAATTATCCATTATTCCCCTTTAGAAATTTTAATATGTGAAGGAGAGGTGGGAACAGAGGAAAGTTATTTTTTTTTATATAATGAGCATACTTATCCCCCTTTGAAAGAGAAAAATTGGCAATGTCTATGCACCCAAGACTTCTAGGAGGAAAAAAATGAAAAATACAACCAGGTAACCTTGAGGAGGAGAAATAGGAGAAATAGGGGAAGGTTTCAACAAAGAGAACCCACAGACAAAAATGATTCATCAACATCCTCTTGTAGTAAAATATTTTGAAGACATCAATGTAGGGGATTATTTGAACAGTTGAAGGGGTATAATGATGATATAACCTAGGAATTTTTGATGGCACTAAATCCTCAGGGAGAATATAGTGCCACTATTATTTTTATAGTCCTTTCCATATCTCTAAATGATGAACCCATAATAAGAGTAACTAACTTACCCTTTGGAATTTGATGGAGTAAGGAGGATAAAGGAGCGAGAATCACAGCTAAGAAAAAATTCTTCATTATGAGAGAAAAATCTATAAAAGATAAAAATCTAGTGAGAAGGGAGAGGATACCTTACCCCTAGGATGAAGTATCCTATCATATCCTAAAATACATATCTTGTGACGGGAGGTCGAACATTGTATATTCCTATCATTTTAGGCCACAACATGAGCTAATATTCAATGAAGAATTACCTGTCCCATATAGACTCAGTGCTCCCAATTTCCTCATGCAGTCTATCAATGAAATGAGCCAGAAAGTGAGGGAAGGGAAGCACCAAAATATTGCCCACCATGGCCTCATTAAGATGATTTTTATGGTTTCTCTCAATCACCTAAGGAACCTTGTGCTATGGAATGATTTTTTAGACATGGACAGGGAATTTTTCATTGAAACCCAAGCCATCACACATGAGGAAACGTCAGCCTCTAGCTTTGGGGGTAGGGAAGGAAAGAAATTAGAATAAGAGGTAGCTGAAAAAAAGGGAAGAAGAAGCATAAAATGAGGAAGAAGAAGGATATAAAAAAGGGAGATAGAAAGAGAAATCTAAGGGGAACTCTAAGCCTCAATAGATAAGAGAACAAGGATAAAGAAAAATTCTCTCTACAGTGAACACTAAGAAAGAATTGGCTGCAACATTGTCCACATTTGGTACACTTGTCAAGCCCAAAAGAAGGCAGGAAAGACAAGGTACATTATACCTTAAAATAAGGAAGAGCACTAGGATAAGGCAACGAAAGCCTCAACCTCCTTCAAAAATCGCTATCACTATGGATGAGTCGGCAAGAAAGAAGGAAGAGGTGGGACCTAGTGAGGGAAAAATTGAATAATTTACCTCTCCTAAGGAAAAAAACCAAGAAACTTGTGCTACTTATTGGAAGGCCCACCACAAGGGAAGTCCCTTTTAAGAGGCTAATGACACAACCTACCATGTTACAAGATGAAAAATAGAGATACATGAGGAAATAAAGAAGCTACAGGAGAAATAGGGGCTTCTACATGAGAAATAGGGGATCCTACGAGAGCAATAGGAGGTGTTATAGGAAGGGGAAACTAACCTAAAATAATATGTAAAAGGCATTCGAGAGTTCCAGGAGCCCGATCCACAGCCCATTCTAGAATCCTACTACAAATTTGTTGAAGGAGGTAGGATTATACGTGAGAAGTTTGTTGTCCCACTATTCTTTGAGTTAGGGGAGGAAAGAGGAAAAACACATAGATGGATGCAAATTTCCAAATCCAAAAATGTAGAATATGTGGAACTCATGGAGGAGAAATTTAATGAAATGGGAAACAAATTAAATGGCCTAAACTAAGAGAACCAATTATGAGGGTGTAGCTACATGCCGAAAAAATAAGGCTAAGGGAGGAGCTGCAAGAAAAAGAGACACAACTTGCTACTATGGAAAGTTTTTCCACATAAGCCCTAGTGTGCAGTAAACCATCAAAATCCTATGTTATTTTCTTCAAGGAGCAGTGGTTGCAGTTCTAGATAAAGAAACCATCATAGTATGGGTATTTCCAAGACTACAAAAAAATTATTGATTTTTTCAAAAAGGAAAGCATTAAGGATAGTGAAAATATAGCTAAGTTTTACATGCACTATCTAATCATACCATATATGAATTTTTGGGACCCAAAATTAGGGTTGGGAGACATGCAACTTATGGAATTAGCCTCTTGGTTGGCACATGAGGAAACAAGAGATGAAGCATTAAAGAAGGTGATGGAAAAGGAAGAAAGGGAACCCCTATACATCAAAGAAGAATTAGCAAGCCCCAAGGCTATCATTAGTAAAAAAAATCTCATCTCTACCAATTTGTATTTAGCACCTACGTACATACACTGCAAGAAAAAATGAAATGGGTGAGGGTAATTCCTATTATAGTCCTTTAAGGTCCATCACCAATGTCACATATGGTGACGATCCTTAAAAAGTCGTTGTTGTAAGTGCATATAGTGACGATCCTTTAAGGTTTGTCACCAAATCCATTTTTAGTGAAACTTTTGGTAAGGATTGTTAAAGGCCCCTCACTAAAACTCTCTTTGGTGACACTTCTAGTGAAAATATTTTATTGAACCTCACCATTGCTCTTTTTAGTTACTTTTGATGACGTTCAAAAAATGTTCATCACCATTGATCATTCCAATGATTTATTGATAATGCTATGTGCATGTTACGATATGTTTTGTCAAAAGATAACGATTTAAGACCATTGTTGTAGAATCTTTTTCATTATGTGTCCAACGACATATAATGGTTAGAGTTAGACAATTTATTAAGAATTAATTAGTGTGTATCATTTCCCTCAAGTAATGAGAATATAGTTTTCCTATGAGTCAATACATGATTAATCTCTATTAGGTTAATTATATGACAACTTCCCTTTAGCTAAATTTCCATTATTGTGTGTAGAAACTATATTATTTAATACATAATCAAGATTTTTCAATTCTATTAATGAGAGAGATCTTTCACTCCTCAACACTCTCGGCACATCTTAACTTGCTTTGGCACACACTAACATTCCTTGGCACCTCGCATGTCTTAGAACATCTTCATACCTAAAACATCCTTGCATGACTAGGACACCCAAGCACATGTTGGCATGCCCTAGCATATCACAACACTCCCCTAGCATGTGTAGGAATTCCTTGTAGTCCCTAGCATGTCTTGGAACACTTTGTAATGCATTAAAATACATGAGCACTTGGCACACATTGGAATTTGGCATGTATTGGAACCTATTATTAGTGCTCCTAGCATGCCCCTTTTGAAAAAGATGAAGTATTGACTTATTAACCTTATTATGTGTTCATTTTCTTGCATTTTATCTTGGTTATTATTTTTGTTTCCTTGATACTAAAAACATATTGGCATGCCCTAGTACCCTACACATCCTAGCATTCCTTAGAATATTTAATGTCTTCAAACTATTTGTAACATGTCAACACATACTCTAACTTGCTAGCACACTCTGGCACTTATTGACATGCCCTCATATTCCCTAGCATGACTTAATAGTTCTTAACATATCTTGTCACTCACTCCTTGGAATGCTAACACTCATTGACACTCCCTAACACACCCTCATATTCATTCACTTCCATGCATTTTGACCTAGTGTTCCCTTGTGTTTCCCTAGTACTCCATAACACTCCTCAACATGTATTAGCACAATCTATCACACCTTACAACTCTTCAACATTCCCCTCCACTTCTGTATGTTTTCACTCCCCTAACACATTGGCACTTAGAACAAGTTGGTGCTTAGCATGTATTAACATGTCTAGCATTCATTAAGATGCCTTGGTATGCTTTGGCATGGTTTAATGTTAAAGTTATTTGAGATAAATTATTAGAAAGTAGAAGAGAAGTAACATAAGATGATTTGGCACTTATAATGCACTAACACTTGGCACTTGACACTTATTTCCACCCAGTGTTGGTGTGCATAACATGACCCTCCTAGAAAATGTAAATTGATGACTTATTAACCCTACGATGTGTTCATTTCCTTGTAGTTTAACATGTTTCTCCTTTTTGTTGCCTTGATAGTCCCTGGCATGTATTTTCACACCCTTGCACATATTGGCATGCCTTAGCACTTGACATAGCTTAGCATATTTGACATGCCTTCGAACTATCTAGCACATGTTAGCATTCCCTAGCATGCCTTGGCACTCATGCTCTCACAACTAGCCTTACATTTTTTCATGACTTGGGAACCCAATCAAGTCCTTAGCTACTAAAGTTGTGTGGCACCTTGAAAACACAATAACAAAACCAGTTTCACCTACTACACGTAGGTGTTGCCTTGTTCACTAAGCACTACTTATGCTGATCTTGTCTTAAGCCACTCATGTCCAAGCTAAAATTTACCCACTTAAGAACTTACCAAGACAAGGATCACATCTAGCCATGGCCATAAAACAACCAAGAAACATAGATTACATAGAAAATATTTCACATGTATGTCAAGTTCATATAAATAGTAGAGCATTAATTGAGAGGTTGCAAGAACCAAAAGATACACAAGACACAGGTTAGTGTAAGTTGGCACAGAAATGAGCCAAAACTTATGTAAAAATGTACAATATGGAATTGTCACAAATAGTTTAAGGCATGAGCATTTGACAAAGTCTTGTGTCAGATAAAAATAATAGATAAAGGCAAAATAGTGTTGTGCCCAACACAAAGTCTCCCTTTGTTTAAAACTACCCTTTTGAGCCCTTATCACAATTGCAGGCACCTCTGGAAAACCACAACCATAACTTCTTGTAACTTAATTTGTCCTTCGCACATATGAATTATTACACTTTGTATTTTTCCGTATTTGTTCATTTCCATGCATTTTGACCTAGTTCTCCCTTGTGATGCCTCAACACTCCTTAACACTCCTCAACATTCATTCATATTGTTCAACATGTGTTAGCACACATTTTCATCCTTGGCATGCCCTAACCATCCCTAGCTATCATGCCCTCACAACTACCCTTACTTAATTTTCAACTTGGGAACCCAACCATGTCCTCACTTGACTACAATAGCTTGGCCAAGTTACGATTACTACAAATAGACTATGTTGTTGACTTGTGTAGCTTGGGGGGTACTCCACAAGCCTCGTGAGATGGGTTTGTGTGAGTTTGATCACAAAAGGATTTGTGGGAAAAGAACCCAAGTGAAGGGGTTTTGGACCCAAGATGGGGTTTAAAATCTAAAATAAAATTAAAAAGGAAAAATAATATTTCCTAAGGTTTAAGTGGATAAATCCCATAATTTCTAGAGGGTTCTTAAGAGGCCTAGCTAGGAAAATCTATTTAAGGAGGACATAATATGAAGGCAAGAACATCAAGTGAGAAGGAGCTCATTTGATTAAGGAGGCCAGGAGAGATGTAGTCCTAAAGTAGGTTGAGTTAGAGGGTTGAGTAAGGGTTGCTAAAGGGAGGACATGATCATCCACCAAGAGCAAGATCATTATGTGAGGGTTCACAATAATTTCACATACCTTAATGGGTTTGAGATATGAAGTAGAGTTCCATATTGTTGGTTCTCTTATGGAAGATCGAGCTCAAGATAGGTGACTCATGAGAATGTGGGCTTGTGATTTGAGTGGTGCTTCTGTGTGAAGGCCGCATCAAATTTTAAAATAGCAGAGAGGGTTGAGACCCTATCTTGTGGTGTTTAGTAGGATGCAAGGTATGTGATAAAGACCAACACAAATGGAGGAGGGCTTGCACTAGAATTTGGGAGGGCCTACACTATAATTGAGGGCCATAATAGAAGTAGCCACGGGTGGGAAGATCGTAGGGTAACTATATTTTTGAGGGGTCATGCATATCTAAAGTTAGAATTCAAGATTCAGTCAAACAAATTCCTAGAATCTATGGATCCATATGAGCTAGGTTGAGTCTCTTATGGAGGCAAGAGTTGTTTTTTTTCTATAGGTGGATAGGGTTTGTTCTAAATCAATTAGAATAGAAGTATAATGCCCTAGTTAGGGAGGTTTCCTAGCATGTTCAATCCATAAGGTATGCCCTTAAGACTGCGAAAAATCTGCATAGAAGAAGAGGGGTTGTGACCCTTAGAGAGAGGTTTATCTCTCCAATATATACCACATATTTGGAAGATGGTTTGCAAAATTATGTGCAGAGATAGTAAATCAAAAGGAAGGTGGAACCTGAGTAGAATATTGAGCAGAAGAAATGTGCCATATGAGGAAGGGATTGACATGAAGAGGAGTTTATTTTGGTTGACTGTCCATAGAGTTTTGCATAAATATATGAAACAACCTACAAACGTTCATCAATGGACTTTTGGTTGGGCGTTGTGACCCTACCTCAGTCATCTACAATTTTTTAGAAAGATTATGTGAGGATTAGTTAAAATTTTTCATAGGTTGGGATAACAAATAAATAATTACATGAGAATAATGATTTTTAGAGGACTCAAATCACTATTATATGGCATATTTGAAGAGCCCTGGATGAGGGCAATGTTATGGGAACTAGATCAGTAAAATAATTGACTGTGGTTGGAAAAATTGATGGAATTATAAGTAAAGTTGGAGGGTTTTCGGGTGACTATCAAAGAAGAACCATGGGTCCTCTACTTGTAACGAAAAACAATACTAGTGGAAGGGTAGGTGTATTGGGCCTAAGGAAATTAAAACTTTGAAGGACTAAAGTAGCAGTAATGTGGGCTAGGCAACTATCCATAGTTCACCGTATTGTAGGATTGAGTCAATGAGAAGAAGGGAAACCTCCATGGCCCTAGAATTTTCATCTTGGAGTATGAGTATGGAAAAAGTGGGTAGAACAAAGATTTGTTCGCAAACAGACAAGTGAAAAATTGTCAAAAACCCTATGTGTTGCATACCTTAAAGGAAAAAAAAGGTAGATGAAGGGAAACATTTTTTTACTCGAGTTCAGTAACCTAAAGGATTTCAGCTCATTGATAGAGGTAGATTGAGGATTTTCATAATGGGAGGCAAGAGCCCCTACTAGATGTGTGTAGGACATGTGGATTTCAAGGGCTATGTGTGGCCACCATCAAAAAGTGGCTCAAGTGATGTCCTATTCAGGGTATATTTGTTTTCAAAGGACTAACACCAAGCCCTAGTTGTATTCCATGCATCAATGTGATTGTAAAGGGCCATGATCCCTAGTATGAGAGTTCTAGCCTAGCCTATTCTATTATAGTTTGTAATTTAATGAAGAATGGTTTGAAAATTTTAAAATTTTTCATGTGCACTATTTGATTCCCTGATGTGTGTAGATTTCGTTATGAAAATTAGATGTGTTGTAGCACTTTAAAGTGTTTGCATCAAAGGTTATAAGACCAAACCAAAATTATCATGTGTCGTGGAAATTCAACATATGCCTTGTTCACCTAAGAACTACCTATAACTCATGTTGGGCTACTCATGTCCAATCTCAACTCATCCCACTTAACAATTTACCAAGACAAGGCTCATCACATCCAACTATGGTCATGAAACAACTAAGAAACATAGTTTACATCTTGACATGTCATTGCACCTACAATTTCTTAAATTCCTTGGAACTATGTGGCATGTGTTACCATCCACTACATTCCTTGGCATGCTTTTACACTCCCTAACACACCCTAGCACTTCCTGACTCACCTTGGTATTTTAGCATACCTTAGTGTTTCCTAGCATATAACCTTGTCACTCCCTCCTTAACAAACCTAGAACTCATTGAAACCCACTGTCACACACTCTTATTCTTTCATTTCATGCATTTTTATATAATGCTTCCTTGTATTTCCCTGTCACTCTCTAACACTCCCTAGCACACATTAGCACAATATAACACCTGGCACATATTTGCATGTTTCCCTAGCACTCTAGCATTCCTTGGCACTACATAGCATACCTTATCACTCTCTCCTTAGCACACCTAGATCTCATTGACACTCCCATTCAAAAACTCTTATTCATCCATTTCCATGCATTTTTACCTAGTGCTCCCTTGTGTTTCCATAGAATTCATTAATGCTCCTTAGCACTTGCTGGTACACCCTAGCATCTAGGACACCTTGGCATGTTACCTTAGCCTCTAACATGCCTTAACAATGCTTAACATACCTTGTCACTCCCTCCTTAACACACGTGGAACTCACTCACACTTCCAATCACAAACTCCTATTTGTTCATTTCCATGCATTTTGACGTAGTTCTCCATTATGTTTTCCTATCATTCCCAGTTAACACTTCCTTGCATGCTTTGGAAGATATTGGCCACATGCCTCCCTAGCACTCTAGAATTCCTTAGAACTTCCAAGCATGGCTTGTCACTCCTCCTTATCATGCTTGGAAATCGTTGACAGTCCTTGTCACACACTCTTATTCATTCATTTCCATGAATAATGGAATAGTGCTTCGTTGTGTTCTTCTAGCACCCCCTAACACTCCTTGGCACTCCTTGGCACACCATAGAACCTGGAACATCTTGGCATGCATTCCTATCACTCTATCATGCCTTAACACATCAATTTCAAGAAAATCATGGTTGTAATTATCTAGAGCATATACACCACAGTGAATAGGAAAAACAAGAGAGATTATATATTTTTCATATTTTAAGAACTTTGAAATACCATGACCTGCAGTTTACTACGGTATTTCTCAGGCAACACGTTTTTCAGGAACATATAGGGCAAAACATGGGGTTTTTAAAGACTACCAAATATTCAAATATAAGTAAATGAATCTTCACCAAACTAGTTTCCAATTGATAATAGGTCATTTTCAGCTTCTAGAGAAACCATAGGAGATTTCTTGTCAAAGATACTTTGGTGAATGGGGGACATTAATCCACGAAAAAATATATAGAAATGAGGCTAATAATTTGATTCCAAAATAATATCACGATAAATGTGGATAGGTTTGGGTCATCTAAAGTCCATTTCCATCCCAGAGAGGTAAAATCATAGGTAAAACATAAAGAACCCATTACGTATGCACTCATATAAAAAGGAGGAATATGTTTTGTGAAAAATTACGCTTGTTCCTATAGATCAAGATGTGAGTGTATATGCTTTCAGACAATATATTTCCCAATCCATGATATATCCATCAGAGGTAGCGTCAATTAGTGGTACCCATTGTAGGGGGAATTTTGTGTAGTAGGGTAAGCATATATTGTACATAACATAGTATCTATTTGACAATATGGACCAGCAAGGGAAGTAATAGTATGCATACCCTTTTCTTCTCGCTTATGCTTATTGGGATATCTTCTCCATACTTTGATGGGATCTGATGGATGATCATGTAATTTCATGAATTTCTTTACAAATTTTTTGTCATATTTTTGTTGACGTTGTGGAAAAATGTACATTGTGCTCAGCTCACTACTGGTGAATGAATCGATGACTATTTTACTCTTTGTCAACAACCCATCTGATCATGTATGTAGATGAAAGGATTTTGGATTGGGCCACAAACCTATGTAATAATGAATTGCCTACAACCCTCTAACTAAAACTAGATACCGGGGAGAATCATTAGCTGTAACCATTATTTTTGTCACCCTCGGTCCTTCACCTTCAAAAATCATATAGATACCTTCCCAAGATGATCTTACAACATCTAAAGTGCAGTTTGTGTTGGAAAATAATCTAGACATTTCAATATTGTCTATTAGAGGTGCACCAGGTTTTTGTTGAACCATAAGTTTCTTTTTTGCTTTAGCTTCCTTAGAAATACCTTCTGAACTTTCCTTATCGAGACCGGCCTATAATGGAAAATACAAGGATGAGCAATAATTTGTTTACCAGAGAGTTTTTACCAAAAATAGCTATTTTCTATAACGATTTATGTCTTGAAGGGAAAATCGTAATGGTATCAAGCTGTAATGATTAAGTCATTTAGAACTTCGAAAAAACATAAATTCATTAATTTTGGCAATTAAATGATAAACGTGAATTCACATGTGCCCTTTACTTGTCATGACATTGAAATATTTTTATTACAGATATCTTGTGGTCACACTTTAAAACTTACGATATGCGATACTTCCGATATATATTCCTCAAACATATAATGGATATGAATGTAGGTAGTGAGATACATTGGAGGTTTCGTATCAGAGAATGAAATATTAGAGATTTCAAAGAGTTCCATCTGATACAAAAAGTTCTGATGTAGTAAGAGGGGAATATTGGAGGATTGAGATATCACAGGTGAGAAGTAACATAGATATTTCCTATCGAAGGTGAGAAGTATCAAAGCTATTGGCTATTAGAGGTTTTGTAATGACACTTGTTTAAAAGTTATGATATGTTGGAGTACCGATATGCCACGTGGATGTATGGTAGGGCAGAAGTTTCTTTAAAATATTAAAAATAAGAATTTATTTAGTTTTGTATTTATATATCGGGAAATTTTGATCAGGGGAATGATTTAATCATATATTTTTTATATTTTACGAGTGATGGTGAAGTTGAGTCAACTTGTTGTAGTTGTGATCTTTGTTTCTTCAAAACAAAGATAGAATATTTTCTGATAATGTGTTTTAAATAATAAAATCCTAATGGGTTTTATGAATGATAAAATCTATGTGGTTAATCTCCGATATGAAAGTTCCAATAAGGGAGGTCTTCATGTGAAAAGTTGTTTTATTTACAAAAAATTAAAAATTGCCTTATTTTAATTGGAATTAAATAATTTTATTAGGATTCAAAAGGGTCCGCATTATTTATTAGTTAACTAAAAAAAAAATTGGGGTTTCCTGACTGCTACAACACAAACATAGATGAGGAAGAAGCATTTGATGTCTCAACCATAGTGGTGTACATGGTCTAAGAGGTCAAATCAGATCGAGTCATGGTTAACAATCCCAATGAATATTGTCGCGAGAAATACGCAGGTCAGTCCAAAGAATCAAGTAAACAGTTTTTTGTCAGAATATGAAGAGGGGGAAGAGGATGATTGTGATAAAAATGGAGTCGAATCCAATGAACAAGTGTAGAGGGATGGGGCTTTTATTGTGGAAAATCTTCAGTACTCACAAGTCCATATGGAAGAGGCTCACCATTGGGTCGAAGATATATAGTTGGAGGTTTTTTCTAAGATAAAGGAAGATAAGGGGAAGGACTTGAAGTAACGGGTGGAGATAGTTGAGGCTCCCCAAGTTCAATAACCTTTGAACCAGGTAAAACTATCCGACTCAAGAAAGCTGTCTGGCTGAATCATAGGAAATACGTATTCAAGGGCTTTAGTTTCGATTGGTTTAGATTCTTTAGCAAGAGTAGATGTAATCTTGGGATCATAACTCAAGGGGATAGTTGAATATGGCAGATCAATTTTAGGGGGAGGACCAGACATAGTTCCCGAAGTTCCATATTTGGTAGTTTGTGTCTTCTTATGCTTTTGATGACAACCATAATTAGCCTCTAGTGGAAGAGGAGTCTTATTTTTCATTCTACGCGAATGACAGGGTGGGGGATTTTGTTCTTCCACGTTAGATTAATAAATATTATAAATTATTACAAAATTAAATAAACAAGATTGAAATCAAGGCATAAAGGATTACCAAGCCACCATGAACTATATAATATACACCTTGGCAAACCAAGGAGTTAACATATGACAACTAATCTCCCTAAATGCTATGCTCAGTGTATCACAATATACAAGGTGACTGACTCGGTTTCTTATGGAAATGATAGCAACCTATAGGGGACTCCCAAACTATACTCGATGGTACATGGGAGTGTAGTCCATAGTAGTGATGTATAATGCGTAATCGTTCGATGACAGTGTTCAAATATACTTGGCATATATGGAGCATTTTCCAATATACTCAAAGATACGTAGAGAACGATCCTATACACTCACGTACGTGGAACAATATATCACCCCTGAGATGAAATTCTTGAAAAGAAGGACAACTCCTACATTTAATGATGCCAGAACAGGTCTCTAGCTCAGACATGTAAACGTTTGCATTAATGTTACATAACTGCATTAGGTCTCCAGGGTAGAAAACCTCTGGTTAATAGAACAATGTAGGTAAGGGAACTCCTTAGGTTGATTCAATAAACTTTATTGTTTATCTTAAATTAAGTTTAAGCTTTTGGGTTCATTGTGAATGTCACTTGAATATCCTAAAATGAAAACTAGCATGAGGAAACAAAATCTTTCTCATTCAATGAAAACCTCTCTAAGGAAGGGAAAAGACAAAGAGTATGCAGCAAACAATGTGCAAAATTAAATTCCCTTTCCAATGCTACTATTCCAACTTCAATGCACACACAAAACACAAAATTCTAATGCAAAGATTTTTTTTGAAGTCTCTTAATTTTAAAAAATGAAGAATACTAAGATGCAAAGTCTAATCACAGATTCAAACAAGCTTTTTAGAACATTGACTATAACACCAATTCATCTAAGAATTCAATGATAAAAAAAAATTAGTTTACAAACAACCAAATGATAATAACAAAGGAAAATATTTTTAAAAATCATTAGCAAAGGTATAAAAATAAATAAAACCAAAATGAGGCTTTAGAGGGACCATAAGGCACTCAGAGACTCAAGCAAGAGCAGTTGGAACAAGGACAACAGGAGAGAAAATAAAGAAATGGAAAATTCACGCATGAAAAGGGGCTAATGCAGGTGCAAAAGAGGCACCAGTGTTATGAAATGTAGGTGTTAGTGTCATTATTTGCATACTTCAACCAGGGATCAAAACACATTTGCATGTGCATCTTAGGTGTCCCATTCTGAATAAATTTTCATCATTCCATTAGGTCATGGATTCATTGATGGTAGTGGTTTTTCATCAGTTTTCCCTCATGTGGAAACTGGTTGATTCTCCTCTCTATGGTCTTTAGTCATGATTCACTTTCACTCCACAATTCATGCTATTAGGTTATAGGGTTGGTCTCATTAGGTTCTAGGATCTCATCATGGTCAAATTAATGAGTAAAGTGTCAATAAATATCAGTAAGGTCATGAGGAGGTCAAATAAACTCAAAGGCACAGTATCCAGAGAAATAAAAGAGTTGTTCTATTAAGCTTGATGTAATTTTTACCTCAAAACATGTTTTGAGGTGAAAACATGACACTTTTCCTTTATTATCATTTCTTATGTAATTTTATGTCTTCATATGTAATAAGTTGAGCTTCAGAAGCTGCCATCTCTACACAGCCACCACCCTGCTTTTCAAAGGCTTTTTCCATAGTATTTTTAGTGCAAAATCATGTTCTAAGTATGTCCATCAGATAGAGCCTGGAAAAAGATTTCCAACGATATATCATGCTCCCAAAACTGACTCCTGGATTGGAAGATATGCCTAAGTGAATAAAAGTCCCCAAAAACCTAACCTTACCCCTTTTCTCATTTGTCCCTTAGACTTTATAACTTCTACCTTTTCATATAATTTTAAAGTTTTTCATTGTAATCCCCTTCTTCTGATCTGATCACAACTCTTTTCTTTCGATCCAATCGCAACATTCAATCGCATGGTCCCGAATTGACCCACCTCCGATTGAGAACCTCTGATGCGATTGACCACCCCGATCGTATCTGGACCATTGATATTTTCAACAATCTGATGGCCCACATCTGATCACAATCACTTGATCGCATTGCAAACTTCGCAGTGCTCCGAAATTTTGTCCCCGCTCCTATCATTTTCTCCGATGCGATTGACTCCTGCCGACATTTTGTTTTTCTTCGACAGTTGGTTTTTCTTCAAAGAGTAAAGACAGAGACAATGGTCAAAGGCGGTGAACTAATTGTGAACCAAAGACATCTACAACAGTGACGAAAAAGGGATCTGTTCTTCAGATTTCCTAATTTCATTCGTTGGGTGTAACAGCCAATCCTCAAGATGGTAAAAATGTTTTGTTACTCCTTGTCAGGGGCAGATTGTTGGTCTTTTTCCTATGTTCAGATTTTGGTTTCTGGGCTGTTGAAACAACCCCTCCTTCTGTGGATCTACTCCCCTAAAATTCTGTCTATTTAATGTAATTTCTGGGTCATTTGAAAGGGGGGAATAAATTGAGGAATAAGTTGGAAATCACTGAGGACTCTCTGCGCTCCATTTGTAACAGTTTGGCAGGGAATTAATAAATAAATGCAGCACTTCTTTGTGGTATCCCTGTGGTATGGATTTTAGCACTTTCCTTTCCTTTGTGTTCATTTGTTAATTGTTATGTTTGCCTTTCATTCATCCATATCTCTATTTGAATGCTTTCAATATGGATAGGTAGAATCCATTGTATAATGCTTTGCCTTGGGAATTCATTCAATACTCTATGTTTTCTGCTGTTTGAAAAGGATCCATCTCCTATGCCCTTTTTCATCTTCTCACCAGTCTTAAACATTCCATCATTATTTAAACTAAATTTTTAAAATCCCTACCTATCTTGCCCTATAGAATACCCTGTATCTCTGATTTAATTCCCCAGTTTCAAACTTCCCAACGCCATCTGTTCCATACAACCCTGAAAATTTATGAAAAAAATTCCAAGTATTATTATACCTAGCCTAAAATCAGGTCGCAGTTATACATCATTGAATATTTTTCATGGAGAGAGCCCTCTCCTGACCTTGTAGGGCTAGCTACAAGGCTGAGCGTGGTTTGAGGTTACCCTGATTTGCCTTCCTTCAGCCTAAGGTTCAAATTAGATGCTAACAGTAGGCACAAATAAGGCTCTACAGTGGTGCAATGCTCTGTCCCTAGACCAAAGGGAGCATTGGTCAAGGAATGGAATGTTTCCACACAAAATTTTCAATTGAAACTTAATGAAAGGTCTTCCTAGGTTTATTCTTGATCGAATATGACATCAAACGTCCAAATAAGAGTTAAAACAAACACTAAGGACAAAGAAACCACCAAAGGAATACACCATCCCCAGTGGAGTCGTTAATGTTTTATGTAGAATCTACAACTGCAGACAGAAGTATCTTCCCTAGACTGGGTGACCTAGCCTAGAACTACATAAAGGCAAAGAAGCTAGTAATTTCCTTAAAGTAAATGGATGATGCGATGAAGCCTACCTGTAATATTTTGTATACTTCTCTTTTCTCTTGTCTTGAATGCTCCAATCATAGCTCTGGTCGCTGTAATTAGAACCTGCATAATCAGACAACACAAGCCAATGATCTACAACATCTATGTAGCATAATCTAATTACTTCATTCAATGGATCAACATGGAATCAAAATACATGAAATCATAACATCATATGTAGGAAAAAAAAAAAAACTTTGCATTAATATAAATGGAGTAAGTTACAACGATAAATATAATTTGATCTTCTATAAGAGCTCCTCCAAGTTGACTTGTCCTTCTTTGTCAGAAAGTGCACTTCTAATCACCCTAATGCATGAAATAATAACTCTTCACAACAACAACATGAGTGTAAAATATATATCCAAAATCCAACTTGTCGATGGCCACAAATATATAGAATAGAGGTAAGTTGGGGAGTTCTTATCCATTTACCAATCTAGGATTCAGATCCACTCTTGATGGAAGGATGGAATTGAAGGATAAGGGATGGAAAATCTAAGGAAGGATCTGATATGATTCGATTTTTTATTTAAGGTAAATAGTTTTATCAAATCTTGGAAGCTTCTAGAAGAAGAGGCTTCCAGAATCTCTCGTTTTCCCAAATTTCTAGAACCAACACATGTGCATAGTGGAGAAAAATGTAGGTGATCAATGTAAGCCTTAGTGGTGCAACTTGTAGGTGATAAATGCAGGACACAATTGAGCAACCTATAGGTGAACTTTTTCAAGTAGGAGGGCAGGGAGCGTTGGCCTTAAAAGTGATTGAAACAAGGTGGTTTTCGGTAGAAACTCAGGGATATGATAGTGTCATTCTTAGGAAATTGTGCCATGGTTATGTTAAGGGGTAAAATGATGTTGTTTGATCCAGTTTGTAGGCCAAATAATGGCATCTGACAAAATGACCTATAAAAACCATGGTGATGGAATTTAACCGAAATTAAGGCATTAGTGTAAAATCCAGCACTAATGCAAGGTGATGAGCCTTAACATTCATGTGAATGGCCATCCCATGGAATTATTTTGATGCATCATTTAGAGAAAAAAATGGGTGTGATTTTGTTCTATAGCCCTTGTGATTCACATCACTTGGGAATTGAATACCATGTCTTGTCGATATTATGAGGGAATATGGGGAGCCAAAGGGAATTTCATGCTTGCAGTTTCCATGATGAGAATTGCATCATCGAGTATAATCAACTGCCGTGGAGGTTGAAAATACAACAATCCTAGACTCATCTTAACTCTGGATCTATCAAGCACTTAGAGAGATCACTTAGAGAGATCAAATCTCTCAAGGTGCAAACCTCTTTTCTTAGTGAAAAACTTGAAGAAAGGTTTGCACCTATAGAAATTTGGTCTCTCTCATAACTTGATAGATATGGATTTAAGATGGATCTAGGTTGTTTTAGTTATTAATTTTAATTTTTAGTTTATTTTTTATTTTTATATCATATCACAGAGTCAAATTTTTATTATTATTATTATTATTTTTTTATTTTTTTTTGTAATTTGACCGATTCAAAATATTTATATAATGTAATGTAACTAGAAATTACAACAACATATTTATATAACATAATATAACTAGAAATTACAACAAATTTCACATATTGAGATGAAATTTGTGTCTTCACCCAAAAATGTAATAAAATAAAATAAAAATATTTATGTTCTAAATAGTTTAATTGTGAAATGAGAGATGAATTTTTGAATGCCATAGTATTGGCCCATGTTATGGTATGTTTTCCATGGTATGGTATGCCTGATAATATCCATGGTAAAGTGAAGCGTTTTTTGTGCTGAAATTTAAATATGCTTACAAAATTCTTATTTCAATTTATACAGTGAAATGTAACAACGAGATTTAAACTCCCTTAAAAGACATTTTTATTTAGACATTTGAATTATTTTAAATTTAAATAAGATTAACAAGCATGTTGATCAAGACATGAACTAAATTTATTCTCTTTTGAATGAAAGATTTAATTATGGTATGTTTCCATTAGCTTATGGTAAAAAGGTTTTCCAAGATTCCAGAATAGTTGGATGAAACAGTTATGGGTAGTTACCTTTCCTCTCGGGATAAAAAGAAAATCCTAGAGAAGGAAATGGGTTTTGTTGAAAAGGAAAAGGGAAAACTAGAGAGCTGGAAGGAGAGAGTGTACAGAACTGGTAGAAACTAGTGGAACTTTGCTACCTGACATTGGAGGAAAGACTGGACAAGGGTCTTGAGGTCTACCGCCTATATAATTGTGACACAATCCTACTTTGGTCAAGAGCATGGGGGGAGCTGAGGAGGTCATTGCCTCTCTCATGGTTGGGATGATTCCATCAATAGCGCCTGTCCGAGATAAGTATACAAGACTGAAATGAATGATAAATGACTTTTTCTGTTATGTTAAACTCTGTAATTAGTTTTCTGGTAATGTACACTCGTTGTCACATGAAAATTAGACAGGAAGGAAGTGTTTTGATTTTCCACATGAGACATGAATAATATGTTTTTCCTGAAACATTTTTGCTTTAAATTTTTTATTGTGGAAAATAAAATATTGAAGTCTTAATGATATTTAATAGTACAGTAAAGAAAACTCCTCCACGAAACCAATGGCCAGATGGACAGTTAAGTCCATTCAGTGAAGGATAACCCCAAACGAGACAGTATGTCATGTATAATAGAAGAAAGGAATTACATAGATTGAGGTTTGGGTGTTAACCCTCTCGAAGTGGTCTAGTCACCTAAATAACTTTCCTTCTACTGTGTAGATTATTACTTATCGAATAAGAGAAAAGCCAGAAAATGGAAAACTGAGCAGAAATAGAAAACTGTAGAGTTTCTTGAGAGAATTAATTAACTTTAAGTATTGTATACATCTATACAATATATTTAAACCTAATAAAAGCTAGTAATCAAAACAAGAAAAAGACAAATATTTTCTATTATAACAGTATACCTTGCAGGGAGAAACTATTTGTACAAAGAGAATAAATACACATGAACTGTATATATTCAAAAACAACAAGAAACAAATATTATAAGATAGAGGTGAGATGAGAGAGGAAAGCTCGAATAAGAAAAGTAAGTGAATAATCTTCAAATAAGCATTATCATGCATATTAACTACAAACATATAACAGAACAGACATAACTCATATGATTTCCTTAGAGACTACAAATTTAGTACATTCCAGAGTTATTTGTTATAAAAGAGAAATGACACATTTAACAACATAAATAATCTACAATGGAGAAACCAAAAAATTAAGAATTGAAGAAGAAAATTGACATGCATCCAGAGCATGGCTCAAAGGAAACATCATGGATAAATTAAATAAACTTTCATTACTTATAGATGTTTAAATAAATCTTCACTGTGTTTTGACTATTAAAATGAATACCATTTAAAATAAAACCCTCGACAAGGTCACGATTCATCACATTTACATGCTTAAAAAAAACAAACCCTCGAGAGGGTCAAAGTGACAGAATAGGATTTGGACCCAAGAGCTCAGACCAATATCAAACGAAAACATTAATGTGAAACCCTTATGCGAAATTTGAAATGGGACAATAAATTTCTACCTGGAGAAGCTCCATGAGAACTGTAGAAGAGAGCAGAGTATTAGTCCAGGATGGCTAGAGTAATGCTTGGAATGCAGTAGGTACAAGGATTTCGAATTACCTGCGCTGCACGAAAAGAAAATACCAGAACTCAATTTAGGCATTTAGGAGGCGCGCTCCTTCCACCTGAAAATATATGGAGATGGGTTATGAAATAGCAATAGTATAGTTCCGAGAAACGGAGAAAAATGTAGTTCCTGAACCAAATATTAATCGGCTCACCTGCTTTGGGCATCGAGACTGTGTCTTCTTTAGATGAAGCACAAATATCATAGTAAATCCCTCCACCAAATAAGGACATCTCAGGAACTAGAATCGTAACAAATAAATCGCCATATGTAAGCCGACTGCGAAGTAAAATAAGAGAGCAGAACTTAAAACCCAGCAAACCATTTTCAACTGAACCAAAAATGCAAGAAAAATACAAGTAGGAAAACTGTGAAACGTAATGGGTAAAAACTCTCGACATACAAGAATGAAAGACAACCAGAGGAGCAAAAGACCTCGACAGACCGATGAAAATGCATAGCGGTGGCTGCCAGGAGCGGCGCCCAAATGAGAAAGTCCATTAGTGTTTTGGGGTAGGGTAATACCATAACCACCCTTAAGCTCGTTTGAACCATAGATAAGGAATGAGGTTCATCAAAGATGGGAGCATTAACATCTTTCGCTCCAAATTAAATTAGGGGTGACACCAATCCCACGACAAATCTGAAATTCATAATGATCAATATACATTTAATAATGTCATAATAATTCTTGGGCTTATTGGTAAGGTAGCATATAAGACCATTTTATAATATTACGCTGACTTATAAGTCCGAGTGCATTGTAATGTAGACAATTATATATCCAAGGCAAGAAACATAAACATAGTATTATACCCTAAGTGCAAATATTTGTATGTCAACGAGTTGTAAGTCATAGTATGCAAATTTAAAGCTTAATGTTGCAGAATCGAACATCAACTTTATAGAGCTGTCTAGTTAGGAATGATGTTCGAATAATGAGATCTTAATTCTAAGGATTATCATTATGTTATTCAAAGTTGAAATAAGTAGTAAGTAATGTATATGGTAATATTTTTAAGGAGTGAAATAGAATTTTTAAATATAGATGTAATTTTTTTTTTAATATGAAGGTAAATGGTTCAGGTTTAATATTACATGAAATGGATCTTAATTTATAGTTACTATTTATATATTTTATATTATTATGTGATAGAGGTGTAGATATATCTAGAAAGTAATTATGATATTTTTCTTTTAAATTTAATGAAAAAATGTCATAAGATTAAATTTAAATTAAATTTTTATAAAATATTTTGAATTTTAAATGAAGGATGTTTTTTGGGCATCTTGTTTTGATGAGTTTTGATATTGGGACATGGTATTATAACAAACCCTATTTATAAGTTAATAATGTCTATCCCAAAGTGGATGTGAATATCCATGGTTAAACATATTGTTATATTGTAAGTCTATGTCCTTATTAATTAAACTTAAATATTGTTATAAAGTCATTATTCTATTTTATAAGGTAAAATAGATCTTAACTTATTGTTCCTATTTATATATTATAATGTAATATGTATATTATGATTTTTTTATTCTAAAAAGTTATTCACAATTTTATTAATAAAAATAATTACAATGTACAACAAATTTGAATTTTACTATTTTTATTACTTTTAACATTTTACGGACCCTATAAGATTTCTTGGGCTCTATATTAATTTTAACATACACGTAGATGTTCACTAATTTATTGCGACGAGAGGTGCATCTACAGCCCAATTTGACCCAGATGTCAGGTGGGTCACGTCCTCATACAAAATGTCAGCTTAAGTTTTAAATTAAAATAAAAAATAAAAAATAAAAATCGCATTGTGCTAGAACATATATCAATTTCTAATACAATTATGTATTATTTATATAATTTGAATGGATAGTAAATTATATACTTGAATTTGAATGGATCATAAATTTACCTTTAACAAAAAAAATTACCACATTGAATTTCCAAATTAAGTAAAATTTTAAACATCTTTACTCTTTTTTTGCAATCTAAACTTCTGTGATCCATCATATAAATTAGTAGAAATTCTTTCGGTAATAATCACATGCACTAGAATGTGGTCGACGCATTTCGAAACGCGTCGACCACGTTCCAGTGCATGTGTGGTTCATCATCAGGACCGTTGAACCATTCTGGTTGGTTCAAAACACATTGACCACGTTCCAATGCATGTGATTATTACCGAAATAATTTCTACTAATCTTTACTCTTTACTAAAGTCAATACCATTTCCTAAATCGAAGGAAAAGAGTTAATTCAACACAAACAATCAAAATCCAAAATCTTTTAATATTTCTTTTAATTAAATATTTGTAAAATGAATTTATACTTACTCCAGAGCTATGGTAAATAGATAAAAAAATATATAAACTAGATGTATGGTAAATAAATAAAAATTCTTTTTATATTTATTCCATAAACCTTTTTATATTTAAAAAAACTTTAAAAAGAGGTTTTATTTAGATGAAGTCTATGGGACGAATACCATGGGACAAATTAATATTGATACCATGGGCCAAATACCATGGGTAAATAAATAAATATAAAAGAGGTATAAAAAAGTATGATAAATAAATAAATAAATATAAAATAGGTATAAAGAGGTGTGGTAAATAAATAAATATAAAAGAGGCATAAAGAGATAAGGTAAATAAATAACAATATATCAAATAGGATTATAAATAAAAATATAATTATATAACAAGCCTATGGGCCAAATACCATAGTAAAAAAAAGGGGTATGGTAAATAAATAAAAATATAAATAAACTAGAGGTATGGTAAGTAAATAAAACCTCTTTTCATATTTACTCCATAATCTGCTTTATATTTACGAATATTTATGTTCATTAGTTTACATAACTAAGAAGAAATAGAGAGAGAGTGTGTGTATGTTTAGGGGTGAGATAAAGAGACAAAGTAAGATGTATGGAAAGAAGGGGGGAGAGAAGAAGTGAGAAGGAGAGAGGGAGGGATATAGTAATGTAGTTGGAGAGAGAGAGGGGTGGAAAGAGAGAGAAAAAGAAAGGGATGGGGGAAGAGAGAGGATTAGAGAGAGAGAGAGATATGGGAGAAGAGAGAGGATTGGAGGGAAAAGAGAGAGAGAGAGGTGGGAGAGAAAGGGAGAGAGAGGAGGATGAGAGAGAGGAGGAGAGTGATGGGGGAAGAGAGAGTATTGGAGAGAGAGAGAGAGAGATCAGGGAAGAGAGAGGGATTTAGGGGAGAGAGAGAGAGAGGAAGGACGAGAGAGAGGACTTGAGAGAGAGGAGGAGAGAGGGATTGATAAGAGAGATGGAGTTGGAGGGGGAGAGATGTAGGAAATAAGAAATATAGAGAGTGAGAAGTGGAGAGAGAGAAGGAGTGACAAGGGAGAGACAGAGAGAGAGCGTGTATGTTTGGGGCTGAGATAAAGAGACAAATAAGGAGAGATAGAGATAAGGGGGGAGAAGGAGATATAAGGAGAGAGGGAGGGATATAGTAACATAGTTGGTGGGTGAAGAGAGAGAGAGAGGGAGAGAGAGATGGGAGATAAAGGGAAAGAGAGGAAGGAAGAGAGAGGATGTGAGAGAGTGGAGAGAGGGAGGGAAAGAGAGATGGACTTGGAGGGGGAGGGGGAGAGAGGTAAGAAGAAATAAATAGAGAGAGAAAGGTGGAGAGAGAGAGAATGAGTTAGTGATAAGGAAGAGGGAGAGAGGAAAAAATAAGGAAAGAGAGATATTGGCAGGGTAGAGGGAGAGAGGGGGAAGATAGAGATATACATGGAAGGTGAAGAGAGGGAAGAAGAGAGAGATAGGGAGAGGAGGGGATTGACAAAGAGATTGATATATATGAATTGCGAGAGTGTGTGTGTTTAGGGGGGTGAGATAGAGAGACAGAAAGAAGAGATGAGAGGGGGACAGGATATGGATGGAGGCTGGAGAGAGGGAAGAATATTTATCACACTAGATGGATTGAGGATATAAGTGGAGATGGTGATTTATAATCCTATTTGATTATTTGCACTATATGCATCGATTTTAGTGTAGATATTTATTTCTAATGATATTTGATTACTTGCACTAGATGACTTAATTTCAATGTAGATGATTTCTAATCCTATTTGATTGTTTGCACTAAATGCATTAATTTCAGTGTAGATGGCGATTTCTAATCCTATTTGATTTCTTTGAGTAAATGCATTGATTTCAGTGTAGATGTTGGTTCCTAGAGGGAGAGAGTGAGTGATAAGGAAGATGGAGAGAGAGAGAGGAAAAAAGGAGGAAAAAGAGATATTAGCGGGGGAGAGGGAGAGAAGGGGAAGAGAGGGAAGAAGAGAGAGATGGGGAGAGAGGGTGATCGACAATGAGAATGATATATATGGAGTGCGATAGCGTGTGTGTTTAGGGGGGTGAGATAGAGACAAGAAAAAGAGATGGATGGGGATATAGATATGGATGGAGGGTGGAGAGAGGGAAGAATATTTCTTGCACTAGATGGATTGATTTAAGTGGAGATGGTGATTTATAATCCTATTTGATTATTTGCACTAGATGCATCGATTTTAGTGTAGATATTTATTTCTAATGATACATGATTACTTGCACTAGATGCATTGATTTCAGTGTAGGTGATGATTCCTAATACTATTTGATTGCTTGCAATGGATGTGTTGATTTCAATTTAGACGTCGATTTATAATTATATTTGATTGCTTTCACTAGATGCATTGATTTCAATGTAGATTATTCCTAATACTATTTGATTGTTTGCGCTAAATGCATTGATTTCAGTGTAGATGGCGATTTCTAATCCTATTTGATTTCTTTGAGTAAATGCATTGATTTCAGTGTAGATGTTGGTTTCTAATCTTATTTGATTGATTTCATTAGGTGCATTGATTTCAATGTAGAAGTTATTTTCTAATCTTATTTGATTGCTTGCATTAAATGCATTGATTTCAATGTATATGTTGATTTATGATTTGATGTAATTGGATATATGACAGTACATTAATATTATTTAGTGATTGGATTAACAATATGCATTGATTTTAGTGTAAGCACAAAAAGTTATTAACAATGTAGATTGATTTTTGTGTTATAGTAATTTAAGCTATTAATATTGGAGAGCAAGAGAGACAAGGTATCATGTTTACTACAACAGATCGAGCTAAAGATTTAAATGGTTTATGATTTAAATTTTCTTTTTCATATAATTGATATGAAAAGATAACAAAACTAACAAGGGAGGAAATAAGAATAGTAGAAGAAAATAGTTTGAGATTGATTGTAACATGAGTACGTTCTTATTATTCACATTTTCTGTCTTTCAACACTATTATTGTCACTTTGCATTTAAAAAAAATATTTCATCATTTTTCATCATTATAGTTATTAACAATAATTATCATCTCAACGAACCGAGGTAACTAAGAAAAATTAAAATTAAAATGACCAAGTCAATCTCAGAAATATTTAGCATATTTAAAATGATTATATTAATATTTGATATATTTACATATTACTGATGAAATTAATCATATCTTTGATAGATTTTCCTTGGCGGCACACGACTGAAACCAGCCTAGATCCATCTTACATCTCAAAAATATAGAAAAATTTTAATAATATGAAAAATGTGACGTTGATGCCTCCGACTAGAACCAGCCTAGATCCATCTAACTATGGATCTATCATGCGCCGAGAGGGATCAAATCTCTCGAGGTGCAAACCTTTTCTCAAGTTTTGCGCTCAAAAAATAGGTTTGCACCTCGAGAGATTTGATCCCTCTTGGCGCATGATAGATCCAGAGTTAGATGGATCTAGGCTGGTGTATTATAAATTGTACATATTAATATTAATTCAACATATTAAATCCATATGTAAAAATATTAACAAATTTTTCTACATTGTACTTATACATTACCCCTATATTGAAGTGTAAAAGGCCTCTAATCTTAATCATCAATCTTTGGAAATTTTATTATATACAAAATTTTAATGTTTTTTTTTTTTTTTTGTTTTGTTAAATTCTACTTATTGCAAAAATATATATGAGAAAAATATTATATAAAAAACCATACCACATAAAAATAAACTCTCCTTAAAATAAGGAAAAACAACTAAAAACAACTAAGAATTAAAAGAGACAAAATACCCAATCTAAAACTAAATAATTCGACTAATTAGCCTTGTACGATAACAAGTGCCATAACAATAAAATAAAGACAATATAAAAACCTTCAACATATCATAAGGGTGGCAATAGGGGCTCTCGACTCCTTCAATGCTCGGCCATATCTACTCCATTCAAAAGTTGAAGATGTATTACTGACGGTTTTGATTGGAAAATGAATTCATATGAATACCAACATTGTTCACACTCAATAAATATGGGGTCAAAGGTTTACATTATGTTATAACGTTAAACAAAATCACATTGAAAAATAGTCATATTTTTAAAGATAATGATCTATGGATAGTTAGAATAACATATTATATTTTATGAAGATTAATTTTAAGAATTAAGAAATATTGAATAAAACGTTAAACAAAATCACATTGAAATATAGTCATATTTTTAAAGATAATGATCTATGGATAATTAGAATAACATATTATATTTTATGAAGATTAATTTCAAGAATTAAGAAATATTGAATAAAAAAGGGTTTTTTTAAGCAATTTGATTGGGGATTGTCTTAATAATGAAATTTTTTGTAACATGAGTTTTAAGATTCAAAATTTCTAAATTAATAATTAATAACTACAATTATAAGATTATTACATAATTTTTTAAAATAAATTATAATATCAGAGTTAAACAAGGTTGCCCCCTCTCTCTTATCTTATTTGGCATTTACATCGACAAGCTAGAAGGTTGTTTAGAGGAAGCAGGATGTGTTGGCACGATCTTAGCTGGGATAGTCATCATTCTTCTTCTCTATGCTGACGATATTGTTCTTCTCGCAAGGTGCCCATCTGATCTTGATAAGCAACTTAGACTTATTAAGGATTTCTGCTCTACCATGGGTATGTCTGTTAACAATAACAAAATAAAAGTTATGATTATCAAATCCAAGGAAACTTACGCTAATTTTATGTATGACAATAGTAACTTGGAGGAAGTGTCTTCTTACAAGTACCTAGGAATTGATATTCATCACAAGCTCAAGTGGAACTATAGCATTCAGAAAAGGATTAATGGGGGGTGGAAGCTTATTTTGGTCTTGAAAATAATTGTAAAACGACAAACCTCGTAATGTGGGATAGAAATAAGTTCCTCTTTGAAACTTTAGTCGCTCCTGTTATATTATATGGATGTGAGGTTTGGGGTTGTGTTAGTCATCAGTATTTTTCACTTGTTGGTGATGACTAGTTGTAACAGCCAATTTTTCTAGCAGCTGATCTAAAAAATTGTCAAATTTGCCAACTGGAAAACACCCATAAACATTTTTTTCCCTCCTACCTTTTCAAGCCGCCCATGACGAGATGAAGCCTCATTATCAAGCCCTATCTAGACTTAGCCATACTAGTTTGTCCATCAGCTCCAAAGAAAACAATCCAAATATGTCCAAAGAAGTCTCCCCTAAGTTAGGTAGTGGTGCTTTAGGCATTTCTCCCTTGGCAAACTATCCTAAAGCCAAAGAACCTCTATCTGCTACAGACCAGTCATAACAGACCTTTCCCTTCTGCAAATAAAGTTGGTTACACCCTTAAGTCGCGCCACTAACAAGCCCTAAAGTATCTGCAATGCACATGCGCTAGGTCAAACTAATATTAGGTGGTTTTATAGTGTTTCAATGGATCTTTCAAGAGCAGAAGTGTACCAGCATTCTAGAAGACAATATTTGACTCCACATGAGAGGACAACTGCTTCTCATGTGATTTTGAGCCTGGGATGTAGCTACAGGGTAGAGAGTTACTTCATCAAGCTCCTGCAATCACAGTCAAAGCAGGAGAAGGCAGTGAAAGGGAAAATAACACTGTTAAAAGCTGATGAAATGGCATCACTGAGAAAACCTCTTTCATTTTATAAGCAGAGGGTTGAAGACTGAGAAGGCCTCCTTCATCTATAAGTAGAGGACTAAGGATAAAGTTTGATTTTAGGAATTGCACCGATTGTAAGACAATTTTTGGGTACAATGAGACATCAACTGAGGGTTTCTGAGATAAAAATGATGTTAAAGGCAGAGGCAAAGCAGTGGTGCTTTTAAAATTTGTTTGTATGAGTTTCACTGTTATTGAATTACAATGAGAAGCTAGTGGGTTGATTATCAATGAAGAAATGTTATTAAGCAGATGGCCAAAGGAGTCAAACAGTCTTGGTCCCAAGCTAACTTCTGCCATCATGAATAAAGGAAACCACTATCAGTATGTTCATCAAACATTCTTCATTGGGTTGAAACAGAGGTTGAAAGGAAACCAAGCATTTGTCAAAATAGGCCTCCTTCATAAACAAAGTAAAAGGGTTCACCCTTGTTTGAGGATGAAAAGCAATTATTGCAGGTGACAAATATCTCAAAAAGGACTGTTCTAAAAGGGATGAAATGAATGAAAACCCATGTTTCTTGCAGACCTCCTTCACAGAAGAACAAAGGGAAAACCTTCCCTTGTTCACTTTTCAACTCTAGTGCATCATCCCCTCTTTTATCTCCTTAAAGTTGAAAAGTGGATCATTTTGTCAATCTAAGGATAGTTAGTGGCTTTGGTGATGGAGACCTTTTGTAAACAGGATTTTCACTTATAGTTTCAAATGATTTTTTTACCCACAGTCAAAAGAGAAGCTCAAACAGCACCTACTAGCTCAATCAATTTTACAATAGGCATGACCACCTCCAAAGCATCAGGAGCAGACACTGTCAGTTCAAGTTTCAAAAGGGTGAAGCTACCTCCTTCAAATGTTAAAGAAAACCTCACATAACACAATGTTTCTTTCTACAGTGACAGCAAATGAACAATGCAAAGGATAGAGGTTAAGGAGCGCCTGGGTATTTTTTTTCAAAATGTGTTTCTAACCAAAAAGAGATGAAATTTACAAAAGTGAGAGAGGTTTTTGTTCCTCATAGGTTCAAGAAGAAAACCCTCCCTCAGTTTCTACACAGGTATCATGGGTTGTAAGAAATGTAAAAAATACATATGTCACGAGAGAATTTATGCACCAGGATTCACCATTTTGACCAGTGTTAGGACAGTGAGATTTTGAACAACTAAATGGATACCAAACGAAAAAAATCAAGAATATTTTGAAATTAAACTTCCATAGCTTTCCAACGAACCATCTCGGGCCCAATTCTGACAACAGGAAGGCATCCAAAAGTAGCCTGCAAACAACACTATGTTTTTCTGCACCAGCATTCACCATTTTTGACCAATGTTGGTACAATCGATTTTTGAACACCCAAATGGACACAAAATGAAAAAAATCAAGCATATTTGGAAATTATACTTCCATATCTTTCCAACGAGCCATCTCAGGCCCAATTCTGACACTGGGAAGGCATCCAAAATTGGCCTACAAACAGCACTATGCATTTTTGCACCAGAATTCACCAATTTTGACCAGTGTTGGGAAAATAAATTTTTGAACAACCAAATGGACACCAAATTAAAAAATTCAAGTTGTTATGGAAATTATACTTCCATAGATTTCCAACGCGCCATCTCGCGCCCAATTCTGACACCGGGAAGGCCTCCAAAATGGGCTGCAAAAGTGCACGACGCATTTGAAAAGTTGCACGGCGTGCCTGGGAGAGAAACTACAAAGGCTTCTTATTGATGCGCGACGTGACTATAGCGGCGCGCAGCGCACTTGTAAAACCAGTGACAAACTCACCGAAAAACCTTTAAAAACTCTTTTCAGAGCTGCTCAACCAATCAAACAAGGGCTGCCATCGATCTTCAAGGTATTTTGTTTGCCTCCTTGCTAAATTCAAGCTATTAAGTGGTGGCGAAAAAAATGAAACTCATGGTGTAAATGAAAGTGATTTGTGAATATTTGAAAGAAAGTTGTTACAGTAGGAGAACGGTGGGAGGTTCATTTTAGCTTCAAAGGTCCTAAACTGCCCTAAAAAAGTTCTAAAACCTCACACTCCCTGCAAGACACAATAAACACCATTTTAGTGGTTTTTTCAATTATTGAGGGTATCCTAACTGTTTTAGCAAAAAAACATAAACTCTGCCAGCAATATGTATTGGTGAAAACAGTGGTAAGGAGAGTTGAACTTTTGTTTTAGGTCCAAAATTGTTGTGGCCGTCATTTCCTGACATTGACATAGTGAAAGTGGTGGGTTTATGATGATGTCAAAAGGCCTAAAAGATGCCCTTAATACAGTGCTAAAAGCATAAACCAGCAAGTCAAAATATACACAGTAGTGGAGGTTTGTAAAATTGTTGGAGGTGCCTAAACTGTGATAGGGAAAAACCATAAACTCTGTCAGCTATAGTGTAGTGGTGAAAGCAGTGGTAAGAAGGGTTGAAATTTTGTTTAAAGTCCGAGTAACAACAGTGATCATACATAAATGACTTTGTTACTTTCAAAACTCCTCTCTGTGTGGTGAAAAGTAAAATCAGTGCTACCTCTTTATCCATGAAATAGACTGTAGTGAGTGAAGATGTTATTACAATTTGAAGGTGTTTTGTCAAACTGTGTATGAGAAACAGTGAAGTACAAAAAGGGTATTTTTGATTGGGATGAGTGTTTTTCCTTTGTCTAAATACAAAGCTGTCTTTATGTTTTATCAAAAACATAAAGGATCCTTGTAAACTTACCTAGCCACAGTAACATTTTGACTATGTGCTTGTTATTTTGATAACCATTTTTTGATTTGCATACAAAGGGAAACAAACAGTGATTTGTAAGGAGCAGAGAGCTGATATTAAAGAACCATTTCACACAAAATTTGATGCATTTCCATTGGTCAAAAAGTGACTAACAAAGAGGACAAAGTTGTGTGCTTGAGAAGAAATTTCCATAGGCTATTTGAGGCAGGGCATCAAGGTGAAGAAGAACACATTGATGATATGCAGCACAATGATGAAGAGCAACGCCATGAAGAAACTCAAAATAGTGATAGATGATGAGGGCTTTGCAAGTTTGAAGGAAGGAATTTTTCTTTGAATAGTGAAGGATAATGCAGTACTAGGAAGGAGGTTTTAGGAGCTAATTTGAAAATCTTTCCTATGCTATAAATGACCTAGAACACACCTAGTCTCTAAGAGAAAAGCAGACTTAGGTTGAGGCCTTTAAATCAATTTGCAAGGGTGTTAAAACATTGATTTCAAAGCTACTTTGATCATATGAAACCACAGAGAGAAACAGTGAATAAGAGATGAGGGTTTTGTCAGTTTAAAAAACAGGTCTTTTTGTGATATGAAATAGTCAAGGATTTGCACAAACCTCTAAAACAGAGTTTATGAAGGGCTTCATGATCAGTTTGAAGGAGCATTTGAAGCAGTTTTTTAAATCAGTCCCTTTGTTGTTTTAACCACAAAGAAAGCAGTGATTAAAACATGAACAGTCATCATTTCAAATTGAACGTGTGAAATACATAAAACAGTGGTGTTGAAAGCAATTTGTTTAATAGATTAGAGAAGAAGTAGTGGTTAGAAGATGAAGACCTTTGTCAATTGAATGCAATATTTAAAAAACAGTGGTTTAAAGGCGCTTTGTCATCTTAAAACAAAGCAAGGCAGTGATATCAAAAAGGGAAAATGTTTGAGGGGAAGGTTTTTGTGCTAAAACAAAGGAGACTTCTTTTCAAGAAGCCACAAACATGTCTTGTTAAAGGCCTCTTGGCTCAAAAACAGTACTAAAGAGATTACTTTAGTGATGAAAGGGAACATTATGGCAGCCAACACAGAAATAAGCATAAGGGTGATGAAGCACAAAACAGTGAAGGGAAAGAGCATGACAGTCATAAAGAAGGCAGTGACAAAGACAAATAAGGCAGCCCTCAAGCAAGCAATGATGAGGGCAAGAAAATACAAAACATGGATCATGAAGGGAATTCTCCAAAGCATGTACTATCTACCTCTCATAGGCAAGGGGCCATGACTTCTTCACCAAAGCTAGAATGTCAAACAACAAAGAAGAAAACCAAGAAAAGCTCAAAACTGCCCAAAGAGGGCGCCCGGTGAAAAAAAAGGAGAAAAACACCTTTAGGCTTGGAATTTAGGCCCAAGCTTCTAGACATGTTTCTAAAAAGCCTTGAGGGACTTGCTCACCAAAATTGAGAAAATTTTGACATGTTCTTGTTTTTCGACATTTTTGGGCCTAATTGCATAAAATCATGGGCGCCGCCATTTTGGTTTGGAGCATCCTCAACTCTTGAGAGTGGTACCATTGGATGCATTAAATTCAGGGGCACATACTCAGTGATTTTCAGAACAATTGAAGATCATTTTCTCCCCCAAAATGGCGAAAAACACTTGCTTTTTCTACACTCTGCCCCGTATATCAGCAAGGCTTATTTTTGGGTTTTTTCACACAGACCTATTTTTGGAGGACTTCCAGTTGTCAGTTGGGAGCAAAATAAACATCAAACACTTAGATCTTTCCAACGAGCTATCATGAGACTCATTTCGACATCGGGAAGGCTTCCAAAAGTTGTCGGCAAGTTAGGGGACCTTTTGCTGATGTATTTTTTGAGTATTTTTGTAAAAAATGAACCCTTCAAAATTGCTTTTTCCTCATGTGCGCTTAGCTATTTTTGCATATGAGAAGTTACGAAAAGTCAATTTATTTCCCTCTTTTAGCATTTTTTAGATATTTTATGAGATATTTTGTGCCTTGGGCTTTGCAAAGCCTCAAGGACAAAATACGATATTTTGGATAGGCCAATGAGATTGCAAGTTGAACTAAGAGGTTTTTCTCACTTTGGCCTATATATTCCAAAGGCTTTCATTGTAAACAAGGTTGAACTTGATGAATAGAAGCAATATATGGTCATATAAGCTTTAGACGAAATACTTGTCTCATGCTTTTGGATAGTCTCTTGGATGTTCTTGGATGATGAAAGATGATTGTTGTTGGATTCCATGACTTGGTAGAATGGTATAGTGTCTCTCTCTTTTTTTTGTTTCCTAGTTTTTATTCATAAATCCATGTTCTTGCTTGCTATAGGACAATAGAGAACAAATTTGAGACATGCCCTTAGAGGCACCTCAAATTTCATGTTTCTTCATAGCTTCCATGGTTTCTTCATTATTAGTCACATTAAATAATTCTTGATTGCTCTTTAATAACTTAAGGATATTGTTGCTTGTTTCATTCATGGTTTTATGCATGCTAAGTATGATTTACGGTATGCCCTGCTTACTCATGGCTAGCCATATCTCCATCCATGAAATTTCTCTTTGACTGATTAGATTGTCATTTGTTGAACCACGGAGATCTTGTTCTGATCTTGCCCTTTTCCTAAGACTATGCAATTTTGTTTTCAAAGTGCCCAATAACTTGAAGTATTGTGTTTAGGCATTTCCGACATAGTGATTTGAGTTGTTTGTCTGTCTTAAGTGTATTTCCCCAAAGTCTGATAGCCATTTCCCAAAGTTAGAGAGTTATATATCTCTATGCATGGCTTGAATGTTTGTTTCTATGTATTGATTAGCTTAAAGTTACATTTCTCATGATTAATGGTTTTCTCTACCATGTTTATGTCAGCTATTAAACTAGTTATGCTTGGAATCCTTTGTTATTCACAAACTTGATGTCCATCTTACTCCATTTTTCCCAAAGATCCATTTTACCTCGAATCAAATCGGCCCTTCGACAACCTTGTATCACCATCTGATAGCTTTCTTGACCTATTCGACCCCATAGCCCAGTTGATCTGACATCTTTTTACCTATCTTATATATTTGATTAGTTTCATCCCTCACAACCTAAAAACCAAAACCAAATAAACCTACTTCATAACTAGCCTAAAATCATAACACAATAAGAAAACACATAGATATCCCTTACACAAATAGAGAGAGCCATCTCTGAGTCCAGGAAGGCTAGGTCCTTTGGCTCCAAAGACTGGTTTGATGTTACACTATCATTTGGCTTGCCAATCAGCCAAATCACGGGACCCTAACAGGTTGCATCATCTCTAGAGAATCCTGAAGAAAGATTGAGAAAATCCATAAGCGTTTTATAATGTATAACCTTAAAATTAAAAGCAGTACACCCTATCCTATTCTCCTTATAGAAGTGGGTCTTTCCCCTATCGAGAGCCTAGCTATGACTAGGCTTTTGTTGTACAAGCACAAGCTCAATAGCATAAGAGACCATAGACTTCCTACGCTAGCTTTAAATTCCAGCCAAAACCACCTAAGGATTAAACGAGGTTGGTATAAAGACACCAGGGCCTGGTTAAACCATTGGGAGATCGACGAGAATGTTGCATTGCAAAACATCAATAACATTAAAAAAAAATGTTACTTCTAAGTTCAAAGAAAAAATGATGTGTGAGAAAGATATAGTAGCTAAAATAAAATTAAGGTATTATAAGGAGGTCATCAACCCCACCTTAGAAGATCCAAATTATCTCTCTTTTTTAACTAGCTCAAAGAAGAAAATTAATATAGCCAAGATTAGAACGAACTCTCATGAGCTCCATAGGGAAACAAGTACCATGGATGGAAAGGATCTGCCATCTCTATGAGAATATGAACATCGAGGATGAAAATCACTTCCTCTTAGAGTGCCCTGCGTAGAACCACATTAGAGCTCAATTTCATAATCTTTGTTGCAATACTAACCTTCCTAGCCTTTTAAAATGTCAAAATTATAGTGAGCTCGGGGGGCTTCTCTCCAAGCTTTTTGAACATAGGAATAAAACCTTAAATCAAATTAAATAACTCATTTCTTTAGGTCCGATAGACCAAAGATTGGTGTGAGTGGACGTTAACCATCATCATCATCATCATCAATATTTAAAATAATTTGTTTTAATAATTAGAAAAAGAATATATATATATATATATATGAGTTTGATTCAAATAATTTTTTTTTTTAATATGAAAGTTAACTATGTATGATTTGTTTTAGGATTAAGAATCTTTTTACATTTAAAAAAATATTCATTAGCAAAAATAAAAAAATATTTAAATAATAATATTTAAATCAATCTATTTAACTAATACAAAATCAAGTATATAAATAATTTTAATTGCAATAAATTTAAAGACTTTTTATGATATAAACTTAATTATATTTAAAATTTCTTCCAAATTAAATAGCCATGTAACTATTTAAAATGTTTATATTAATAAAATTTAAATTTAAATTTAAAAAAAAAAAAAAAACTCACTTAACTAATCAACTTATGAAAAAAAACCCAACCCTAGCATTTAGCGGACGAAACCTTATGATCTTGGGCATTGCCATTTAATAAAAAATATTATAATATTGAAATCAAATTGTTTGGCTAATAAAACATATATATAACTTTGATTAAAATAAATTTGTTTTTTCTAAAAAATATGACACTTAAGTATATCTGAAAGTTGAAATATGAAAGTCAAATATATCGGAAAGTCCTTCCAAATTAAGGGCCCATTTATTAACTAAATATAAATATAAATTTATGACATAAAAAAAATATAAATCTATGACCCAAAAAAACGTTCACTGAACTATTAGACATCACGTGATCAACTTAGAAAAAGAAGATAATAAAAGAATTCATGACATAGTGGCCAAAGAAAAATTGGCAATTATGGAGAATACCTCTGCCTCTGCCTCTGCCTCTGCCTCTCTGGTAGAAACAGAAGATAATAAAAGAATTTGAAGACATAGTAGCCACAGTGCAATTGGCTGTGGATAAGTTAGAGAAATCTTCCTTCTTCCGAGATTTTAAGCGACAGATGCGACACCCCAATACTGGTTGCACAAATAAAAAGGGTGATAGCCGCAGACCGACAGCATTCACAATTACAACTGGTTGTCTATGGCGTTGGAGGGATGGAGCGTGTACCCGGGAGCCCAAGAGTGGAAATGGTAAGTTATATATATATTTAAATATATATGAATTATTTTTTATTAGATAATAGATAAATATTGTTATTGAAAAACCATGAATTAAATGTAATAAGTTATTTAATAATTATATAAAAAATTTAATTAAATAATATATACATATATAGATGGGAGGAAAAAAATAATAATAAAGACTTCACTATATATTTGAAGTGTCATATAAACTAAACTTGTTAGGTTAAGAATACAATTATTAGTAATTGACAAAATATGATATAATATTGATTATTATAGAATATAAAAATATTTTTTGTGGAATTTCTTTTTAGTAATTATTAAAACAGGAATTTCGTTTTAGGTAATTATTATGGGATTTTTTTAAAGTTATAATATTGATATACTCCTATGGGATTTAAAATTTGTAATATAAATAAAATGTATTCAAATTAATTTTTGATAGTTTTTTATATCTTGGAGATTTTAAATTATGAAAAAAATATTAAAATATAAATAATTGTTAAATGGTAAGAGATTTATTATATTACGTGAAATAGGGAAAAAATTATAAAAAATTAAGATACATAAATATTTTTTAAATTTTAATATGATAAAATAAAATCATTTTTTAGCCCATGTTGGGTAGAACAAAGGGTGAGTGGGTGTTTGGTTAAAGCATTTTATGGTTAAAAGATAACTCAAGTGCCAACTAATGATTATGTTATGTTTGTTAAGACATTAAGGCATTTATTTGTTATGTTTTTTGGAAATATTACATTATGAGCATAAATTAATTTTAATTAAAAAAAAATAGTTATGCAAGTGATTTCCATAAAAAAATAAATGACTCATGGAAAAAGTATTCCAAGGAGTGAGAGTTAGTTGAATAGAAACAGTTCAAATAGTTACCCCAACCTATGAGGATAAAGGCATCTCTCAGTGAGGAAGAGGGGTTTTGTTCGTAACTGGAAGGAGAAAATTTGGGAGAAGAATTCTCGAGCGAGTGGTGACCAGTGGAATTACTCAGACTCCTCAGATTTTTTCTAGATTAGTAGACTTGACCGGAATGTCCCAAGGTCTCTACTGGAACCTCTGTCAACTCATATAGATCAAAATTTGGAGCACGGGGGAGATACGAGGACGTAATTGCCTCTCTCGAGGTAGGGAGGACAACATCAGTCAGTAATTGAAAGAAATATACGTTTATCTACCACTGGAAATCTTAGTTTGTTTATGAACAATATTGAAAATTTATGTGTTATAATATGTAGACGATACAGTACTTAATTTGTGAAAGGAAAGGCATTCTATATATGTTTCTTTTGACAAATAAGACAGTCAGACATAATTAAATTTATTACTGAAGATTGTAAGACAGAGAACTATTAAAACAAAACATTCGAGGTGAAGGCTCTGTGTTAGTTGTTCTTTGCAACTATGATAAAACACAAACAAAATGGTTCGTTCATTTACATTATTAAAAAAAATAGAAAGAAAAGTAATGATAGAACCCTTAAAGCACAAAAAGGGTTGGTCTATAGATAACTGGAAAATCGGATCAGACTGTATAAAAGCGGAACATTATATAACAGAATTGTACTAAGAACTTAGTTACAGAAGTAGAGCTATGCAAGACATTACATGTTATGACAGGAACTGGGAATAACTAGATTTACTACAAGAAACGGTAAATTGTATTCTCTCTTGACATAACACAAGACAGAAGATCGAGCAATTGTATGGAAGAAGTTAACATGTGTTGTAGATTCTAACTCTGAAACTGAATGAATAGAATGTTGAAATATTTATTTAAATTCTTATGCATGGTAAGGAACTGTTAAACCAATAAGAGAACCCAACATTGAAAAGATAAAGTGTATGATACAATGGAGGGAAAAAACTTTATTATGAGTGCAGTCATAAGAGAACCTTTGTAAAATATATTTAAAGAGTCCAGAAATAATTCTTTCAGTACTTAAACCCCAAATATTCATACAATTAAAGAAAGATAGTATATATATAAACCAATACTGGAGGTAAACAAAATTCCAGTTTTAGTCTCGTACAATAAAATAGGGTATAGACAAGAAAACCATAGATGCATCAAGTTCAACTTTATTATAAAAACCAGAGTTCGGACAAATAAATACAAATAAGATCAAGCACGCCTCACACAGTGTTCAAAAATATTATGAACAAACTACAGTCAAAACTTGAGATACTGTGGGAAAAAGCTAAGCCATAAAGCATGCTTGAAACAAATTAGGTAAGGAGAGCAAATAAATACAACAAAAATATTATACGACTACTACATGCACATCTTTGGCATAGCTCATGGATCAAAGTTCAAATTTAAAGTAACGGGACATGACGGAGAGCTCCATAGTGAGACAAGATTCCATGACAAGAACTCAATGTTTCGTGACCAAGTCACAAGTGGAAGAAGTACCTATAGAGCCAGTTTAGGAGAAGTTAGCAGAAGCACCAAACCAAGCTTCACAAAAATTATCCACCAAAAAGCCATACCAGGCGAGTTTACCTGCACGAATAGAAAGAGTAGGGTTAAAAATTTTAGATCCTCATACCCCTAAATGCTAGAGGGAAAAATTGAAATGATAAAAAATCTGCCTTACCTATAAGGATTTCTTGTCGAAAATTAGATGTGTCAACCTGAAAATATTACCATTAAGATTTAATGGTTAGTATAGAACTGAAGGTGTGGTGAACAATCTAAACAAACTTAGTGCAAATTGACAATGTGGATAGAGGGTTTCACCATGGATTCCATCTGCAGTAGCATGGTTGGGGGGAGGGGAATTCCAACTGGAGGAATTCCCCGAAATCAACCACTGTGACCCTAGACAGGAGTATGCTTAATATTAGACGCAGATGCGGATGAAGCCCAAGGATTTAACATCTAAAGAGGAATATGAAACATAACAACCCTGCATAAGGTTGACTGTAGCAAACCTCTAATTATACAATGAACATTCTTTCGGAATCTCGTAACAACCGTAAGATAAGTTACTGTAAGAAACTAAGGCGTAAACCCTATCAATGTCGGGAAGAACCCTGGAGGGGTTTGTTGCAGAGGCAGTAAGTTCCTCCTATGGAGCACTGAGGCAAAATTCTCGAATGATAAAGAAATGGCTACGGATGGGAGGTCATTACCCCGTAACCCTAAATCTAATCAACCGTTGGATTCCGGGTAGGGTCAGATCAATGGCAAAGAGATCATCTAGTTTTCCACCATAATTAAATTGCAATATTTCTTTACAGAGATATACCGTGCAGAAAAAGGCTAAATAATTAATCAAAGATTATATTTCCATGAATGCGCGTACAGGAATGTCATTAAACCGAATTGATAGGCTGTCAGTTAGCTCTTCGTGAAGTGGGAGGCCTGAGGTTTAACCTTAGGTGTAAGACTGTAGTTTGTGTTTAATGAAATTAATAATGCAAAAGAATTATACATCGCAGGTGGAGTATAAACTGTGTTTTAATGTTAAGTGAGTCTAACATACATACATGTGAAATTGATTATAATAAGATGTAAAAGCGATGAAATGTAATTTTTTTTATGAGTATATTGTTGGATGTATCAAGTTGTATCAGAGCGGTGTTCACATGTTGGGACGCTATGGGTCACCTAATATGATAAATTGTGTGTAAATGATGCATAGTTAAGGAAGCATAACAGGAGAGATTATGAGAAGGGGGTCAACGCAACAACCACCTCAGAACATTGGGGAACCCCAACCATGACCAGAAGTGAATCCTGAGATATGGATTCAACTGAGTGTGGATCAGCACCAGCAAACAAGTAGACTACTAGAGGAACAACAACACAAAACTAGCATTCTATTAAATACAATGCATAAGCTATAGGAAGAGATGGTGCAGGTTCGAAGTGATAATGAGCACTTGATGCGAGAACAAGAAAGGATACTTAAGAGCCTCTCGGATAAGAAGAATCAGGGAATGGAGCAACCCAATCCTGATAGAGACATGTAGGAAGGTAACGAGAAACAAGCAAGGGATCACACCACTAACAAAATGGAAAGAATTCATTCACAATGGAGTAATAAAAATAAAAACTACAAATGGCCGAGTCAGGGAATGTGTCGGATCAACAAGAAGTTAAGAAGCAGAAAGTGGAGTTGCAAGGTGAGTTTCGAAAGATAAAACCACCTACATTTGATGGAGTAGAGGAAGAGGTGGTTGAATCATGGTTGATAAATATGAACAAGTATTTTCAAGTTTACGAATATAGTAGCAAACTTAAATCCATATTGGCCATCTATCAGTTGAGGGAGAAGGCCACACTATGGTGGGACGATATTAAGAATGTCCGCAATATAGATGATCACGACGTGACTTGGGATTTGTTCTAGCAATATTTTAAAGACAAGTATTTAAATGAGTGCTTCTATGATGAGAAATCTAGAGATTTTCATGATTTGAAGCTGGGACATTTGACGATGGATGAATACATCACCAAGTTCACTTCTTTACTTCATTATGTTCCTTATCTAAGGGACAAAAGGGCTAAATTTCAACAATTCCTGAGCAGTTTTCCGACTCATATGAAGGAACGAATTGAGTTTGTGAATCCCAACACCATGAACAAGGCGATCTGGAAGGAAATAATGTGCTATCAGCAGTCTAAGGCAAAAGAAGAGTTGGCTAAAAGTTGCCAGTCAAAGAAAGAACAAAAAGGCAGCTCAAGCTTCAAGAAAAACAGAACCGAAAATTTCAAAAATGCTGCCAGAAGTTCAATAAGAAAACAGATTGATAGAAATCGTCAAACAAACAATCGCATGCAGAAGATAAACCCATGAAAGCTTCCAGCAAGCCAAATCAAGCACAAAATCAGAAACCACCCCTACAATGTTGGGGGTGTGGTGAGGCTCACTACTATAGGAATTGTCCACAACAAGGAAGGAGCGAGGCAGTTACCAACTTACAAGAAGCCTCAACAGTAGGAGATGTAGCCAGAAATATACCCATAATTAATGCAGCCTTGGAAGATCGGCATGCAGATTACCAAATGACAATGATAGAGTTGGAAGGTAACCTACTCTCTCAATCTGTTTCTATTTTGGTAGACCCAGGTGCAAGCTTAAGGTATGCAAGTCCAAAATTAGTAGATATTTGTAAATTACAGAGTCAGAAATTTAGAAATCCATGGCTCATACAGTTTGCCACAAGAGCAAAGAGAAAATTTTGTGCCAAAATTCCAAACTGTACACTCAAAATTAGTGAAAAACAGCTAACTATAGACCTGAATATATTACCACTAGGATCCTACGATGTGCTACTTGGCATGGATTGGTTCGAAAAGCATTGGAAATTAGTATATTTTAAAGAAAAAGTTATATATTACAGAATGCAAGATGAAACTCGTAAGGATATTCAAGGTATAAGGAAACACCTACAGCTCCGTCGTATTATAGCCTCTCAAATGAGTAAGTGCATGAGGAAAGGATGCCAGTTATATGACATTCAAGTGGGTTTTACTAATTCGAAAGAAAAGACTCCAATGATGGAAAAAATTCCGATAGTGTAAGATTTTATGGATGTGTTTCTAGAGGAAATACCAAGTTTGGCACCAAGAAGGGACATTGATTTTACTATAGAGTTAATACCTGGAGCATCACCGATTTCAAAGACACCATACTCAATGAGCGTACTGTAATTGACCGAACTGAAGATGCAGATACAAGAACTGTTGGATAAATGATATATCCAACCAAGTGTATCCCCTTGAGGAGCACCAGTGTTATTTGTAAAGAAGAAAGACGGAACCATGCAAATGTGCATGGACTATCACCAACTCAATAAATTGATTGTAAAAAATAGATACCCGCTACCACAGATTGATGATCTATTTGATCAGGTGAAGGGAGCTACCATATTCTCAAAGATAGATTTAAGGTCAGGATACCATCAGATCTGGATAAAAGACAAAGACATTTATAAAATTTCTTTTCGTACCAGATACGAGCACTACGAGTTTGTAGTGTTACCATTCAGATTGACTAATGCAACAACAACCTTTATGATGCTGATGCATGGTATATTTCACCCCTTTCCAGATAATTTTGTGTTGATATTTATTGATGACATTTTAGTTTATTCCAAAAAATTATAAAAGCATAAAGAGCACTTACGGATAGTGCTTGAGATGTTACGGATGCATCAAAGTACACTAAGTTCAGTAAGTGTGATTTCTTCAAGGAATAAATATAGTACCTTGGTCAAATTATTTCTGCTGAGGGAATGGTAGTTGACCCATAGAAAATTAGGACGATTATCGAATGGAAGGAACCCCAAAATGTGGCAGACATCTGATCCTTTATGGGTTTGGGTGGTTATTATCGGCAGTTCATTGAAGGATTCTCAAAAATCACTTTCCCAATTACTTCCCTACAAAGGAAGGGAAAAATATTTAAATGGACGAAGGAATGTCCAAATAGTTTTGAAAAGTTAAAATTTTTATTGACTACAGCCCCAGTGTTGAGAGTAGCTAATCCAAATAAAGAGTTCGAAGTCTTCACGGATGCGTGTAAAGAAGGAGTTAGGGAAATTTTGTCACAAGAAGGTAAGGTAGTTGCCTATGAGTCACGGAAGCCAAAAGAGCATGAACAACGATACTCAACTTATGATTTGGAGCTAACAACAGTAGTGCATGCACTCTAGGTATGGAAGCACTACTTGCTTGGAAAGAGATTTTTACTCAAAACTGATCATAGAAGCTTAACCAGTTATTTTAAGCAACAGGACCTTAATTATCTCCAAGAAAGATGAAATGTTTTCCTAAGCTAGTTTGGCATTGATATGCAGCATGTGAAGGAAACTAGAGGAGTCCAGAAAACAAGGAAAATCTGCTAATTACGGAATTAGCAAGGAGCAGTTGCTAACTTTTAAGGAGAGGATTTATGTCCCAAATCGAATGGAATTGAAGGAACTTATCCTGAATGAATACTACAAAAGTAACTACTCTGGACATCCCGGGTATCGGAAAATGCTAACAAAAATTAGGAATAATTACTTCTAGCCATCAATGTGAAGAGATATTGCAGAGTATTTAAATAAATGTTTGGAGTGCCAACAAGTGAAGGTGGAGCATTGACATTCAGCAGGACTAATCCAGCATATATCGGTACCTGAATGGAAGTGGGAGGTTATATTGTTAGACTTCATTACTGGTTTACCAAAATCAAAGAAGAATAATGAATCCATAAAGGTAGTGGTATATCGATTAAGCAAGGCAACACGTTTTATACTAGTGCAGTCCACATATAAGATGGTGCAAATAGTAGACATATTTATGCAAGAAATTTTTAGACTGCATGGAATCCCAAAGACTGTCATATCGGACAGGGATGTGAAGTTTACTTCAACATTCTGGAAAATTTTATTTATAGGATTGGGAACTCAAATTAATTTCAACACTGCTTATCATCCACAGACAGATGGAAAAACTAAGTGAGTGAATCAGATCCTGGAGGAAATGTTACACATGTATGTAATGCAGCAGCCAACTAGGTGGGAAGAATATATGCACCTAGTAAAATTTGCATACAATAATGGCTATCAGGAATCCCTTAAGATGAGTCTGTTTGAAGCATTATACAAAAGACAATGTCGAAACCCTATTAATGGGAGTAGCCCAGAAACCATGTTAATGCTTCGACCAGAAATGTTAGCTGAGATGGAGCCGGAAGAAAGGAAGGTTAGGCAAAATTTGAAGGCGGCTCAGGATAGAAAAAATGTGTATGCAGATAAAAAAAGGACATATCATGAATTTGAGGTGGGAGATCATGTGCACGTAAGGATCAAACCAAATAAAATCACTTTAAGGTGGGCATCTTGTGCCAAGATGCCTCCCAGGTTTTGTAGGCCTTTCCAAATATTGAAGAGGGTAAGACCTGTGGCTTATCAATTGACACTGCTTTTGACGGGAAAATCTGGCTGGCCAACAACAGGGGATCTCCAAGGTAAAAGTTCCTAATCAGACCTTGAACCGTTTGGAATAGGGATCCCGTCCGGGGTGTGGGTCCGGCTACTGCTGATTTCTCCTTTCTTTGGGTCTCTCTTAAACTCTATAAAACAGTGGACACACACCTAATCAAATGATACAAGAAATATGATTGATGCATTAAAATGTACATATAACACTATGAGTAGCAAGAGGAAATAATAAAGCATGAAGACTAAAGGAAGTGTTGTTAACAACACTTCATTAGGGTCATGCTTGTAAACTATTCTGACCACAAAAGAGAACACCCTTCACTTCCTAAAAGTTTTAAATGATAACACAAATGCTAATAAACAAAGCCATCAGTGTTCGTTAAGAAAGTGAAATGAATTCAAACACCATTGACATACTCAGCAAACTGTTATGCAATTGTGATATGAATTAAAGATACAGTTCCCTTAATCTAAAGATGTTCAGAAACTAAAAATACAATACTTAATAGCGCTCATACATATGACAACACCAGATCCATAAAGGGATTTTTCAAAATGCTTGTATTCATTCTAAAATGTATAATCCTCTAGTAATATAATGTACTCAGCTCGAGTCCCAAACAAAAGATGATTTACAAGTTCCCGAAGGAGATATTTATAGAGCAAAGCTTGTCTTTTGGGCTTCCTTGACTTTTCGTCTTCCTGACCGTTGGGCTGCATTGGGACCCAGACTATTCAGAGACTTGCGACTTGAGCCACTGATTCGACCTTGTGACTTGACTAGACCTTGTGACTTGCGACCCTCAGCAATCCGCGACTTGCGACCTTGATAGATATGCGACCTGTGACCTTGGGCAGATCAACAACTTGTGGCCTTCTTTCGGTGGACGTGGCCAGGTGCTTTTGAACTTAAAGTGAGTTCTTTGGAGGTTCATGAGAATGTAACTGTTTTGAAAAGGTCCCCTTGTTTGCTGAGGAAAACCCCGGCTCATCATGAAAACCAATAGCTTCCACCTGCAGTCACATATCTTAGGTTACACGTCTTTGTGATCTAACATCGATATTAAGAGCATGTTTGAATAATTGCAAAAATTAAAATAATAAACTTAGACCCCTGTGTGGTCAAGTGTGGAGCTACTGAATCATCACAAAGAATGGCTAGGGTAAGCTTTCTCTGTGCCCTTTTCTCCTTAATCACTGTAATGCATATTGGTATCGTTGTGGACTGAGTGAGGCATGCAGATACTTCACTTGAAGGAGATCCTTCCCCATCCGAGACTCTTTGAAGTTCTGGACACAGCCGAAGTTGTCTGAATACCAACCAGGAAAGCTTCAACGGCCACATAAAGGAGGCACATTGCGTGGATTCCAACCATATGACAACTATGTCATTTCATGCAAAACCTGCTTCTCCCATGACCGTAATAGCTTAAGTTTGATAAAGCCCTCATCTATTACTATGTTGCAGTGCATTTCAAATTAGGGCTCCATCCAGTCCATGCAAGGGACATCTCAAGGATGGAAAATCAAACCCTGTATATACATGTAGTTATTAATCACACATTGGTCGCACGCATGGGGGAATGCAAGTTTTCCTTTTTCCAAATGATGAGTGGAATTTCGAGCGAGAGCTTCTAGTTTTCCTTTGCCCACAAGGCTGCATCTTGACACTTCTAATTGATTTTGGGCCATGGTGCTGCTACTCATCATGTCCTTTCTCTAGATACCATTGGCGGGCCCTCTCCTTTCACGTGCACAAACCATGGAACTCTCAGATCGCAGGTTTATTAAATGTGAGATTCGACCTCACACAGGTCACATGGTTGCAAGTCCATCTAGGTCGCATAGTCCTTCGCTTCATGAGTTTTGCGACTCAACGACCTGGAGGATTTAACGCGACTGCTCCTCCAAAGGTCGAAGGGTCACAATTCGAATTTTCACTCACTTTATCAACTATGCGACCCAACGACTAAGAGAAGTTGCGACTTATTTGGGGGTCACGCGATTACGCTCTTGATGTGGGATGCGACCTCAACAGGTCACAGGATCACGATTTTAATCCGGTCGCATCTTCCTTCGTCTTGCCTGTTTCGTGACCTGGCGACCCATTATGTCTTGGACGCAATCATGTTTTGGATGAAGAAATGGGTCTCCTCCTTCCCTTACGAGCCTCCGATGGTCATAGTTGCAGTCGCAGTGCATACATATTCATTTCATACCAGCGCTTCATGAAAAATATTCTACTAGCGATTAATAAGGCGTGTGCGATTTAGCAAAGCTGCTCTCTGCAATCTTTCAGTGCAGTGAGGGCCTTCATGTACCGACTGCTCGCTTCTATCGACAACAGTGTTGCGGATCTGATGTACACTTAACAATGCAAACGCCTCTCAACCTTTCATTTGTGCATGTATTGACCTCTTTTGTGACCTGGTTGCTTATAGACATGTGGATTTCGACAGACTTCCACTAAATCCTTGCATGGGTCCACAGAACGTCTGAAACTTGCTTCGAAGCGATGGACGACACCCCATTTAAACGCCTTCCATACAGCGCATTCCTTAGAACGTTTCTTATGAGGTTGCAGCATTCGAGTAGTCCATCGCTTCATGATTCCCTTTGTATTCCATCACGGGCGACTGCGCGATATTGACACACTACAGCCGCCGGCTAGTGAAAGTCTGCGGTTTCGACTTATAGTTATGTCGACACAGTGATTCCATAATGAAAAGTGCTTGGGTTTGTGCAATGCAGAGACTGTGCTTGCAACGACGTATGCGGAGGACGCTTAACTATTTAGGTGGATTCAGAATAAGTGAAACGGTTTCTCTGCTCCAAAAGGTAATGGTCAGCGGGCCAATACCATGCCGACATGTGTTTTGTTAGTGCTATTTCTGTGAACTGATTATAGACATTCTGCTTCCGTGGTGAGCAGCTCATTCCTGCATGAGCCTGCAACTGAAAATGCACTGCATCCAGTCTCGAATAAATCTACGTGGGATGTGTGATCCGGTTTTTCAGTGCCTTTGGACAGAGTAAAAGAAAACGCCTTGGGAATTATCGAAAATTGAGCTCTATGAAGACAACTTGACGTGGTCAGTAATGGCATTATCGAAAATTGAGCTTCCAACAAATATTAAACGATATCTTCCTTCTAAAGGGGACCAGCGCAGGTTATTAATAGCAGATTTGAAGAGTCATTGTCTCCCGGAATATTGCCCTCGGGGCTATGGAAATCGAATTTTATCTATTCTTTTGAAAATAGTTGTGTTAGTGTCAAATGAAGCATGCCTTTTATACCGTTGGATTTTCAGTCCATGGCTTCAATTTGTAATGCATAAATTATTCGAATTCCTTTTCAGTATTGGTATCCTTATACACTTTACTTGAAAAGCGCGGTCCTTTTGTGATGTTACCATGCAGATTTTGAGATAGAGTCATTGAAACTCATCCTTGCAGTGCGTTTTAACAATGTTGTAGTGGGCTTTTTTAACGAAATGAATGCGTTGTCGAGTGTACATTGCTAGCAATTTTACCAATCTCCACAAAACCAGCCATATCAAGATCCTTTGACCATCATTCCTTGACTAATTTGAGAGCTTTATTATTTTTAATCCATTCATGGTCATTTTCTATATGGTAATGATTGATGTGTTCCAAGATCAACATCCTGCTAGAAGAAATGGGTCTGCATCTCTTTGAAACAGTCCATATAAATGGCGCGCCCTCAAGGTAGTACATTAACATCCCTCATGGACTTGAACAAGAAACCAAGACAAACGGGAAAATCATAGTGCATTTCTCTTTCTACACAAGGATGACAATTCCTTGCCATAATCGGATAGTAGCAACCGCAATTGAAATAGTGGAAGAAATTACTCCTACCCCCAGCTCTACATATATCACATCGATGATGGTGGTTTGCTATTTTGGGATATCATCATCCAAAGCTTTCAAATTTCACAAAAGTACTTCCCCATGCAGACCCCATAGTTAATACATACTTGATGACCATCTTGCTTGGTGTCCCAAAGTGAACAAATGACCCTTTGGAGTTTTTTGTTGATTAACATCACGTCTCTATTGGAACTTAACATTGGAAGAATTCTTTGCTTCATTGTGGTAGTGTCTACGATCAATGACCTTATTGCAACATGGCGCTCTTAATATGGCATGTCCGTTAATAATGTGAGAAACCCTTTTCTTTTGATATTAACGGCATTATCATAACATTTTTCTGGTGCCCAGTGCTTCGTTGTTTCTTTGAGTGAATGAACACACACACCACATCATCCTCCATCTGAAAATAATGTTAACTTGCTCCTCCACCTCACTTGTGGGTGCATCCTTGTCATCTACCTTAACAATGGTCTTCAAAGGTGGCCTTATGTCTCATATCCACCTAAGCGGGGCATGTGGATGAAAGTGTCATGGTTCACAGTTGTGACCTTGTCGTAGAGCTTAATCTTATTTCCGTCGGTGCCATGACAATCTTTGATGAGTTTATAAGTCATGGGATTGACCTGTATAAACAACATAACATTAACTAGTCCATAGTTATTCTTTGTGAATGGTGCCCCTAGATAAATTATATGAGACCAACGAACATAGTAGAAGTATTCAAACAATGTGCTTAATGACCCATGGTGAGGGGGTTGTTAATGTACATCCTGAATGCACGAAAATTTCTTATTCGAATGTATGCTGGGTGATCCCTCCTCCACATGGCGTGATGCAATAACAAAATTTGATCATGATGGTGAGAAAGCTCATGAGGGTTTGGGTATAGGTCGCTGGGATGTCACTGACTGCAGGTCGATTGAAAGACTTTAATGAATAAGCGAGCAGAGGGGGACTCGAAATTTCGAATATACCCAAAATTTTGGGTGGTGTTGTAGCGGCAACAAAAAATGGCGAACCACTGGTAGAATTAGCATCTCTGTCAATATCACAACAAAATTTTGAGCGAAGATAGTGATGCAAGGGAAATGAAAAAGTTCCGCGGGGACCCTTTGAATTATTTTGGCCTTTACAGGTATGCGCAGTCCTTGTGCCTCAGCTAGGTCTCGCTAATAGAAACACACTGAAGCGGGAGCTTACGAACGTCAGTAGCTTGTTGATGATGTGAAGAGCAAGGCAACGGGTTTATTATTTTTAGGATTTTTGAAGTAAGTTTCCAGTGTTGCTTCGCTGCCAGCAGGCCCAGACAGTACCCCGGCGGAGTCACTTCAAGAAATCACAAACGTTGCTCCACTGCCAGTGAGCCTGGTCAGTACCCCGGCGGAGTCGCTGCATTACCTCTCTGCGCAGGAAGCCTTTCTTGATCCTTTACCCTTATTTGTTTCATGTGCTCGTGGCACTTATTTTTCATGGGCGGATGGGGGATCCCGACTTATTTTACGAGCAGGAGAGGTTGTTTCTTGTTTTGCAGAAACTGAAAGATATCCTGATTTGGGTTTACCCTTGTGCCAAACCTTCACATCCCACCTGCCACAATAGGCGAGGCACACAAAATAGAGCATTAAAATGTCCAAGACTATGCTGGGAACAATGCTTAGGCTTATGGGTATTGGGGCCACTCAAACACATTAGGTCTCCCACCAAAAATCGGCTCGTATCTCCCTGGCTAATAAGTTTAGACTCATAGGCATATTGTTGAGAATGTGACTTCGATGACTTGTCCTAAGAGAAAGCTGCCTCTTCAGATAGCCACCGCAACCTCATGCAAACAATGGGGTTACTATTTCAGCAATTGGGGTAACACAAGTCCGCAAGGTGGTATGGTTTCAATGAGGGCTTATGCGATGATAGGTGACATGTCGAAAATTTCAAAGCTGTATGAATAAAGTGTACGACGCTATCTAATCAATGAGGCTCAAGATGCAATGCAACGCCATGTGTGGGAACGATCAACCAGTTGTAGGTGAAAAAGGGGAGTAATACAAGCAGTGATTATCTATGAAACAACAAGAAAACTAAAAGGGATGAGTGCAAAACATTTGTAACATGATGATGCCTAAGATACTAATCGTGAGAAAAATAGCAGACACACTTTTAAATCATGAAATAAAAATCTCATCAGTAAATCTAATTAAACTTTGAACTAAAATTTTTATTAACAGGTCCTAGCTAGCCTACACCTAAAACCTAGTTTAACCCATGACGCAACCAGGTTATGTAAAATCAACTTTCCAGTGCAGCCACCGCATTAGTTCCCATCTTGCAACGACAACAATGATCGGGATCAGAGCTAGTATCCAAAAAAGTTCAGTAACAACAAAACTTACCGAAGGAGCAGGTGCAACGGCAAGAAGATCATGGATACTTACCAAAGAACATGCCAGAATAGATTGTGCAAGTTGATTTCCACTCTCATCCTGATACCCAGCAATATGTTCTTGAAAATAAACATTTATAAATGAAACACATCCATTCAAGCATAACTCTGGATCTAAGGGGTGATGGGTAAGCTATTGCCTATTTGCGAGTATATTCATCGGATAAGATCAATCAAACCCAACGAAAACCTCATCATGGTGTGGAGGATGATCAGTTTTATAGGTGCTTGCACATCAAAGTGAAAAAAACCTAGTTTCGAAAACCCTAGTTCGGGGTTGCTCCCGGGTTTGGTCAAGGGTATGGGGATCTGAATCCGCATTTAGCGGAGCTTGGAATTCCTCACCGCCTTGAACAAACTCCGGACCTTTGAGTGGGGGGCTTCCCAACTTTGATTGCTTGGCGAGACCAACGGGCGGATTGTTGTGATCATGAAATGTGGTGATTTGAACAATGTCAGTGGGATTTGAATCAATTTGGCAGAAATTTTGCGCACTGACATATTCATAATCCAATGTATCAGATTATTTAGCTTTGCCAGGATAGGGTGAATTTACCGTAACGTTTTCGGGCAGTTGAGGTATTTTCCAAAAATCACATGTTGGTGCCTGATTGCAACTGGTACTGGCTGGGAAACAACTAGAAAGATTAGAGACAATGGCCGGTGATTTCTTACTAGTGAATAAATTGGGGTATATCGGTTGTTGCACACCAACTATCGAGGGAGAGGAAGATGTGCTCAGGAAAACCTCACTAGAATGAAAATTCCACCCAGATGAAATGATATCCGACGTGGTTATGCTGGGAGGAGCATGGTACTTGGGAATTGTCGTTTCAGAAACCCTAATCCGAGGAAACCTGGTTGGAGTTGTTTGAGAGATCTCAACAGGGTCTGAAGAACTACGAATGATAGCCGGCAAGAGTGGGAGTGCTTCGATTCCCTGATGGGTACTTGAATCTTCATAAAGTGAATTATCAAATTCTGGTGTCTCCATCTGGTCGACAATGAGATGTGAGTGACAGTCCTTAGCAATATTAGTGAATATGTTTTCAGAGAAGTAGTGATCGTTGGAACCATCGATTTGATCAAGTCGGGTACCTGGCTTGTTAGGCTCCCTGGGAGTTACCAACTAGGATGGATCAATAAAGAGGACATCTTGAGGTTTCCCAGACAGAAAATTTCTCCTATGGCTATCTAAAGATTCCGAGTGAGAAAGATCAGATCTAAAGGTTTTGTCGATTTTGAATTGTGATTGTGAAACACCATCTGTGTGCTTATGATTGTCACCAATACCAGTATAAGGAAATTTTGAATGTCTCGAAGAAATTACTGGTGTGACGGACTCATGAAATAAATCCTGGAATAATGAATGAAAGGATTGAGCCGCAAGGGTTTTAACCGTAAAAGGTTTTTCAATAGGCACATCCGTGTCATTCAAAGAAAAAAATGATCTGGGAGGCTCTGTAAGGGGACCGACCTCATTCAAGATAGGAGTCGATTCATAATCAGTATGTGGATCAGATCGAGTGGGCTTGAGGTAGGTTTCATGAACTGGGAGAGATAATGTGCCACCATAGTTTTCAACCTATGATTCGACAGGTGCGTGAAAGATTCAAAGGTAGTATAATAGGCTTTATCCTCTTTCGAGGTCACAACTCCACTACTGGGAAAATCAGGAGGAGGAGTAAGAATATCACAAATAGAAATACTCTCCAGGGAGGCCAGAGTGTGGTCTAGACTCGGGGAGATGGACAGGGAAACTTTGGGGACGCAGTCTGAACAACAGGCAACTTGTGGGTCATCATAGGGAACACTAGGATTAGGCTGGGTTGCTACTTGAAATTGTTCAAGGGAAACGAGGATCACATACATGAACTGTTCTCTTAACAACTTCCAATTGACATCCTTTTCAGGGAACTCAAAACAATAATGAACAAATCTGATGGAAAATTCATTTAGAGGTTCCTGAGGTTCCATTCTAATGTCATTTAGCTTTATCAATACACTTTGAAAATCGCACCTGTGAAAATCTTGTTGTAATTCACTGGTGAGTTGTTCAAACGAATGGATGGAAGCCTCCGGCAATGGGCGACACCATTGCTTAGCGCAAACTTTGAGGGTGAGGAAGAAAAACAAACATATCAAACCTTCATTTTCAATTTCGTAGCACTCACCAAAGTCATAGAAATCTAAAAGGTGTTGGGTTATGGACACTCTGTTTTCACCATCAAATTTTAACTAGGACAAGTGATACATAAGTTCATTGGGGATGAGAGATCGAGGCTCATAAAACTCCAACAAACATCTTCGGAGAATGATTTGGGAATGAGCCATTACATATATGAGATTAAATGCAGGCTCTCAGGGCTCAACTTGTCATCTGATCCTCCTTCTAGCGCCAATTCTGTTGACGGGAAAATCTGTCTGGCCAACAGCAGGGGATCTCCCTGGTAAAAGGTCCCAATTAGACCTTGAACCGTTTGGAATAGGTATCCCGTCCGGGGTGTGGGTCTAGCTACGCTGATTTCTCCTTTCTTTGGGTCTCGCTTAAACTCTATAAAACAGTGGACACACACCTAATCAAATGATACAAGACATATGATTGATGCATTAAAATGTACATATAACACTATGAGTAGCAAGAGGAAATAATAAAGCATGAAGACTGAAGGAAGTGTTGTTAACAACACTTCATTAGGGTCATGCTTGTAAACTGTTCTGACCACAAAAGAAACAATTCCTCATGGCAAGAACACCCTTCACTTCCTAAAAGTTTTAAATGATAACACAAATGCTAATAAACAAAGCCATCAGCGTTCATTAAGAAAGCGAAATGAACTCAAACACCATTGACATACTCAACAAACTGTTATGCAATTGTGATATGAATTAAAGATACAGTTCCCTTAATCTAAAGATGTTTAGAAAATGAAAATACAGTACTCAATAGCGCTCATACATATGACAACACCAGATCCAAAAAGGGATTTTTCAAAATGATTTTATTCATGCTCAAATGTATCATCCTCTGGTAATACAATGTACTCAGATCGAGTCCCAAACAAAAGATTATTTACATGTTCCTGAAGGAGATATTTATAGAGCAAAGCTTGTCTTTTGGGCTTCCTTGACTTTTTGTCTTCCTAACCGTTGGGATACATTGCAACCGAGACTATTCTGTGACTTGCGACCTGAGCCACTGATGCGACCTTGCGACTTGACTAGACCTTGTGACTTGCGACCCTCAGAAATCCGCGACTTGTGACCTTGATAGATATGCGACCTGCGACCTTGGGTAGATCAGCGACTTGTGGCTTTCTTTCGGTGGATGTGGCAAGGTGCTTTTGAACTTAAAGTGAGTTCTTTGGAGGTTCGTGAGAATCTACTTGTTTTGAAAAGGTCCCCTTGTTTGTTGAGGAAAACCCCGGCTCATCGTGCAAACCAATAGCTTCCACCTGCAGTCACATAGCTTAGGTTACATGTCTTTGTGATCTAACATCGATACTAAGAGCATGTTTGAATAATTGAAAAAATGAAATAATAAACTTAGACCCCTGTGTGGTCAAGTGTGGAGCTACTGAATCATCGGAGAGAATGGCTAGGGTAAGCTTTCTCTGTGCCCTTTTCTCCTTAATCACTATAATGCAGATTGGTATCGCTGTGGATCGAATGTGGCATGCAGATACTTCACTTGAAGAAGATCCTTCCCCGTCCGAGACTCTTTGAAGTTCTGGACACAGCCGGAGTTGTCTAAATACCAACCAGGAAAGCTTCAATGGCCACATAAAGGAGGCACATTGCATGGATTAAAACCATATGACAACTATGTGATTTCATGCAAAACCCGCTTCTCCCATGACCGTAATGGCTTAAGGTTGATAAAGCCCTCAGCTATTACTATGTTGCAACGCATTTCAAATTAGGGCTCCATCCAGTCCATGTAAGGGACATCTCAAGGATGGAAAATCGAACCCTGTATATACATGTAATTATTAATCACACATTAGCCGCACGCATGGGGGAATGCAAGTTTTCCTTTTGCCAAATGACGAGCGGCATTTCGAGCGAGAGCTTCTATTTTGCCTTTGCCCACAAGGTTGCATCTTGACACTTCTAATTGCTTTGGGTCCATGGTGCTACTACTCATCATGTCCTTTCTCTAGATACCATCGGCGGGCCATCTCCTTTCATGTGCACAAACCATGGAACTCTCAAATTGCAGGTTTATTAAATGCGAGATTCGACCTCACACAGGTCGCATGGTCGCAAGTCCATCTAGGTCGCATAGTCCTTCGCTTCACGAGTTTTTCCACTCGGCGACCTGGAGGATTTAACGCGACTACTCCTACAAAGGTCACAGGGTTGCAAGTCGCATTTTCACTCACTTTATCAGCTATGTGATCCAGCGACTGAGAGAAGCTGCAGCTTATTTGGGGGTCGCGCGATTACACTCTTGATGTGGGATGCGACCTCAACAGGTCACAGGGTCGCGATTTTAATCCGATCGCATCTTCCTTCACCCTGCCTATTTCGTGACCTGGCGACCCATTGTGTCTTGGATGCAATCACGTTTTGGATGATGAAATGGGTCTCCTCCTTCCTTACGAGCCTCCAATGGTCATAGTCACAGTCGCAGCGCATACATATTCATTTCATACCAGCGCTTCATGAAAAATATTCTACTAGTGATTAATAAGGTGTGTGCGATGTAGCAAAGCTGCTCTCTGCAGTCTTTCAGTGCAGTGAGGGCCTTCATGTACCGACTGCTCGGTTCTATCGACAACGGTGTTGCGGATCTGATGTACACTTAATAATGGCAATGCCTCTTAGCCTTTCATTTGTGCAAGTATTGACCTCTTTTGCAACCTGGTTGCTTATAGGCATGTGGATTTCGACAGACTTACGCTGAATCCTTACATGGGTCCATAGAACATCTGAAACTTGCTTTGAAGTGATGGACGACACCCTATTTAAACAACTTCCATATAGAAAATTCCTTAGAACGTTGCTTATGAGGTTGCAGCATCCAGGTAGTCCATGGCTTCATGATTCCCTTTGTATTCCATCACGGGCGACTGCACGATATCGACGCACTACAGCCTCCAGCCAGTGAAAGTCTGCGGGTTCGACTTATAGTTATGTCGACACAGTGATTCCATAATGAAAAGTGCTTGGGTTTGCGCAATGCAGATACTGTGCTTGCAACGACGTATGCGAAGGACGCTTAACTATTTAGGTGGATTCAGACTAAGTGAAACGATTTCTCTACTCCAAAAGGTAATGGTCAGTGGGCCAATACCATGTCGACATGTGTTTTGTTAGTGCTCTTTCTGTGAACCAATTATAGACATTCCACTTCTGTGGTGAGCAGCTCATTCCTGCATGAGCCTGCAATTGAAAACGCACTGCATGCAGTCTCGAATAAATCTATGTGGGATGTGTGATCCAGTTTTTCAGTGCCTTTGGACAGAGTAAAAGAAAATGCCTTGGGAGTTATCAAAAATTGAGCTCTGTGAAGACAGATCAACGTGTTCAGTAATGGCATTATCGAAAATTGAGCTTCCAACGAATATGAAACGATAACGTCTTTCTAAATGGGACCAGCGCAGGTTATTAATAGCAGATTTGAAGAGTCATTGTCTCCCGGAATATCTCCCTCGGGGCTACGGAAATTGGATTTTATCTGTTCTTTTGAAAATAGTTGTGTTAGTGTCAAATGAAGCATGCCTTTTATGGCGCTGGCTTTTCGGTCCATGGCTTCAATTTGTAATGCATAAATTATTCGAATTCCTTTTCAGTATTGGTATCCTTATACACTTTACTTGAAAAGCGCGGTCCTTTTGTGATGTTACCATGCATATTTTGAGATAGAGTCATTGAAACTCATCCTTGCAGTGTGTTTTAACAATGTTGTAGTGGGATTTTTTAACAAAATGAATGCGTTGTCGAGTGTACATTGCTAGAAATTTTACCAGTCTCCACAAAACCAGCCATATCAAGATCCTTTGACCATTGTTCCTTGACTAATTTTAGAGCTTTATTATTGTTAATCCATTCATGGTCGTTTTCCTTATGGTAATGATTGATGTGTTCCAAGATCAACATCCTGCTGGAGGAAATGGGTCTGCATCTCTTTGAAACAGTCCATATGAATGGCGCGCCCTCAAGGTTGTACATTAACATCCCTCATGGACTTGAATAAGAAACCAAGACAAACGGGACAATCGTAGTGCATTTCTCTTTCTACACAAGGATGAAAATCCCTCACCATAATCGGATAGCAACAAGCACATTTGAAATAGTGGAAGAAATGATTCCTGCCCCCAGCTCTACATATATCACATCCATGATGGTGGTTTGCTATTTTGGGATATCATCATCCAAAGCTTGCAAATTTCACAAAATTACTTCCCCATGCAGACCCCATAGTTAATACATACTTGATGACCATCTTGCTCGATGTACCAAAGTGAACAAATGACCCTTTGTAGTTTTGTGTTGATGAAAATCACGTCTCTATTGGAACTTAACATTGGCAGAATTATTTTCCTCATTGTGGCAGTGACTACTATCAATGAGCTTATTGCAACATGGTGCTCTTAATATGGCATGTCCATTAATAATGTGAGAAACCCTTGTCTTTTGATATTAAAAGCATTATCATAAGATTTTTCTGGTGCCCAGTGCTTCCTTGTTTCTTTGAGTGAATGAACACACACACCACATCATCCTCCATCTGAAAATAATGTTAAATTTCTCCTCCACCTCACTTGTGGGTGCATCCTTGTCATCTACCTTAAAAATGGTCTTCAAAGGTGGCCTTATGTCTCATATCCACCTAAGTGGGGCATGTGGATGAAAGTGTCATGGTTCACAGTTGTGACCTTGTCATAGAGCTTAATATTACTTCCCTCGGTGCCATGAAAATCTTTGATGAGTTTATCAGTCGTGGGATTGACCTATATAAACAACATAACATTAATTATTTCACAGTTATTCTTTGTGAATGGTGCCCCTAGATAAATTATATGAGACCAACGAACATAGGAGAAGTATTCAAACAATGTGCTTAATGACCCATGGTGAGGGGGTTGTTAATGTACATCCTGAATGCATGAAAAGTTCTTATTCGAACATATGCTGGGTGATCCCTCCTCCACATGGCGTGATGCAACAACAACATTTGATCATGATTGTGAGAAAGCTCGTGAGGGGTTGGGGATAGGTCGCTGGGATGTCACTGACTGTGTTAGGGTCCCGTGATTTGGCTGATTGGCAAGCCAAATGACAGTGTAACATCAAACCAAGCTTTGGAGCCCAAGGACCTAGCCTTCCTGGACTCAGGGAGGGCTCTCTCTATTATATGTAAAAGATATCGGTGTGTTTGCTTATCGTGTTCTGATTTTAGGCTAGTTATGGAGTATGTTTTTTGGGTTTTAGTTTTTTAAGTTGTGAGGGATGAAACTGATCAAAGATATAAAATAGATAACAAGATGTAGATTAACTGGGCTATGGGGTCAAAAGGTCAAGAAATCTATTAGATGACAATACAGGGCTGTTGAAGGGCCAATTTGATTCAAGGTAGAAAGGATCTTAGGGAAAAATGGAGTAAATGGACATCAATTTTGTGAACAACAAAGAGTTTCAAGCATCACTGGTTCAATAGATAGCATAAACATGGTAAGGAAAACCCTTAATCATGCAACATGTAACTATAAACTAATCAACACATAGAAACAAACATTCAAGCCATGCATAGAAGTATAAGACCCTCTAACTTTGGGAAATGGCTATCAGACTTTGGGGAAAACACATAAGATGGACTAACAACTCAAAACACTATGCCAAAATGCCTAAACACAGTACTTCAAGTCATTGGGCACTTTGAACAACAAGATTTGCATAGTTTTAGGCAAACGGCTAGATCGGGACTAGGCCTCCTTGGTTCAAACAAAATGATAATCTTAATCATTCAAAGAGATAGCTTCATGTATGGAACTATGGACAGTCATAGGTAAGCAGGGCACACCATACATCCTACTCAACATGCATAGAACTATTAATGAAACTAGCAACAATATCCTTAAGTTACTAAAGAGCAGTTAAGAATTCTTTAGTGCAACTAAGGAAGAAGAAAACATAAAAGCTATGAAGATTCGGGAATTTTGAGGTGCCTCCATGGGCATATCTCAAACTTAATCTCTACTGATCTATAGCAAGCAAGAAGCATGTATCATGAATGAAAACTAGAAGACAACAACAAAGCAAGAAACACTATACCATTCTACCATGTCATGGAATCCATCAACAATCCTTCATCATCCATCCAAGAACATTCAAGAGGCAATCCAAAAGCATAACACAAGTATTTTCTCCAAAGCTCATGTGACCATATATTGCTTCTCTTCTCAAGTTCAGCCTTGTTTACAATGAGAGCCTTTAGAATATATAGGCTAAAGTGAGGAAAACCTCATGGTTCAACTTGCATCCTCATTGGCCTAATCAAAATATCTAAACTTGTCCTTGAGGCTTTGCAAAGCCCAAGGCACAAAAATATCTCATAAAATATCTAAAAATTGCTAAAAAAGGGAATTTAATTGACTTTGTATCATTTTCCAAGTGTAAAAATAGCTAAACGCACAATCGGAAAAAGCAGATTTTTGAGGTTCAAAAATTACAAAAATACTTCAAATTTTCATCAGCAAAAGGTCCCCTGACTTGCCGGAAACATTTGGCAGCCTTCCCGGTGTCAAAACGAGGCTCATGGTAGCTCGTTGGAAATATCTGAGTGTCTACTTTCCGGCACAACTGAAATTGTTTCAATCCGATGCCCAGAAGTCCTCCAAATCTGTACCTGTGTGTAAAAAGCCAGAAAATTACAGTCTGCTGATAGACCGGGCAAAGTGTGCAAAATACGAGCCTTTTTCGCTGTTTTGAAGGTGAAAATGATCTCCAAATGCACTGAAAATCGCTGAGGACATGCTCATGAAATTATGGCATCTGATGGTACCATTCTCCTCCCTTGACGAATCCTCAAAATGAAATGGCAAATTTATGAGTTTTTGACCAAAAACCCAAAAATGCCAAAAAACCAAAAGTTGTCAAAATGGGCCCAAAATTGGTGTGCATGACCCTCAAAGGTCCTTGGCAACATGCTCTGAAGCTGAAGCCAAAATGTCAAGCGCTGATATGCCTTTCTTCTCTTTCCGTGTCGGGCGCTTCTTGAAACTGTTGTTTATCACTACTGAGTTACTGTTGTTCAGCACTCTTCTCCTCTTTTTCCTGTTGCTGCTCATCTTTATCACTGTCATGCTGCTCCTGTTCCTAGAGGGGCATCTTGATCTAGATGCGCTCCTAAAAAACCAAACTGCTTCCAAGTCTTTCAACTTTGCTATTAAGCAATAAGTGATTTCAAAGATAGTGTGAAAATTCTCTTCTTTGGTGTAAGACCTTTGTTCCTTCAAAATGATGCCTTTCTAGCCTTTGTATATCAATCAGTCAACATTCATAATGAATACACAGTCAAAGGAGAAAACATACAGTCAAGGTGACTTTCCTATGGAAGGACACCCAAATTTGGTTTCATAGGCAGTAAGACACTCTTACCCTCTTTCAGAAGAAGGCCAAACACAATCCTCTTAGCTTCAAAACCTTGCCTTCCTGTTGGTAGGCCACTCCATCAGTGGATTCAAAACTCACAAATACAGCCAATCACAAAGTGCATACATTCAATAAAGACCACTGTAAATAGGACAAGGTGGCAGCTATTGCAATGTTTTTATGTGGTCACAAAAGTCTGTAGCCTTCAAATACCAATAAACTCCCTTTCAATCAAAACATTGTTGTCTTTACACCCTACTGCTCTTTATATCAGTTTGACAATACCTTGAGATGCGAATGGTAACTTGACTTACTGCCTATGCTTTATGGAATGGAAATTCAAAACACTGTTTTATCTCTTTAACAGAATAGAAGAAGCTCCCTTGAAAAAATGCTCATATGATGATTGTGTTGAAAATGACCTACTGTTTTCATTTCTCAAACCCTGTGTTTTTGCTTTTGAAATAGTGCCTTCCTCCTCTCAAGACTATTTTAGGGCTGTCTATAAAGTCTTTTGACATCAACAAAAGTAGGCCACCTTTTAGTCATGCTCACTGCTGGACAAATGGAACTTATTGCAAACCCAAACATTTTTTAAACAAGCACAACAACCCTCCTCCTTCCACTATCTTCTTGCGCAGACTTGGATAAATCCCTTTTATAGGTCATGACAGTTTTACATATTGAAGCTATGTTTTATGAATTGAAAGTAGACAACATCGTTTTGTCTTTAAAACACGTAGAGGAGACTTTGTTGAAAGGTCAAAATGCTCAAATCACGACCACTGCTTTTCGAACATAGACCCACAGTTGTGCCTTTTAAGAACCCTGTCTAGTAATTTTGAATTTAAGGTGCTAGAAAAATTTGAAAAGGATGCCGCCATTGTTCGGTGTTTGAGCAGCCATAGCTTTTAGGAGGTTTGGAGGCGTTTTGAGCATTGGATACATGCGCGGCGCGTTGGCATGAGAGAGCGCCGCGCAAAAAAGGGTTGTCGGGTCACTGTCGGGCCGACAGGACCCAAACCTACAGGCGCGCTGCGCGCACCTACAGGAGCGTCGCGCGCCTATGTATTTCTATGTAAAAACTGTGCCTAAGAGTGTCGCGCGCATCTACAGGCGCGTCGCGCAAATCTTGACATTGAAAACTCTGTCTTTTTGCTTGGAAGCTCCTTCTTTGGTAGAGTGAATGGAAAAAGGAATGTTTTGCTCGTGTTTTGGAGTTGACAAAAGGAATTTGCAATGGTCATCAACCCCTTTGAAAATGAAAAACCAAAGTCCTTCTCACGCTCACTTCAGAATGATTTGAAGTCTTTTGAAAAAGTCACTTATCCTTTGCACCAAAATAATAAGAAGGTGAAGCTTGACTTTTGAAACAATAGCATAGTGAGAACTCTGCTTTAGGTAAAAACTTTATGCAGGAGTTTCAAATTTCCTACACTATATTTTCACTGTTCTTTATTTAAACGATAGACTTTGCCACTGTTGACCCCTTTTAGTGTTATTTTCAACATATAACACTTGCTCAACAAAACACCAATGAGTTATGAAGCACTTCTGCCATTCTGCAAGGAAGTGGATTTACTCTTTTTAAAACCCAATCTGACATTATTTTCTCTTGATGCTTTAAAGGCAATGATGCCCACTGTTCTGAACCGATTTAATTGTTGGTTGAAAAATACAGCCGCATCTACATATGTTTTATCATTCTCCTTCTTAAAAAGGTGCTTTTCCAACACCTCACCCTTTCTTCAACTTGCACTTCATATGGCCTATGGTACTGGCCCTTAAATATAGAACATGCCCATATCCTGCTTTGAACTTCTCTAGAAACCATGCAAGCAAAGTCTCTTTTGCATATGATGAGCTTGTATACCGTTTGCAAGAGTAAACTGGATCAAATACATTTTTTCTCTGGGTATTTATGATATAATCTTGTCTGCAGTGTAAATCTAATCAGATGACAGGTGTTGCTTGGCTGTGGATACAACTGGCTCTTTGAATGACATCAAGATGGTTTATTTCTGGGGCTGTACACCACTTGCATCATTCTCCTCTATGTAGATCTAGAAATCATAGACTATATACCACAACTCAACAGGAGTATGAGAGTACACAGAGGTCCCTTTTATTGAAATAATTTCCTGCTCAGCACTGATTTGGGCCATTCATACTAACACCCCTGCAGAGATGTTTAGTTATGATAGCTTTGATCAAAGGAGTCCTTTTTTGATGCGCCATGATGATGATGCTGGAAATTTCAATTTATCTTCTTTCTTAGGACATAATACCAAAAACCCTGATTTCTTTTGTCTTGCATATTTCAGATCTTAGCCCTATTTTGATCATCACTTTCCTTCAGAAACCTTGAATCACTGTTTCACTGTCTAGTAAAAACAAACCTGTGCTTATAGTCAGTTTTGTAATTTCTTCAAGTCAATATTGGCCAGCGCCCTCTGCTTGTAGATGAAGGAGGCGCCTTAACCCTCTGCTTATAGGTGAAGGAGGTTTTTGGCCATGACAAATAACAAGTTTGTTTGACAGTGTTGTCTTTCTTTTACTGTGCTATCAGGCTGAATGAAGCTGTAAGAGTTTGATGAGTAACTCCTTACCCTGCAGATGTATCTCAGGCTCATGTTTACATTGAGAAGCAGCTGTTCTTCTGAATGTGGATTCAAGAATTTTCTCCTGAGATGATGACATGTTTCCTGCCTTTGTAAAATCCATAACACACTGTAAAACACCTAAAATCAGCTTGAGACTGTGGTCTATGCATTGCTGAGACTTAGGGGTGTGTAAGTGGCGCGACTTAGAGCCGTGATCAATTTCATTTGCAGAGCGGGAGGTCTGTCATGATTGGTCTGTAGCAGATGGAGGTTTTTTTGGCATTTTGATGGTTGCCAAGGGTAAAATGCCTTAAAGCGCCACTTCCTAACTTAGGGGAGACTTTTGAAACAGACTTGGATTGTCCTTTAGAGCTGATGAGCAGACCAGTAGGGCTAAAGCTAGATAGGATAGTGATAATGAGGTTTAACCTTGACATGGGCGGACTGAAAAGTAGGAGGGCGAAAAAAAGTTTTATGAGGGTTTTCTAGATGACAAATTGACATATGGAGATCAACTTCTAGAAAACTCAGCTATGGATCTAGTCATCACCAACAAGTGAAAAATACTGATGACTAACAGTGGCTCCATTTGGGGAGGGCAGCTCCTCGTCAGGAGGTGTCCAGAATTCAGATCTTTGGCTTATGAAGACCAGTGCCTTACCCATTGGCGCAAAATTTCACCCTTCTTTGATGCTATTTCTGAAAAGTGACAGCATAGTTAACATCAATGATACTTCTACCTACCCCACTATCTTTCCTAACATTTTTTCTTCTCTTTGGCGCATTTGAACTAGTAGCCTTTTGACAATGCATATTTTTCTTTTTGCAAAATGAACCTATCTATTTCTACTCTTATATCTGCCGGGAGTTCAGATTAAACTGATGAACTCCTTCATTACTCTACCTAATGCTAGATCGACTGTCAAGATTAAGCAGTTTGACAGGATTTTATTCTCTAATATAAAACATGAAATTTAAAATGATCAAATCAGGATTAGGCAGTCTGATTTGTCATGCATTTGCGGCATAAAAGACAAGTTGCACACAAATGTTATTTTGCAATAAAGGGAAACTAGACAAGCGGGGTTAAGATGTACAATGTATTTTTCATCCCTCGCTTCTCTCTTTGGTTCTGTTTTAGGCATGTGGAACCAGAATCTCTCCCTAATCTAAACTCTATGATAAGTCAATCTTACACAATGTTGACTATCTTTGCACTCACTAACTTATCAGCAAATAAATTTAAACATGCTCAGCTATGATTAGGCTAGATAGCTGAACAAGACATTGAAGTACTAGCAGCGGCACTTAGACTTGCGCGCTTTCTGAAGGACTATTTTTTGGGACATGGGGCTTTACCACTACTTTTTAGAAACTACCCTCTTTTTCTACTGTTTACTATTTTTGTATTTTCCGCCTTTTCCCTTTTTCTTCAAACAAACTACAAATGAAAAGGTGCTCACAAGACTAAGCTTATTTTCTACTGTTGTCTTTCTATCCTAATATAAACTTTACACAACATATATTTGGTGAACTCTTCTTTCCAATGCAACCAGTCAAGTAGATGATCACATGGGGGATTCTGGTTTAGTTTTTTCATGATGCAGAAATAATGAAAAGGCCACTCCCATTTGGTTTGTTTCTGGACAGTAATGCTTAAGTTTTTTCTTATTCTTGGTAGCAACTTGTTCATGATAGAACCCACTACTCCTTCATACTTCTCAAGGAAAACAACAAATGGATCTTGGAATAATACCTGATCTAGAGGATTTGATATATGGGCTTCATTCAGGACTAATCTTTCTTCCACTTGGCTATATTTGGGACCCCCCTGGTAAAGCAACTCTTCCTCTTGCTCATGATCACTTGAACTATCAGACTCATCATATAATGTAGTGTAGATCTCTTGCCAAGCTGATGTGTTTTGATAGGGCGGGCTGAAAAATGTGTGAAGGTCATCAGGTTGATGAGCAGGGATATGCTTTGACAGTAAATTATCTTCAAAGGATAGTGTGACAACTCTCATTTGTTTCTCAACCTCTACTTCATCATCTGCAATTTGTAACTCAATGGAACTTGGTGGCTGAAAATCTGGAGTTAAGGAAGATTCCATGTCCAAAATGATTTCTTCAACCATTTCAGGAAAAGGCTTCTCATTTACAACATGCTCGAGAATTTCACCATCTTCCTCAACCTCATCATCAAAGCTGAAAAACTGCTAATTTCCAACTATGTGAATGTTATCTCTGATGGACTGAAGTGAAGTAGAGAAAAGAGTCCGAGACTCTTCACTTACTTTTGAACTTTAAAAGCTCTCCTCATCAGTGTCATAGATGACCTGTAATGGTTGCTTACTTTCTTCAAGTTCATGAAACTGAGCTTTCTCTTGGCGATCAAAAACTGAGTCTTCTGCAAAGTTAGTTTCTGGTTGGAATTCATAATCATCAACATATTGATCAAACATTGGAGAATCATTAACATAAGTAATGTCACCAGCCATGTATATTGGACACTCAGATTGCTTTTCATCAACTTGATTTACAAATCTATTTTCTGATTTATGATATGCAGGGTTTAAAAGAGAAAAATCAGCGAAGTTTTGGTTACATGAAGTTTCAGAGGCTGTCTGCATGTTTATTATTTGATCTATTTCCTGTTCAGTTAAGGGAGAAGGTATTTTCTGTTTTCTTTGGATGGGGTAACAATTTCTTTCCATCTTTTGTGGAAGTTGATCTTGTGGCTGAATGTCCTCTTGTATTTTATATGAAAGGGCAGATGGATTGTTATCTGTTTCAACCTTTTCAAAGAGTTCTTTTGGATCCTCTCTTATTTCTTGATGTATTTCATCTAGGATCAACTCTTCTTGGTCATCTTGATTGTTAGCTTGGGTAAGAAAATTATGGACCTCCTCTAAAAACTCCTCAGGATGCCAATTTCCATAGTGTTCTTCAATGTTTACAATGTGTTGTATGAGGTTTTCATAGTGATCACAACAATTTTCAGCCAATCATAAAGATGGACAATGCCCTATATAGCGTTTACAAAATACTTTGTGGAAATCCTTCAAAGAAAACAAGGTACGAGGTTCTAGGTTTTCATACCATTCTCTTGCCTCTTCTTCTAATGTACCCATGAACATTTTCATAAGGCATTCCTCATGCCATTCAACCTTTAAGCTACATACATGCATATGAAATTTGATGAGGTGCAAAAATGGGTGGTCAATATTTTCATTTCGAAAGACAGGTAGGTCTTCGAACCAATTTACATCTGTGGGCATTTTGTGTGGGAAACCAGGGATATGTTCTCTGCTCATCGGAGCATATCTCCTTTGTGTCCCCAGGTGTTGAACCATGTATTCCTCCATTAGGATGTTTGGGTTTACTTACTGCATTCCTAGGAGTCTTTATAAGGACTAGTGGGGAAAAAGGCCTACTGGAGGCTAGTGGAGTCGCCAGGTGGAACTTGTTTGTTTTTGAAAATATTTAGCTATGGTCCACCACCAGTAACTAAAGTAAAGCTAGTCTGAAAATATTTTGGATTTTCTAAGTTTTATATGCAGCCTATTTTTTTAAAGTATTCTAAATTTGTTTCAACACTTTGCTAGGGTGGCGATAACAAAAAGAGTTTACTCTAAATGATCTTATGGACTGCTTGCTTGTTTAAGTATCTAAAGGACTAAAACGTCTTCAAGAGTTTGCTATACTATTGTGTACTCAGTGTCCTACCATCTCCCGCTATGTTAGTGAGCGATGGGATAGATCAATTGGATGGTAATCTAGAGTTCGATAAAATAGTAAGGCCTACTGGAGGCTAGTGGAGTCGCCAGGTGGAACTTGGTTGCTTTTGAGATATGTGTGTATGGTCCACCACCAATATTGACAAAAACCAATCTAAGGGAGTTTTTGTGGTTTTTTCTGAGTTTGGAAGAGTTTCCTATAACTGACTCATCATTTTGCTAAGATGGTGAAGGAGCTATTTTCTACTCTTCGGACAACACTTAAGTTTTCTAAGTTTGAATGAGACTTCGAGAGTTACTAAGGAGTACTTAGATTGTCACTAACTCAGAAGGTCCCACCGTGATCGCCATTATGTTAGTGAGCGGTGAGATAAGTCAATTAGATAGTATTCTTAAGGCTGCTAGAATGTCTAGGGAAACCAAGTTTGTTTATTACTCATAGTCCCACCGTGATCGCCATTATGTTAGTGAGCGGTGGGATAAGTCAATCAGATAGTATTCTTAAGGCTGCTAGAATGTCTAGGGAAACCAAGTTTGTTTAATACTCAAAGTCCCACCGTGATCGCCATTATGTTAGGGTGGCGATGAGGTGGCTCAATCAGATAGTGGCCTAGAATTTTAGTAAAGTAGTAAGGCCTACTGGAGGTTAGTGGAGTCGCCAGGTGGATTTTTAGTTGTTTTGAGGTATATGTGTATGGTCCACCACCAATACTGTCAAAAACCAATCTAAGGGAGTTTTTATGGTTTTTTCTAAGTTTTATGTATTTCTAAGGTTTGGAAGAGTTTCCTATAACTGACTCATCATTTTGCTAAGATGGTGAAGGAGCTATTTTCTACTCTTCAGAAAACACTTAAGTTTTCTAAGTTTGAATGAGACTTCGAGAGTTACTAAGGAGCACTTAGATTCTCACTAACTCAGAAGGTCCCACCGTGATTTCCATTATGTTAGTGAGCGGTGGGATAAGTCAATCAAACAGTATTCTTAAGGCCTCTTAAGGTCTAGGGAATCTAAGTTTGTTTAATACTCAGAGTCTCACCGTGATCGCCATTATGTTAGTGAGTGGTGGGATAAGTCAATCAAATAGTATTCTTAAGGTCTCTTAAGGTCTAGGGAATCTAAGTTTGTTTAATACTCAGAGTCCCACTGTGATCGCCATTATGTTAGGGTCCCGTGATTTGGCTGATTGGCAAGCCAAATGACAGTGTAACATCAAACCAAGCTTTGGAGCCCAAGGACCTAGCCTTCCTAGACTCAGAGAGGGCTCTCTCTATTATATGTAAAAGATATCGGTCTTTTTCCTTATCGTGTTCTGATTTTAGGCTAGTTATGGAGTATGTTTTTTGGGTTTTAGTTTTTTAAGTTGTGAGGGATGAAACTGATCAAAGATATAAAATAGATAACAAGATGTAGATTAACTGGGCTATGGGGTCAAAAGGTCAAGAAAGCTATTAGATGATGATACAGGGCTGTTGAAGGGCCGATTTGATTCAAGGTAGAAAGGATCTTAGGGAAAAATGGAGTAAATGGACATCAAGTTTGTGAACAACAAAGAGTTTCAAGCATCACTGGTTCAATAGATAGCATAAACATGGTAAGGAAAACCCTTAATCATGCAACATGTAACTATAAACTAATCAACACATAGAAACAAACATTCAAGCCATGCATAGAAGTATAAGACCCTCTAACTTTGGGAAATGGCTATCAGACTTTGGGGAAAACACATAAGACGGACTAACAACTCAAAACACTATGCTGGAATGCCTAAACACAGTACTTCAAGTTATTGGGCACTTTGAACAACAAGATTTGCATAGTTTTAGGCAAAGGGCTAAATCGGGACTAGGCCTCCTTGGTTCAAACAAAATGATAATCTTAATCAGTCAAAGAGATAGTTTCATGGATGGAACTATGGACAGTCATAGGTAAGCAGGGCACACCATACATCCTACTCAACATGCATAGAACTATTAATGAAACTAGCAACAATATCCTCAAGTTGTTAAAGAGCAGTTAAGAATTCTTTAATACAACTAAGGAAGAAGAAAACATAGAAGCTATGAAGATTCAGGAATTTTGAGGTGCCTCCATGGGCATATCTCAAATTTGTTCTCTATTGGTCTATAGAAAGAAAGAAACATGTATCATGAATGAAAACTAGAAGACAACAACAAAGCAAGAAACACTATACCATTCTATCATGTCATGGAATCCATCAACAATCCTTCATCATCCATCCAAGAACATTCAAGAGGCAATCCAAAAGAATAACACAAGTATTTTCTCCAAAGCTCATATGACCATATATTGCTTCTCTTCTCAAGTTCAGCCTTGTTTACAAATGAGAGCTTGTGGAATAAATAGGCTCAATGGAGGAAAACCTCATGGTTCAACTTCTATCCTCATTGGCCTAATCAAAATATCTAAACTTGTCCTTGAGGCTTTGCAAAGCCCAAGGCACAAAAATATCTCATAAAATATCTAAAAATTGCTAAAAAAGGGAATTAAATTGACTTTGTATCATTTTCCAGGTGTAAAAATAGCTAAACGCACATTTGGAAAAATCAGATTTTTGAGGTTCAAAGATTACAAAAATACTTCAAATTTTCATCAGCAAAAGGTCCCTTGACTTGCCAGAAACATTTGGCAGCCTTCCCTGTGTCGAAACGAGGCTAATGGTAGCTCGTTGGAAATATCTGAGTGTCTACTTTCCGGTGCAACTAAATTTTTTTCAATCCGATGCCCAGAAGTCCTCCAAATATGTACCTGTGTGTAAAAATCCAGAAAATTACAGTCTGCTGATAGACCGGGCAGAGTGTGCAAAATGCGAGCCTTTTTCGCTGTTTTGAAGGGGCAAATGATCTCCAAATTCTCTGAAAATCGCTGAGGACATGCTCATAAAATTATGTCATCTGATGGTACCATTATCCTCCCTTGGCGAATCCTCAAAATGAAATGGCGAATTTATGAGTTTTTGACCAAAAACCCAAAAATGCCAAAAAACCAAAAGTTGTCAAAATGGGCCCAAAATTTGTGTGCATGACCCTCAAGGGTCCTTGGCAACATGCTCCGAAGCTGAAGCGAAAATGTCAAGCGCTGATATGCCTTTCTTCTCTTTCCGTTCCGGACGCTTCTTGAAACTGCTGTTTATCACTACTGAGTTACTGTTGTTCAGCACTCTTCTCCTCTTTTTCCTGTTGCTGCTCATCTTTATCACTGTCATGCTACTCCTGTTGTCTTGCCTAGAGGGGCATCTTGATCTAGATGCGCTCCTGAAAAGCCAAACTGCTTCCAAGTCTTTCAACTTTGCTATTAAGCAATAAGTGATTTCAAAGATAGTGTGAAAATGCTCTTCCTTGGTGTAAGACCTTTGTTCCTTCAAAATGATGCCTTTCTAGCCTTTTTATATCAATCAGTCAACATTCATAATGAATACACAGTCAAAGGAGAAAACATACAGTCAAGGTGACTTTCCTATGGAAGGACACCCAAATTTGGTTTTTTAGGCAGTAGGACACTCTTACCCTTTTTCAGAAGAAGGCCAAACACAATCCTCTTAGCTTCAAAACCTTGCCTTCCTGTTGGTAGGCCACTCCATCAATGGATTCAAAACTCACAAATACAACCAATCACAAAGTGCATACATTCAATAAATACCACTGTAAATAGGACAAGGTGGCAGCTCTTGCAATGTTTTTATGTGGTCACAAAAGTCTGTAGCCTTCAAATACCAATAAACTCCCTTTCAATCAAAACATTGTTGTCTTTACACCCTACTGCTCTTTATATCATTTTGACAATACCTTGAGATGCGAATAGTAACTTGACTTACTGCCTATGCTTTATGGAATGGAAAGTTAAAACACTGTTTTATCTCTTTAACAGAATAGAAGAAGCTCCCTTGAACAAATGCTCATATGATGAGTGTCTTGAAAATGACCTATTGTTTTCATTTCTCAAACCCTGTGTTTTTGCTTTTGAAACAGTGCCTTCCTCCTCTCAAGACTGTTTGAGGGCTGTCTATAAAGTCTTTTGACATCAACAAAAGTAGACCACCATTTAGTCATCCTCACTGCTGGACAAATGGAGCTTATTGCAAACCCAAACATTTTTTAAACACGCACAACAACCCTCCTCCTTCCACTATCTTCTTGCGCAGACTTGGATAAATCCCCTTTTATAGGTTATGGTAGTTTTACATATTGAAGCTATGTTTTATGGATTGAAAGTAGACAACATCGTTTTGTCTTTAAAACACATAGAGGAGACTTTGTTGAAAGGTCAAAATGCTCAAATCACGACCACTGCTTCTCGAACATAGACCCACAGTTGTGTCTTTTAAGAACCCTGTCTAGTAATTTTGAATTTAAGGGGGCAAAGAAAAAAACTTTGAAAAAGGATGCCGGCCATTGTTCATGGGGTTTGAGCAGCTTTCATAGCTTTTGGAGGCATTTTGAGCATTGGATACATGCGCGGCGCATTGGGATGAGAGAGCGCCGCGCAAAAAGGGTTGTCGGGTCACTGTCGGGCTGACAGGACCCAAACCTACAGCCGCACCGCACACACCTATAGGAGCACCGCGCGCCTATGTATTTCTATGTAAAAACTGTGCCTGAGAGCGCCGCGCGCATCTACAGGCGCGCCGCGCAAACCTTGACCTTGAAAACTCTGTCTTTTCGCTTGAAAGCTCCTTCTTTGGTAGAGTGAACGACAAAAGGAATGTTTTGCTCGTGTTTTGGAGTTGACAAAAGTAATTTGCAATAGTCATCAACCCCTTTGAAAATGAAAAACCCAAGTCCTTCTCACGCTCACTTGGTGAATGCTTTGAAGTCTTTTGAAAAAGCCTTTCACTATCCTTTGCACCAAAATAATAAAAGGTGAGGCTTGACTTTTGAAACAGTAGTATAGTTAGAACTTTGTTTCAGGTAAAAACTTTATGTAGGAGTTTCAAATTTCCTACACTTCATTTTCACTGTTCTTTATTTAAACGATAGACTTTGCCACCGTTTCCCCCTTTTAGTGTTATTTTCAACATATAACACTTGCTCAACAAAGCACCAATGCGTTATGAAGCACTTCTGCCATTCTGCAAGGAAGTGGACTTAGTCTTCTTAAAACCTAATATGACATCATTTTCTCTTGATGCTTTGAAGGCAATGATGCCCATTGTAAACTGATTTAATTGTTGGGTGTGAAAATATAGCTGCATCTACATATGTTTTATCATTCTCTTCCTTAAAAAGGTGCTTTTCCAACACCTCACCCTTTACTCAACTTGCACCTGTTATGGTACCTTGGGCCCTTAAATAATGAACATGCCCATATCTGTTTTGAACTTCTCTCCAGAGTCTGAAGGTATGCCAAAGTTCCCTTTTGCATATGATGAGCTTGTATACCTATTTGCAAGAGACAAACTGGATCAAATACATTTTTGCTCTGGGTATTTATGATATAATCTTGTCTGTAGTGTAAATCTAATCAGATGATAGGTGTTGCTTGGCTGTGGATACAACTGGCTCTTTGAATGACATCAAGATGGTTTATTTCTGGGGCTGTACACCACTTGCATCATTTTACTCTATGTAGATCTAGAAATCATAGACTATATACCACAACTCAACAGGAGTATGAGAGTACACAGAGGTCCCTTTTATTGAAATAATTTCCTGCTCAGCACTGATTTGGGCCATTCATACTAACACCCCTGCAGAGATGTTTAGTTATGATAGCTTTGATCAAAGGAGTCCTTTCTTGATGCGCCATGATGATGATGCTGGAAATTTCAATTTATCTTCTTTCTTAGGACATAAGACCAAAAACACGGTTTTCTTTTGTCTTGCATATTTCAGATCTTAGCCCTGTTTTGATCATCACTTTCCTTCAGAAACCTTGAATCACTTTTTCACTGTCTAGTAAAAACAAACCTGTGCTTATAGTCAGTTTCGTAATTTATTCAAATCAATATTAGCCATCACCCTCTGCTTGTATATGAAGGAGGTGCCTTAACCCTTTGCTTGTAGATGAAGGAGGTTCTTGGCCATGACAAATTACTAGTCTGTTTGACAGTGTTGTCTTTCTTCTATTGTGATTTCATGCTAAATGGAAACTGTAATGTCTTGATTAGTAACTCGTTACCCTGCAGATGTATCTCAGGCTCATGTTTACATTGAGAAGCAGCTGTTCTTCTGAATGTGGATTCAAGAATTTTCTCCTGAGATGATGACATGTTTCCTGTCTTTGTAAAATCCATAAAACACTGTAAAACACCTCAAATCAGCTTGATACTGTGGTTTATGCAGTGCTGAGACTTAGGGGTGTGTAAGTGGCACGACTTAGAGCTGTGATCAATTTCATTTGCAGAGTGGGAGGTCTGTCATGATTGGTCTATAGCAGATGGAGGTTTTTTGGCCTTTTGATGGTTGCCAAGGGTAAAATGCCTTAAAGCACCACTACCTAACTTAAGGGAGGATTTTGGAACAGACTTGGATTATCTTTTTAGGGCTGATGAGCAGGCTAGTAGGGCTAAAGTTAGATAGGATAGTGATAATGAGGTTTAACCTCGACATGGGCGGACTGAAAAGCAAGAGGGCGAAAATTTTTTTATGAGGGTTTTCTAGATGAAAAATTGACATATGGAGATCAGCTTCTAGAAAACTCAGCTATGGATCTAGTCATCACTAACAAGTGAAAAATACTGATGACTAACAGACTGCAATTCAAGTAAAAGAATTTAACGACTAAGCGAGCAGAGGGGGACCCAAAATTTCAAATATACCCAAAATTTTGGGTGGTGTTGTAGCGGCTACAACAACTACATAGTCACATCCATGTACACGACATCTTTAATTCACTGGAAAAGTATTCAGGTAGGATTTGAATACAAAAACCTGATTAGAAATGTTAAAATTTATGAGAGATTAAAAGAATTTTTGCTAAAATGAAGTTGAAATGTACGTCAAACCGGATGACGAGTTTCTGGTCGAGCCTCAACATATAATCGATCAGAGACAAATCATGCTCTGGAAATGAGTCATCTGTTGAACCCTTAGTTAAACTGAGAGGGGGGGTGAATCAGTTTAACACATTCATGGACCTTAAAAACTTTCATTAAACTTTATTAACACCTTCATTTCATGATTAACATAATATGTGAGCAATATTTATTTGTTAGCAACAATTAATAAGCAGATTAGATAGTGTACCAGCAGTCTTAACGTGTGAGCAACAAGTATTAAGCAGAGTAGATATACCATATCAACACATAGACATCATGCACATAGACACCACATATAAGTGGAAACCCATAAAGGGAGAAAACCACATCTTATTATTGTTGTGATGCAAAGGCAAGCTCCAACTCCCTCTCACCACTGATTTTCTATAGGCTCCAACCCATAGGAGGCTCCTACCTCAATTCTACAAGCTAGAAATTGCAAGGAAGCTCCAACTCCCATCAATTTTCTGCAGGCACCAACCTACAGGAGGCTCCAACCTCAGTTAGCTAAACTGACATTTTATCAAGCTACAACTTGATGTGGAAGCACCAACTCCCATCTATTTTCTACAAGCTACAACCTATAGGAGGCTCCTCCCTCAGTCAGCTATAACTGACATCTATCAAGCTACAACTTGATAGGGAAGCTCCAACTTCCTTACTCTTTCAAAATAAAAACACTTGCTAATTTAACTTGGATATCAGCTCTGTTCTGTACCATCTTCACTGTTGTGCATCAGTCGTCATATTTTCCTTATATCATTTCAGCATCTTATCAGATTCACTATCAGCTCCTCCTTCTTCTCTGCCTCACTTCTTCATTTCTTCATTCTCTAACTTTTCACTGCATCTCGTTCTGCTCCTCCTTCTTCTTATCTTTTCTGCCTCAATTCTGCATTCTCCAACCTCTCTCTCTAACCTCTGTATGGATATCAAGATGATATTATTTATAGAAATTCCCTTATGACTATTAGCATTCCTCGGGGAATTTGAAATGGACAACCATGCCTCTTTGCCTTCTGCCTTCTCATTTCTTTTACCCGCTCATTCAGAAAAATATAACAATATGCATTAATTTCAATATTACAGTGGGAGTTTTTTTTTCCTACCGGATACTTGCCAATGCATCAAAAACAATAAAAAAAATATTACAACATTTATATTCACATTTTCAGTTACATAAAGACAATTTTACTCAGCCCATTTTCTGGCTTTTGGCTTTGCTGGATTTTTCTTTTCTGCTGTTGTCAGGTAACTGTTTTGCCTTCCTCTGCTATTCACTGCAATTGTGTATCTATAGCTGTCATATACCTGTTCTGCATACTCTGTTCATTGTCTTATGCATATTCTCCAGTTTTTTGTGCTTTTACACTTGTCAAATTAATTCTTGTGCATATTCCTGTTCACTGTGATTGTGTGTATGTTGTATATATATAACTGCTGATATGGAATCTAATTAAATACCCCAAATAAAGTCAGAGTCTGGTGCATATAAAAATGCCTCTCCATTTGCTTTCCCTGCGCTGGCAATTTGAATAAATGTATGCGGTAGCTTATCCATCCATGGTCAACAGCTTTTTATTAAAACCTCATATAAGGGTCCCAGCATATTAATCACCAGTTTCAAAGTTCTTTGACCCAATTACAACTTGGTTTTCACGCCGGCTCACCTTAATTTCACCCTTGGCTTTTACCGCAACTTAATATAATAATTTTCCTAGCTTATTGTTCTCACATATATTCACAGCTTTATTGTTACATGCCAACCATAATATATATCAACATATATCGATATTTCCTCAAATCAAATGTTTTAAACCCTTAATCTATTTGCCGATGTGATTAATCACAACTGACCATTTCCGATGGCGATTGATCGCAATTGCAACTTTTAGTTGTGAGATCCGATGCTCCGATGCTCCGATGATTCACTGTTCATTTATTTATGATTCTTCGATGTTCCGATGCTCTGATTCCGATGATTCACTGTTCATTGATTTAAAATTCTCCGATGTTCCGATGCTCCGATGCTCCAATTCCGATGATTCACTGCTATGTAGGAACTCAAACATATATCAATCATGGTTTATAAACCCATCGGGTCCGCAATTTCCATCGGGACTATTATTAACATGTTCCGCTGGTATGCATTTCTCCAATGCAATTCATGAGGGTCCCACTTTTTTGTCCATTCGATTTACAAATATGGAATCAATTCGAGCTTAACCTTCGATAAAATAACATTTTATTGAATGTTGACAGCATTGGCTGTGTGCGGAAGTCATTTCTTTATATACCGACGGCTTTATAAACTTACCATTGTTCAAGAGCTGAACTCTTAATATGATTTTAATATTCGAGGACCCAGGTATTTTACAGCCCCATACCTTACTGGAAATTCTAAGGTTCATTTAGTGACATAATATATATATATATATATATATATATATATATATATATATATATATAGATAGATATATATTCCCCCATATGTCTACTCCTCGAATTTCCATTAACACTTGGGCCCATAATGCATTATAGCATACCTTAGACTTACCCACCGCAATTCCATAAGCGTAATGCCCAATATATGAAGCTCTCCAATCAAATGTTACAAAATCAATAAACCGTGAACTTAATGAGAAAGCTTTATAAGCCTTGACCTTGCATTAAACATCCGTTCTAAACACAAGTTAAGAGTGGGGCCCAGCTCTTAAACGACCCTTCTCATCTAATGGCTGTGGGCTTATCGCATCCGTTTCGGTGATCCGAAGGATGTAAACAAATATCGCATTAAACTATTGCACGAGTATTAATTCCCCAACATCGCGTGATATAAATGGTTGTTATAAACCACTTATGGACACGTGGCAGTCAAGGAGCTATATCGTGTTATTTCCCTCAAAAATGCTTACCATATTTGAGACCACGCGAAAAACACAGTTTCTTTGTTCCCCAGTTTCACTGTTCACTCCAGGTTCCGTTATCGGCTCAAGGTTCCACTCAGCTTTATTTCTCCAGTGCTTTTATATATATGAACTCTTCCTTTCATGTGAAATTCCTCAACACTATTTCTTGGTCCATACTGCAATTACCAGCAACTCATCTCTATAGGCCTAGACAACTGTTATGCAGAGAATGATAACTCCTCAATGCACCATGCCTTTCCATCAATTTTGTTCTCACTTTCATATTCAAACTGCACTCATACTCTGTTATGCCATAACACTTCATCGACTTCCATTTCGCAATACTCACGCAGGCTTATATTAATATCACTTTCCACGTAGAGACTAGGATTTCGACTTCCTCCACAATATAGTAGGTCAGGAACTTAAGGGAATCGAGCCTCCTTTAACCATGATTACATAAAAATCGATCTCCAAATTTTGCACAGAGTATTACAGCTATTTTCTTTGATTACAAGTTCCAACAGAACTGTCTCCTCTTTAAGAAATTCCACTATACAGTTTCGGGTAAATGGTATTGCCCAACCTTTAACCTCAGACTAGACTACACCATGTATTCAGTCACCACAGAATTATTATAAAGGGGAGATGAGCCATTACACAGTCTTATTCATACATGCCCACACAAACTCATACAATTTCTTATTGAACCTCTCAATTCACTGCCTTTTCTTCCTCTGCTCCTTGACTAATTCTTGTCCTTTTGCTGCCTCTGCTCCTTGACTAATTCTTGTCCTTTTTCTTCCTCTACTCCTTGACTAATTCTTGTCCTTTTTCTACCTCTGCTAGCTCTCTGTTGCCTCTATTCCCTGTCTTCTAATTTTCCTTATTGTTGATTCAGGTGTTGCTCCTTTGTGCTCCTTTTGTTCGACATTGGATAAACCAACACTCCATGTGTGTTTCGTGACATGGACTAACCGCCTCTCATGGATCCTTATCTCTGGAAATGCGATCATTGACTAACACCTATGGGTTTTGGTCTAATGGAAATCATGATTCCCAACACCTTTGCCATCAATGACAACATTTCCAACAGTCTCCCCCTTTGGCATTGATGGCAACACCTTCACCAATAATCCAATGCTTCCTCCAAGTCTTCCTCTGCCTGGCTTCTTTTAGAAGACCCTATCTTCTGTTACTTGATTTTCCTCCCCCTTTGACATCAATGACAAAGTATTGCACATTTCCTAGTGTGCTTTCTATCTTTTCATTTCCTCTCTCTTAGATGTGTTTAGGCCCTCTTCTTCTGACTTTGTACCATGCTGCTCCAAACTGGTGTACACGAGTTGTTGAGAGAACACTTTTGAGAATATTTGAACTTGTTTATACATAAGTGATGACAACCACATATAATCAGATTTTTATAATCAGGGATGCATAATTGGATCAATACTTAAGGATTTTGAATGCTCCATGTGACATATAAAGCTTGCTTTAGCTATACTTCTGTCTATATTATAATCTTCATCTGAAATCCATATCTGTTGAGGAATTTGTAGTTGGAGTATGTCTTCTTCTGCAATACACATCTGCAGTACCACACCTGTTCCATTATGATAATTATGCCAATATATCTTTTATAGCTATCATTCACTTTTCTTGCCTGTTGGTGATGATATGAGCTAGGATGTTGATAATGATATTACAGTTAATAGCTAAAAGGTACTTATTGTTGTTGTGAACAATGAATCAAACCAAAGTTTACAACTTATTGTGAGATTAGGTGATCTTTCAATTTAAGAGACCAAATACCAACTTTACTGCTTGCACACAACACTTTCAAGAACAAACCCTTGAGGCTAGACACATTCAATGTATTAGTCAAACTCACTTATCAAGCATGCAATTTTCTTCATGACATCAGGAGGTATGTATGTCAATGGTCAATTTCTCTTTACTGATCAAATAGTCCTTCATACTTCAAATATTTTAACTGTTCTATCATGATGATCTTCCACACAGCTTAAAGTTGTTTGATTAAAGTCTCAGCAACCAAACTTCACACAGTTTATGAATAATACTAAGTCAGAGGCCTTGAAGATATATAAGTGCTGAATTATGAAAGGAATTCAATTATAGAGAAAAAGATATTGCTTCAATGCTCAATATAATGTTTCAAGAGTAAACAAAAATACTGATCCTTTATCCTTTTCATTGACTCTTTTATGCTGGATGTACTCTTGCCATAATCCTTTGATCCCGAGGACCTGTACCTTACTACTGCTCCATGATAACACTTGATATTCTGTCGATAGGAATGCTTCTTGTACCAAGTACCAATTGATATTACTTTGATAAAATATGCAGAGATTTCACTTTAGTTTTCACATGAACCCATAGTTTCTACTATTGATATTTTCACTTTTCACACCAACAACCATCAATATACTGAATTAGATCTTGGCATCATTAACCTGCTACTTACTCTGACATTCTGTTCCAAGGAAATCCATTGCATGTTCCTTTCTAGGACTGCTCCAGAATCATTGTTGTTTTATATTCAATTCAATTGTTCTAACATACAAATCTAATCTTCAGGAAGACATCTTGAATTTATTTTCTATGAATCTTCATGGGCTAATTACTCAAATATTTATTACTTACTTAACTGCATTCCTCCAATTGGACCTTTTGAAAGATGTGATGAACTGATGATAGGAAATCATCCTTATTAATGTTATTCATTGTTAATTCTAACGGTATGAGGCACAGTGTGATCGTCACTTTAATGTGCTGAAGTCTTCTTAGCTTACATGTTCATTGCTAAGGTTTCCTCTATCATCATGGCTACTTGCTTCTTTTTCTCCTTCTATTACCTTGCTGGCTATTGTGTGTTTCAGATGATCTTCTTCCTCTATAGATCTCTGTTAGAGGAATATCCTTTCCCTTCCTAATCTCATAGCTGTTCTCATTACATGGAGCTCTTCTCAGATTACTCTCATGGGGAATAATTATGAACTGCTCTCCCCCTGTGATGTTGCTTCATATTTGTCACTTTTTGGATATTTGTTTTGTTTTCTAGAGCAGCTCCCCCTGAGACTGTTCCAGATTCATTATGTTATTGAGATGATAGGCTCCCATTTTCTCTTTTATTTCCATACTCTATTGGGGTTCATCATAATGTATATACTCCTTTTTGATTCATAGTTTTGTTTAATTGGATTGGATTTCATCATCTGTCTGGAGTTCTTTAATATATATGGCAGTTTACAGTCCTTTACTTTGTGACCAAGTTTGAGGCATACATAACATCTTATTTTATCAAAGTACATTTGAGCTGGAGTATAATATTTTGTTCCCCTTTTTGAACATAATTTACTATCAACAAGTTTATGTCTAAAATTATTTCATGCATAACAATAGCCATGGAAATGATTTGTGCACCTGGTGAAAGATTGTCTTTTCTCTTTGCTTGCTTGAGGTGTTCTTTTCATTTGATACATCTTTTGCTGGTTAACATTGATTCTCTTTGTCTTACAATGTGCTGATTCCTGTCCTGGTTTATGGCAGGAGAAACAAGTGATACTTCTCATAGGAGGAAATAATCTTCTTTGACATCTTCCAAATGTATTCAGTTCATCCTTATGAGTGTATGAGCCTTTTTCAGCTGATTGTTTCATCCTTTCATTCTCTTTCCTTTCATGTTGCTACTTAATTCTATTTGTTTCTCTGCAATGCATGTTCTTGTTGGCTTCTACTACTATAGGAATCTTCTAAATTGCTTCATTGTCCTTTACAGCTTTTACAAAAATGATATTTTGGTTATCTTCTGTTTTGGACTTACTGGTTTCTCCTACATATCCTAAGCCTGCCTTTATGAGAGGTGATCTTTGAGCATTTAGCATCTTGTCCAATTGTCTAGTGCTTTTCATTAGAGGTGTATTCATTAATACTTCTCTTTGGGCTTTTTCTAATTTCTTTCTAAGGCACACTAATTCTTCTTCCAATTTTTCACATTCCAGACTTTTCTCTTTCATTTGTTGCAGTAGAGTGTCTTCTACTTTCTTTGCTTCTTCAAGCTGTGTTTTCAGGCCAATAATTTCTTTCTTGTCTTCATATTCTTTCTCATCACATATTTGCACCAATGTCTTAAGGTCTTTGTTTTCACTCTTCAATCTTTCTATTTCAGTCAAGACTGTGTCAAGTTTGGCTTTTTCTTCAGCTACAATTTCTTTATGGATCTTACTTCCATTCACACTAGCAGGTACCTCATTTCATTGAAAATTTTCCTGTTGACATGAATTTTTCTTCTTCTTAATTCTCTTCTCCTTCTTGACAATGCAGTCCTCAGTGTCTATTCCATGCATGAAATGCAATTTGTCCCGGATTTATTTTGTAGAGGTTAAATCCATTATCAACTCAAGGTCCTTGTTATGAAGACTGTTATATATCACACATTTTTCCTTGGCATTCCTCTGTTGTTATTGCACCGAGGGAGAGTCTGTGCAGTAACCATCACATACAAGTTTCCATACCTCATGTTCATAAGCCGATAATCTTGTTTTAACCTTATCTCTCCATTTAGGGAAGTTTTTTGTATTTAACACAGGTACATTTTGATAGTCCATGACTCAACCAGATCTCCTTCAAGATGTTAGGCTTACTCCAAAGAAACTGGCTCTGATACCAATTGTTGAACCCTTAGTTAAAATGAGAGGGGGGGGGGGTGAATCAGTTTAGCACATTCATGGACTTTAAAAACTTTTCATTAAACTTTATTAACACCTTCATTTCGTGATCAACATAATATGTGAGAAATCTTTATTTGTGAGCGGCAATTAATAAGCAGATTAGATATTGTACCAACAGTCTTAATATGTGAGCAGCAAGTATTAAGTAGAATAGATATACCATATCAACACATAGACATCATGCACATAGACACCAGATATAAGTGGAAACCCATAAAGGGAGAAAACCACATCTTATTATTGTTGTGATGCAAAGGCAAGCTCCAACTCCCTCTCACCACTAATTTTTTGTAGGCTCCAACCCATAGGAGGCTCCTACCTCAATTATGCAAGCTACAACTTGCAAGGAAGCTCCAACTCCCATCAATTTTCTGCAGGCACCAACCTACAGGAGGCTCCAACCTCAGTCAGCTACAACTAACATTTTATCAAGCTACAACTTGATGTGGAAGCACCAACTCCCATCTATTTTCTGCAGGCACCAACCTACAGGAGGCTCCTACCTCAGTCAGCTACAACTGACATCTATCAAGCTACAACTTGATAGTGAAGCTCCAACTTCCTTACTCTTTCAAAAGAAAAACACTTGCTGATTTACCTTGGATATCAGCTCTGTTCTGTACCATCTTCACTGCTGTGCATCAGTCTTCATATCTGCCTTATATCATTTCTACATATTCTCAGATTCACTATCAACTCCTCCTTCTTCTCTGCCTCACTGCTTCATTTCTGTATTCTCTAACTTTTCACTGCATCTCGTTCTACTCCTCCTTCTTCTTATCTTTTCTGCCTCAATTCCGCATTCTCCAACCTCTCTCTCTCTCTAACCTCTCTATGCATATCAAGATGATATTATTTATAGAAATTCCCTTATGACTGTTAGCATTCCTCAGGGAATTTGAAATGGACAACCATGCCTCTTTGCCTTCTACCTTCTCATTTCTTTTACCCGCTCATTCAAAAAAATATAAAAATATGAATTAATTTCAATATTACAGTGGGAGTTTTTTTTTCCTACCGGAGACTTGCCAATGCATCACAAACAATAAAAAATCAATTACAACATTTACATTCACATTTTTAGTTGCATAAAGACAATTTTACTCAGCCCATTTTCTGGCTTTTGGCTTTGCTGGATTTGTCTTTTCTCCTCTTGTCAGGTAACTTTTCTGCCTTCCTCTGCTATTCACTGCAATTGTGTATCTGCAGCTGTCATATACCTGTTCTGCATACTCTGTTCATTGTATTCTGCATATTCTCCAGTTTTTTCTGCTTGTACACCTGTCAAATTCATTCCTGTGCATATTCCTATTCACTATGATTGTGTGTCTGTTGCATATATATAACTGCTAATCTGGAAATCTAATTAAATACCCCAAATAAAATCAGAGTCTGGCGCATATAAAAATGCCTCTCCATTTTCTTTCCTTGCGCTGGAAATTTGAATAAATGTATGCGGTAGCTTATCCATCCACGGTCAACAACTTTTTATTAAAACCTCATATAAGGGTCTCAGCATATCAATCACCAGTTTCAAAGTTCTTTGACCCAATTACAACTTGGTTCTCACGCTGGCTCACTTTTTTCTCCCTTGGCTTTTATCGCAACTTAATATAATAATCTTCCCAACTTATCGTTCTCACATATATTCACGGCTTTATTGTTACATGCCAACCATAATATATATCAACATATATCGATATTTCCTTAAATTAAATTTTTAAACCCTTAATATATTTGTTGATGCGATTAATCGCAACTGACCACTTCTGATTGCGATTGATCGCAATCGCAACTTTTAGTTGTGAGATCCGATGCTCTGATGCTTCAATGATTCACTGTTTATTGATTTACGATTCTCCAATGTTCCGATGTTCTAATGCTCCGATTCTGATGATTCACTATTCATTCATTTACGATTCTTCGTTGTTCCGATGTTTCAATGCTCTGATGCTCCGATTCCGATGATTCACTGTTATGCAGGAAGTCAAACATATATCAATCATGGTTTATAAGCCCATCAGGTCCGCAATTTCCATCAGGACTATTATTAACATGTTCCACTGGTATGCATTTCTCTGATGCGATTGATGAGGGTCCCACTTTTCTGTCCATTCGATTTACACATACAGAATCAATTCGGGCTTAAACTTTGATAAAATAACATTTTATTGAATGTCGGAAGCTTTGGCTATATGAAGAAGTCATTTCTTTATATACCCATGGCTTTATAAACTTACCATTGTTCAAGAGCCAAACTCTTAATATGATTTTAATATTCGAGGACCCAGGTATTTTAATGTGTGCCCCATACTCAGTTTAATTCCTGTAAAGTTCGAATTTAATATATTATATATAGCAGAGCATAGGATAGATAGATATATATATATATATATATATATATATATATATATATATATATATATATATATATATATATATATATATATATATATAGATATATTCCCCCATATGTATACTCCTCAAATTTCCATTAACACTCGAGCCCATAATGCATTATAGCATACCTTAGACTTACCCACGGAAATTACATAAACATAATGCCCAATATATGAAGCTCTCCAATCAAATGTTACACCATCAATAAACCGTGAACTTAATGAGAAAGATTTATAAGCCTCGACCTTGCATTAAACATCAGTCCTCAATGCAAGTTAAGAGTGGGGCCCAGCTCTTAAACGATCCTTCTCAGCTAACGACTGCGGGCTTATCGCATCCGTTTCAACGATCCAATGGATGTAAACAAATATCGCGTTAATTTATTGCACGAGCATTAATTCCCCAACATCGCTCGATATAAATGGTTTTTATAAACCACTTATGGACACGTGGCAGTCAAGGAGCTATATCGCGTTATTTTCTTCAAAACTACTTACCATATTTGAGACCATGCGAAAACCACAATTTCTTTGTTCCCCAGTTTCAATGTTCACTCCAGGTTCTGTTATCGGCTCAAGGTTCCACTCAGCTTTATTTCTTCAGGACTTTTATATATATGAACTCTACCTTTCATGTGCAATTCCTCAACATTGTTTCTTGGTCCATACTGCAATTACGAATGACTCATCTATATAGGCCTAGACAACTGTTACGCGGAGAATGATAAATCCTCAATGCACCATGCCTTTCCATCGATTCTGCTCTCGCTTTCATATTCAAACTGCGCTCATACTCTGTTATGCCATAACACTTCATCGACTTCCATTTCGCAATACTCACACAGGCTTATATTAATATCACTTTCCACGTAGAGACTAGGATTTCGACTTCCTTCACAGTATAGTAGGTCAAGAACTTAAGGGAATTGAGCATCCTTTAACCGTGATTACATAAAAATCGACCTCCACCTTTTGCGTAGAGTATTACAACTATTTTCTTTGATTACAAGTTCCAATAGAACTGTCTCCTCTTTGAGGAATTCCACTATACAGTTTTGGGTAAATGGTATTGCCCAAACTTTAACCTCGTACCAGACTACACCATGTATTCGGTCACCAAAAAATTATCATAAAGGGGAGATGAGCCATTACAAATTCTTATTCATACATGCCCACACAAACTCATACAATTTCTTATTGAACCTCTCAATTCACTGCCTTTGCTTCCTCTGATACTTGACTAATTCTTGTCCTTTTGCTGCCTCTTCTCCTTGACTAATTATTGTCCTTTTGCTGCCTCTGCTCCTTGACTAATTCTTGTCCTTTTGCTTCCTCTGCTCCTTGACTAATTCTTGTCTTTTTCTACTTCTGCTAGCTCTCTGCTGCCTCTGTTCCCTATCTTCTACTTTTCCTTATTTCTGATTCAGGTGCTGCTCCTTTGTGCTCCTTTTGTTGGACATTAGATAAACCAACACTCCCCGTGTGTTTCGTGACATGGACTAACCACCTCTCATGGATCCTTATCTCTAGCAATGCGCTTGTTGACTAACACCTGCGGGTTTTGTTCTAATGACAATCGTGATTCCCAACACCTTTTCCATCAATGACAACATTTCCAACATCATCACCGAGGTTAAGGTGCAGTGGAAACACTTTGGCCCGAATGAAGCTACCTGGGAGGATGAAGGTTTTGTTCGGGAAGCTTACCCAGAACTGTTTTTTGAGTGTGAATGAAACACCAAGGATGGTGTTCACTTCCAAGGGGGAAAGTTGTGACATCTGGCTTAAGTGTCAACTAATGATTATGTTATGTTTGTTAAGACATTAAGACATTTATTTGTTATTCTTTTGGAAATATTACATTATGAGCATAAATTAATTTTAATTAAATGAAAATAGTTATGGAAGTGATTTCCATAAAAAAATAGAAGACTGAGGGAAAAATTATTCCAAGAATAGAGAGTTAGTTGAACAGAAACAATTTAAACAGCTACCCCAACCTCTAAGGATAAAGGCATCTCTCAGTGAGGAAGAGGGGTTCTGTTCTATAACTGGAAGGAGAAAATTTGAGAGTAGAATTCCCGAGCTGGTGGTGACCAGTGGAATTACTCAAACTCCTAAGATTTTTTCTGGATTAGAAGACTGGACAGGAATGTCCTGAGGTCTCTTCTGGAACCTTTGTCAACTCATATAGCTCATAATTTGGAGCACAGGGGAGAGACGAGGACGTAATATCCTCCCTCGAGGTAGGGAGGACAACATCAATCAGTAATTGAAAGACAGATAATTTTATCTACCACTAGAATTCTTAGCTTTTTTACGAAAAATATTGACAATTTATGTGTTATAATCTGTATACGTTATAATACTTAAGTTGTAAAATGAAAGGCATTCTATATATGTTTCTTTTGACAAATAAGACAGTCAGATAGAATTAAATTTATTACTGAAGATTGTAAGATAGAGAAATGTTAACATAGAACCCTCGAGATGAAGGCTCCATGTCGGTTGTTCTCTGCAACTATGATAAAACATAGACAGAATGGTCTGGCCATTTACATTATTAGAAAACAATAGAAAGAAAAGTAACGATACAACCCTTAAAGCTCAAAAAGGGTTGTTGTGTAGATAAATGGAAGCTGGATCAAACTGTATAAAAGTGAAACATTATATAATAGAATTGTACTGAGAAATTAGTTATAGAAGAAGAGTCATGCAAAACATTACATGTAAAGAGAGGAATCGTGAATAACTAGATTTACTACTAGAAACTATAAATTGTATTCTCTGTTGACAGAACACAAGAAAGAAGATCAAAAAATTGTATGGAAGAAGTTAACATGTGTTGTAGATTATAACTCTAAAACTGAAAAAATAGAATGATAAAATCTCTATTTAAATTCTTATGCATGGTAAGGAACTGTTAAACCAATAAGAGAACCCAACATTGAAAAGATAAAGCATATTATACCAATGGAGGGAAAAAAATTTATTATGAGTGTAGTCATAAGAGACCCTCTGTAAATTATATAAAGAGTTTAGAAATAATAATTTCAGTACTTAAACCCCAAATATTCACACGATTAAAGAAAGAAAGTATGTATATATATATATATATATATATATATAAACAAACACTGGAGGTAAACAAAATTCCAGTTTTAGCCTCATACAATAAAATAGGGTATAGAGAAGAAAACCATAGATGCATCAAGTTAAAATTTATTATAAAAAATAGAGTTCCAACATCTAAATAAAAATGAGACCAAGCACGCCTCACACAATGTTCAAAAATCTTATGACCAGTCTACAGGCAAAAACTTAAGAAACTCTAGGCAAAATTCGAGCCATAAAACATGCTTGAAATGAATTTAGGTAAGGAGATAAAATACATACAACAGACATATTATACGGCTACGGCATGCACATCTTGGGCATAGCTCATGGAGTAAATTTCAAATTTAAAGTAACAAGATAGGACGAAGAGCTCCATAGTGAGCCAATATTCCATGCCAAGAACTCAGTGTTCCATGATCAAATCACAAGCAGAAAGAAGTACCTGTAGAGCCGGTTTAGGAGTAGTTAGCAGAAGCACCAAACCGAGCTTCACAAAAATTATCCACCACAAAGCCATACCACACGATTTTACCTACACGAATAGAAAGAGTAGGGTTAAAGATTTTAGTTCCTCATACCCCTAAATGCTAGAGGGAAACATTGAAACGATAAAAAAGTCGCCTTACCTATAAGGGTTCCTTGCCGAAAATCTGACGTGTCAACCTGAAAATATTACCATTAAGATTTCATGGTTAGTATAGCGGTGAAGGTGTGATGAACAATATAAACAAACTCAATGAAAATTGATAATGTAGACTGAGGGTTTCATCATGGATTCCATCTAAAGTATCACGGTTGGGGAGAGGAATTCCAACTGGAGGAATGGCCCGAAATCAACCATTGTGACCCTAGACAAGAACATGCTCAATCTTAGACGTGGACATGGATGAAACCCGAGGATTTAACATCTAAAGAGGAATATGAAACATACCAACCATGCATAAGTTTTAATGTAACAAACCTCTAATTCTACAGTGAAAATTCTTTCTAAATCTCGTAGCAACCATAAGATAACTTGCCATAAGAAATGAAGGCGAAAACCCTGTCATTGCCAGGAAGAACCCTGGAGGGGTTTGTTGCAGAGGCAGTAAGTTCCTCTTGCAGAGTGCTGAGGAAAAATGCTTGAATGAGAAAGAAACAGTTAGGGGTGGGAGGTCATTACCCCGTATCCATAAATCAAAACAACCGTTGGATTCCAGGTAGGGTCAGATCAATGGCGGAGAGACCATCCCATTGTCCACTAGAATTAAATTTCAACATTTCTTTACAGAGATATATCGTGCGGAAAAAGGTTAAATAATTAATCAAAGATTAGATTTCCATGAATGTGCCTACATTAATGTCATTAAAGTGAATTGATAGGTTGTCAGTTAACTCCTCGTGAAGTGGGAGGCCTGAGGTTTAACCTTAGGTGTAAGACTTTAGTTTGTGTTTAATGAAATTAATAATCCAAAAGAATTATACATCACAGGTGGAGTGTAAACTGTGTTTTAATATTAAGTGATTCTAACATACATAGGTGTGAAATTGATTATAATAAGATGTAAAAATGATGAAATGTAATTTTTTTATGAGTATATTGTTGGATGTTACATAGTTGTACAATCATCTTAAGAGTCACATAAACTAACAAATAAAAAAAAGTTGATATCCATTGTATTTTATATATTTTTCATTAATTTTATCAAGAATAAATTTATTTTTTAATTTTTACTAAGAATACACCATTTTTTATATGTTTTGATATTAAAACATAAAATCAAGTAAAAAATTTAAATTTAAATATGAAGAAATACTCTTGAAATTAGGCATGCAATAAAAGGCATATATCTCATTTTGAAAATTGCACCATTACATTCAATTTCATCTTTAATTTTTCTTATGTAGCACCCTTCACTAGCTAGTAAATATTATTTTATTTACTTTTATTCAATATTGGTTGATTGCTTGGTATGGGTAGAATGTATTATGGCTTTCCAAAGAATTACTCAAGGGAAAAAATTTCTTAGCAAGAGTTTACTCACCATACAATTAAGTAGTTTACTCACCATATAATTAAGATAGTTAATCCTCTCCCTAGAGATAAAATATCTCATTTCTGGAAAATGGAGCCAAGGAGAGTGACAGGAAAAGAGCTTAAGGCAATCTAGAGACCTAAAACCTGTTTTCAGAAATAAAATTGATTCCTCAAATATGACACTGTTGAGGAAGGGTAAGACACCCTGTTAGACCTGTCAACATGGAGAGGCCTAGTGTGGCAGGAAAGTTCTAGGTGAACATGTTTCGGTCATCTCTAAAGAATTGTTTGTAAAAAAATTGGCCCGGGGAGCACTGGTAAAGGTTATACTTGGACTCAATCTGTTGGGTGGAGCAACCTTCTCTCCTAAATAATTCAGTGGTAGCATAATTATTTTTAACATATAAGTGTTCTACTACTATGATATGTTAGTATGTGAAAAATTGTTTACATGTACATATAAGTGTTATGCTAGTAGGATATATATTAGTATCCCTTTATATGTTAACACATTAATGCTACAATATTTAGATATGTTTCATGTAATTTTGTTGAGGGAATAAAATGAATTAGTAATGTCTTAATGCATCATAAAAATGAAGAGTATATGGTAAACATAAGTAGGGTGCAAGCTAGGAACATGTCTTGAACTATTAACCTGGAGTAGGCTAGGACCGATATATATAGAGTCTGGAAACCAGGGCAAGTTCCCTAGTTATAGTTAAGACCCACTTGAGGTTTTAGACTTAGAAGCACTCATAAAACAAAACTAATAAAAAATACACATGTAACATCACTGTAGTTCCCCGAAAGCAGGTGACTGGATGCGCACGTATGAAATGGTTTCTTCCCATGCATGGGCTGATGAAGGCCTACACTACCAGATTTTACCTGGTGTGGAACCTCCCCTTTGCAATCATTTACATGAGTTCCATGATGCATCTGATCCACTGGCATACCCTGAATCACATGCCACACCATGAGAACTACTGGAGCCTACACCTGTGAGCATGTCACAATAATGCACAGCATATGTGCTTGTGCCACAGGTCTTCAAAAGGTGAGTTCCATCCTCATTGTGGTATCCTCAAGATTCTCGTGTTAGTTTCCAAATTTCTCTATGCCCCATTAGCTATTTTTTTTCTACGTCAGTCTCTTCGATTTTTTCACTAGAGGTACACCCTTCCCCCTACGCTTCTCCATAATAGTGCCATGATACTAGGAAACCACCCTGCTGCACACCCCCCTGGTTTTCTTTGCCTTCATAGATCCTTTAGGTTGGGTGGTTACAGTGGAAAGGCCCCTCGCTTCCCCCTCCACCCAAAAAAAAAAAATGCGCACCCCTATGCTGCACTGTACTCATTTGCGCACATCCTTTCCAATCTCTTCTGTCGAGAGTTCCCCTGAAGCGCAAGTATCCGTGCGTACACCAACCCCCAACCCTTACCTGCTCCTCATCCCCCATGGCTCCATGTCAGCGGAAAAGGATCATCATGGGAGGCTAAAGAGGTGCCTTCTCGGGACATTATTAGCAATGTCAAGACAATCACTTGGAATCCTTTGAGGGCTCCTCTTTTGGTAGCCATGACAGGGAAGCATCAAGGTGCCATACGTGCACCCAGGAGGAAGATGCCCTACCTCAGGAGACTCAGAGGGGTAGAAGGGGACCTAGGAAACCCACCTTAGTGCACCAGGAGCATCCTACTCCTCGAAAATATGAGGCTCTTCTGGTACAAGGGACCATGGGGGAAGCCATCGATGTATGAATCATGGACTTAGAGAGTGTTTGGATGCGCATATTGGATGCTGAGTACACAGTTTCTCCCATTCTCTACGTAACTACCTCAAAGCTCCCGCACCTCCCAACTGTTGAGGAGGAAGCCATAGTGCAAGAGTACAGATGTCGCATTGAGGAGGAGGACCTTGTTACAAATTATGACGCTGGAACACCATGCCTATGAGGTCACATGACTCTTTTCTGTTTTCTACTATTTTAGCGCATATTACAAAACTTTTGTTTTTTCACATGTCAAGGAACACCTTGTAATTTTTTATTGTCTAAAGGTACTACATGACTCGTTTCCTCCCAGGAGGTAGCCCCATACCTGCGCTACTCTGAAAGCAATGAAGGCTGGTATTGGCTAATTGCATCTTACCAATTCAGCCTGTCGTTTATTTAATGTTTCTCTTTAAATTAATATAGATCAAACTAAATTATTAAACAAAAAGAAAAACATCACCGTAGTTGCATAAAATAAGGTTGAAAAATAATAGTTGTAACACTAATAATTATACAAAAGGGTTTCATATGTATGTGAAATTTTTTGATATTATTCCATAACACTAACTATTGGTTTATCCAATCAAGGGGGAAAATATATAGATTACAAACGAACATTAAGAATGCCATTGGAATTATAAAAATCAGGTGTTAAGAAAAATATATGAAAAATTTCAATGTATATTTTTACATTAGAGGTTTCATACCAGAGAATGAAAAATAAAAGATTTAAAAGAGTGTCATCCGAAGCAAAATATTTTGACGTGGTGAGAGGGGAATATCGGAGGATTGAGATATCAAAGGTGAGAAGTATCAGAGCTATTGGATATCAGAGGTTTTGTAATGGCACTTGTTTAAAAGTTACAATATGTTGGAGTTTTGATATTCCACGTGGAAGTATGGTAGTATGGCCGAATTTTCTTTAAAATATTCAAAAATAAGCACTTATGTAGCTTTGTATTTAGATATTGGGAAATTTTTATTACAAAATGCTTTTATCGTAACTGTTTTATAAGGAATGTTACAATATTAAAGAGCCCTGATAGAATATTTCTGATAATGTGTTTTAAATAATAAAATCCTATCACGTTTTATCAATGATAACACTTATGTGCTTAATCTCTGATATGAAAGTTTGGATAAGGGAGGTATTCATGCGAAAAGCTGTTTTATTTACAAGAAAAAAAATTTGCCTTATTTTTATTGGAATTAACGAATTTTATTAGGATTCAAAAGGATCCCCAATATTTATTAGTTAAATAACATAAAAATAAATGGGGTTTCTTGATTTATACAACACACACACATATGAGGAAGAAACATTTGATGTCTGAACCATAGAGGTGGACATGGTATGAGAATTAAAATCAGATCCAGTCATGGTTAACATTACCAATGAATATTGTCATGGGAAATCTGCCAGTGAGTCCAAAGAATCAGGTAAATGATTCTGTGTTGGAATATGAAGAGGGGGAATAAGATGATTGTGATAAAAATTGAGTCCATTCCAATGAACATGAATAGAGAGAGAAGGCTCTTCTTGTGGGATCTCTTTAGTACTCCTGAGTTTGTATGGAAGATGTTCATCGTTGTGTCGAAGATATATAGGTGGAGGTTTTGTCTAAGACAAAGGAAGATAAGGGGAAGAAGATGAAGTAATGGGTGGACATAGCTGAGGCTCCTCGAGTTCAATAACCTCGTGAAGTAAAGTATTTGACTCAAGAAATTCAAGTTCAATAACCTTAGGAAATAAGTTTTCAGGGACTTCAGTTTCAATTGGTTCAGATTCACTCGCAAGAGTAGATGTAATCTCGAGATCATAACTCAAGGGGAAACATGATTATGGCGGATCAATTTTAGAGGGAGGACCAGACATACTTCCCGAAGTTCCTCATTTGGTAGTTTGTGTATTCTTATGCTTCTGATGACAACCAAAATTATCCTCCTCTGAAAGAGGAGGCTTATTTTTCATTCTACATGAACGACGAGGCGAGGGATTTTGTTCTTTCCACATTAGATTAATAAATTTTACAAATTAACAAAAAATTAAATAAGAAAGAGTGAAATCTAGGCATAAAGGATTACCAAGAAATCATGAACTATATAATATACTCCTTCGTGAACCAAGAACTTAAGGTACGACAACTAACCTCCTTAAATTCTATGTTCGTATATACTTTATGTTTGTGGAGAATTTTCCAATATACCCAAACGTACGTAGAGAACGATCCTATACACTCATGTATGTGGAAAGAGATATCACCCTTGGATGTAATGCTGTAAAAAAATGACAACTCCTACGTTTAATGACGCCTAAACACATCTTTAACTTAGACCTACAAACATTTGCATTAATGTTACAAATGCTCCTTAGGTTGGTTCAATAAATTTTATTATTTATCCTAAATTAAGTTTCAGTTTTTGGGTTCACCGCAAATGTCACCTGAATATCCTAAAATGTAAACTAGCATGAGGAAAGAAAATCTCTCATTCAATTAAAATCTATCTAAGGAAGGGAAAAGACAAAGGATATGCAACAAACAATGTGAAAAATGAAATTCCCTTTCCAATGAAACTCTTCCAATTATAATGCACACACAAAACCCTAAATTCCAATGCAAAATTTTTTCTTTTCAAATCTCTTAATTTTCAAAAATGAAGAGAACTAAGATCCAAAGTCTAATCACTGATTCAAACAAGCTTTTATAACAATGAATAGAACACCAATTCATCTAAGAATTCAATTATCAAACAAAAACAATTTACAAAAAACCTAATGATAATAACAAAGGAAAATATTTAAGAAACTCCTTACCAAATGTTTCAGAACAAAATCAAACCAAATGGAGGCTTTAGAGGGACCATAAGACACTCAGAGACTCAAGGAAGAGAAGCAGGAACAAGGCCGACGAGAAAGAAAATCAAGAAAAATGAAAATTCATGCATGGAAAGGGACCAACGCAAGTGAATAAGAGGCACTAATGTTATGAAATTTGGGCACAAATAAGGCTCTACAATGGTGCAATGCTATGTCCCTAGACTAGAGGGAGCGTTGGTCAATGAATGTAAAGTTTTGGCAAAAAATATGTAATTCAATCTCAATGAAAGGTCCTCCTAGGTCTGTTCTTGACTGAACATGACATCAGAGGACTAAAAAAGAGATAAAACAAACATCAAGGAAAAATAAACCACCAAAGGAATAGACCATCCATAGTGGAGTGGCTAATTTTTTATGTAGAATCGAAAATTGTGGACCGAAGCGTCTTCCCTAGAATGGGTGGCCTAGCCTAGAACAACAGAAAGGAAAAGAAGCTATTATTTCCCATAAAGTAAATGGATGATGGGATGAATCCTACCTGTAATATTTTGTATGATTCTCTTCTTTCTTGGCTTGATTTCTCTAATCATAGCTCTGGTCACTATGGATAAAAAGGGAATCAAAATACATGAAATCATAACATAATATATAGGACAAAAAAAAATCTTTGCATTAATATAAATGGAGTGAATTACAACCATAAATAGAGGTAGGTCTTGTAGAAGAGTTCCTCCAAGTTAACTTGTCCTTCTTTGTCACAAAGTGCACCTCTAGTCATGCTAATGCATGAAATAATAAATCTTCACAACAAAAGGATGGTAGAATATATCTCCAAAATCCATCTTGTGGATGATGACACGTATATAGAAGAGGGTAGTAAGTTGGGAGTTCTTATCCATTTACAAATCTAGGCTTGAGATCCACTCTTGATGGAAGGATAGGATTGAAGGATAATGGATGGAAAATAGAAGGAGGGATAGGATAGGATTCGATAGTTTTATCTGACGTAAATAATTCTAACAAATCTTGGAAGCTTATAAAAGAAGAGCCTTCCAGAATCTCTCATTTTCCCAAATTTCTAGAACCGATACAGGTGCATAGTGGAGAAACTTGTAGTTGATCAACGTATGCCATAGTTTAGAAACCTGTAGGTAATAAACGTGGGCCACAGTGGAGAAACCTGTAGGTGGATGTTGTTAAGTAGGAGGGCAGGGACCGTTGGCCTTAAAAGTGACTGAAACAAGGTTTTTTCAGGAAGAAACTCTAGGATACGATAGTGTCATGCTTAGCAATTTGCGCCATGATGACGTTAAGGGGTAAAATGATGTTGTTTGATCCAGTTTGTAGGCCAACTGAAGATATGTTAAAAAATGGCTTATAACAATCATGGTGATCAAATTGAATCGAAATTGAGGCATTGGTGTAAAATACTAGCATTGATGCAAGGCCATTCCATGGAATTATTTTGATGTGTCATTTAGATACAAAACTAGGAGTGATTTTGTTATATAGCCCTTACGGTTCACATAACTTGGGAATTGAATGCCATTTTATGGAATTATTTTGATGTGTCATTTAGATATAAAACTAGGTGTGATTTTGTTATATAGCCCTTATGATTCACATAACTTGGGAATTGGATGCCATTTCCTGTCGATCTTGCAAGGGATGATGGGGAGCCAAAGGGAATTTACTACCTGCAGTTCAATGATGAGCATTACATCATAGAGCGTAATCAACCCTGGTGGGGGTTTAAAATACATCAGCCTAGACCCATCTTAACTATGGATCTGTCAAGTGCTAAGAGAGATAAAATCTATCATGGTGAAAACCTCTTTTCTGAGTGCAAGACTTGAAGAAGGGTTTGCACCTTTAGAAATTTCATCCCTCTCAAATATTGATAGATATGGGGTTAAGATGGATCTAGGCTGGTTTAATTATTAATTTTTTTTGGGTATGTGTTATATTCTTTCCACGATTATTCGCACAGATAGGGGGTCACAGGGGGGTGAAAGTTGCCCTTGTACATTGTGCCGGGCACAGTAGGGGGCGACAACACCCCCTGTTTGGGGTCCCCGGTAGCGCCACTAGGAAAAAAATTTGGACCCTATTTTTCGGTGGGCGGACCCGCACATGGTTTTGTGCATGGGTTTGCACATTGTTTTGGGGCATGATGGTTTTTGGCCCCTGGTATTTTGTAGATCCAGTTAAGGGAACTATGGTTATGTTCTAATCCAGGGTTAATGGATTGGTTTATGAATGCTTCAACATGTATATATTTGTTGTAACACTAAAATTAATATAATGAAAAATCAAGCTGGTAGTCTCGATTTTGGATCTAGGGGAAGATACCTGTGTATATATGTTTTATGTTTTATTCTCCCACTATTGTTTATTTTATGTTTTTAAGATTTGTTTGCAAATAATTTATGTGTTGGGTTAAAACCTACATTTGGTATCAGAGTTACTTTTGCTTCAAGGGGGTGCCTTTGCTGTTGAGGGGTTTTTTTCTCGGGCTTGTGGTAGACCCTATTCAGTGGGAGATCTGCGGGATCAATTCCCATGGCTAAAGAACATGTCGAGCACTGGAAAGATAGAGATAAAGAAATTTAATGGTCAGATTTTTGAGTTGTGGAAGCTCAAGATGGAGGATCTGATGTTGGATAAATATCAGTGGATCACGGTAGATCCGGGTACTAAACCGACAACAATGTTAGATGAAGACTAGAAGAAGTTGGATCGGAAGGAAAAGGACACAATATGGTTGTGTGTCTCAGATCTAGTATTGTTGAATGTATCTGGGGAAGCTACGATGAAGACTTTATGGGACAAGCTAGGGAATTTGTACCAATATAAGTCTCTAGTGAATAAATCTTTCTGAAAAAAAAGTTGTATAGCCTGAGGATGAGGGATGGAGAATCAATGATAGAGCATCTAAACGCCTTAAATACTATGGTAAGTCACTTTTTATTTTTTGATATTAAAATCTTAGATGAATACAAGGGCATAAATGTTTTTTGTTCTCTACGAGATTCTTGGGATAGTCTCGTTATTGCAATAGGTAGCAATACAACTACCTTGAATTTTGATGACATTGTATTAGTCTTATTGTCAGAGGAAATGAGACGGAGAAATATGGAGGGCCAAAATGGATATGTGTTATCTGTACGAGGAAGGTCCCTATACAAAAAAAAAGAATAAGGTTTTGAGTGGGAAATCTAAATCTAGAGGGAGATCTAAATCTCCAGGAAATTTTGTAAAGGTGTTCTGAAATGCGGAAAGGAAGGGCACTATGAAAAGGAATGCAAATCTAAAGCTCCTGAGAAAGGAAATGGACCTGATGATGCTCCTTCTGTAGAGGCAAAAACCACCTCGGATGAAGGTGGGGATGTGTATTTGGCTTCTTCTTCAAATACACATGTAGATCATGAGGCATGGTTGATTGACTCAGGTGCATCCTTTCACTTCACTCCCCATAGGGAGTGGTTCTGCGAGTATGAAGAGTATGATGGTGGTGATGTCTTGTTAGGGGATTATATGAAGGCAAAAATCATTGGATGTGGAAATTTCAAGCTGAAGCTGCAAGGTGGAAGGATTAGAACACTTCCTGGTGTTCTGCATATTCCTTCATTGATAAGAAATTAGATTTTTGTAAGCAAGATGGATGATGCAGGTGAAAAAATAATGTTCGAGAAAGATATATTCAAGATGGTTCGGTGAGCACTAGTATTAATGCAGGGACTTTGGATTGGAACTATGTACAAGCTTCAGGGTAGCACTATTATTGATGGGTGCAATAGTTTTGTGGTTCCTAAAAGTGGAGCGGAAAGCCTAGCAGTCTCTGGAGAAAAAATACCATGCTATGGCATCAAAGGCTTGGAAATATTGGAGAGAAGGGCCTTCAGATACTACATGGAAATGGTATGGTAGAAGGTATGTATAATTTCTCTCGATATTTCTATTTATGTGAACATTGTGTATATGGGAAGCAGAATCAGGTGATTTTTCCTTGTAGTGCTAAGAGGACAAACAAGATATTAGAGCTTGTGCACAGTGATGTGTTTGGACCTGTGTTGGTTTCATAACTGGGAAAATATATGTACTATGTCTCATTCATAGATGACTTATCAGGAATACATGGATATATTTCTTGAGGAATAAATGTGAAGTCTTTGACAGATTTAAGTAATTTAAGGCTCTAGTGGAAAACTAGACAAAGAAGAAGATAAAGGTACTGAGGAAAAATAATAGTGGAGAGTTTTACAAGAAGGAATTTGAAGAATTATGTAAGAAGTGTCGTATAACACGGCAGAAGACTAATCCATAAACACCTCAGAAAATCAAAGTTGTAGAAATAATGAATAGAATGTTGATGGAAAAGGCAAGAAGCATGCTCAGTGGTACCGGTTAGGATAGGAATTCTAGGAAGAGTAGTGGAGACTACATGTTACCTGGTTAACATATCACCTTCATCAACATTGGAGGATAAGACTCCACATGAAGTATGGACTGGTAAGAAACCCTCTCTTTCACATCTGAGGGTATTTGTATGTGATGCATATGTACATGTTTGAAAGGAGAAAATAACCAAGTTGGATAATAAATAAGAAAGGTGCATCCTTATTGGGTATAAGGATGGTTTAAAAGGCTACAAGCTTTGGAACCCAGAAACAAGGAAGGTTGTGTACAATTGAGATGTGGTTTTTAGAGAGGTGAAATATGTTGTTAAACATGAAGTCCTACCAAAGGAAGCAGATAAGATAAAGTTTGAGCTAAAGGAGGATGAATCAGAATCTACAACAGAAGAATATTCAGAAGAGGAAGAGCCACAAACTCCAGCTATGAGAAGATCAATTTGGGTAACAAGGTAACCAGAAAGGTATATTCCATCTGCTTTCAATTCAAATTTTTCTTTAACGATAACTGATGATGATCCCAGAACTGTTAGGTAGGCAGTAGATTCAAAGGATGGAAAACTATGGAAGGAGGCCATGGTTGATTAAAAGGAATCCTTGCACAAAAATGAGGCATGGGATCTGGTGGAGTTTCTGACTGGAAGGAAGCCCATCGGGAGAAAATGGGTGTTTAAGAAGAAGATTAATGTAGAAGGCAAAGTGGAGAAATACAAAGATCAATTGGTAGCAAAATTTTCTTCCCAGGTGCAAGGAATTGATTTTGGTGATATTTTTTCTCCTGTTTCCAAGGTTACCTCTATTATATTACTTTTATATGTTGTTGTTGCCTTTTATTTTGAGGTAGAACATATGGATGTGAAGACAACATTTCTTCATGGGGATCTTGAAGAGGAGATCTACATGAAGCAACCTGACGGATTTATGGTGAAGGGTAGGAAAGAACTAGTATGCAGGTTAAAAAAGTCACTTTATGGGTTAAAACAGTCACCACCGATGTGGTATCAGAAATTTGATACCTATATACGGGGACTTGGCTTCACGAGAAGCAAAAAGGATCACTATGTATATTTTAAATTAACTGGTGACTGTGTTATTTATTTGGTATTGTATGTGGATAATATGTTCCTGATTGGAAATGACAAAGAAATTATCCATGATTTGAAGACCCAATAGTTCTCCAAATTTGACATGAAGGATCTTGGTGCTACAAAGTATATTTTGGGCATGGAAATAAAGAGAGATCGAGAAAAGAGGAAGCTCTGGTTAAATGAGAGGAAATATGTCGAGACAATATTTTAGAGGTTCAATATGCAGGAGAGTAAATTGGTGAAGGTTCCTATTCCTGTAGGTGTAAAGCTATCTGTTGAATAGTGTCCCAAGACACAAGAAGAAGAGGAGGATATGTCTCTTGTTCCATATGAAGGTGCAATGGGTAGCCTAATGTATGCAATAGTCTGTACTAGACCAGAAATTGCACATGTAGTGGGAGTATTGAGCAGGTTTATGTCAAAACTAGGGAAGGAGCATTGGACAACAATGAAGCGGGTTTTCATATATTTGCATGGCACTAGTGATTATGGTTTTTGCTACCAGGGACGACTAGGGTTGGATAGAGTTTTTGTCATTCGTGGTTTTTTTTATGCATATTAGGCTGGAAAACATTTGGTGGTACCCTGTCCTTTGATCAATCTTGGAAAACATTGTTCCCCCCTTCACCTAATCAAACATATCATCTATGTGTGGCAATGGGTGCTTGTTTTTTACAGTGAATTTATTAAGCTATCGGTAATTGACACACATTCGCATAGTACTATCTTTATTCTTAAAAAAAAACACTGGTGCTCCCCATGGAGACACACTTGGACGAAAATATCTTTTGTCCATTAATTCCTGCAACTGAATTTTTAATTTTGTTAATTTAGGCACACTCATTCTATATGGAGCTCATGACACAGGGGCTACCTTAGGTATTAATTCTATTGTAAAATCAATATCTCGTTTTGGTGGTAATCCTGGAATATTTTCAGGGAACACATCCATGAATTCCTTTACAATAGGAATATTTTCTAGCATGAGGGTATTTTCCTTGGATTTATAGAACCCCACTTGAATTGCATATAGCTAACACCCCTTTATAATGCATTTACTTAGCTGGGATGTAGTAATGGGAGGCAACTGAAGTGGGTTCTTGATCCCCTACAATTCCTAACATGTATCGTCTTCTAACTTAAAGTAAATGACTTTATCTTTTCAATCCACTAATGACCATTGTCTTACTAACCAGTCCATTCCTAATAAAATATTGTAGGGTCCCATAGGTGGAATGTTAATTTATACAATTATGTGTTCGTCACCGATGACCAGCTCGCAATTTGACACTTTGGCATTGACTCGGCTTTTTTCCCCCATAGCCAATTTTACCAGCCATGGATTCTAAAACTTCTGATTTTTTAATTTACAGTTTTCGACTATGCGAGGGTTATATGGCTCTAACTGGCACCAGAGTCAACCAAAATGGAAACAGATTGGGTTTGTATCTTACCTTCTAATTCTATCATAGTTGGCTGAAAATCCACTTGTCGATCATCCAAAGTAGTATTGATCATGGGTATGCTTTGGGCTACATCTCCCACTGTAGATGTCTCTTGCAGGTTGGCTGCCACTTCATTTCTCCCTTGATGAGAAAATTTCTTAAAATAATTTGCCTCCCCACAGCCTCGGCATTGTAGTGGGGGTTTTTGGGACTACCCAAGGTGTGGCCTACTAGAATCCTTAGTATGTCGCTCTTCAGCTACCCATTTGGTCTTTTTTTTTATTTTTACCATTTTGTCTAATTGTTGAATTCCTTGTAGTATTCTTGTAGTTCCCATATCTGCTATTTTTTAAATTTGAAGGGCCTTTCTTCCCTTTATTGGGTGGCCAACTTCTACCAATTTCTCCCTTAGCCTTGGACTACTCTTAACACATTCGTGCTTTTCTTATCACTTCCTCCATGCTTTTTTGGTTCAAAAATTCAATCCTTTCCTTCATGTGAGTCGGAAAGCTACTAAAATCTGTTGCAACTTTGCCTTTTCATCACACAAATATGGTACATATCTTAACAAGGAGGTAAATTTAGTGATAAATTCATCAATAGACATTTTTCCCAATTTTAGATCATGAAGTTCTCATGATTTATCATAATATAATCGTTCAGTTAAATATGTATCCTTGAAATACTGCAGAAACTCATCCCAAGTCACATTTTGGTCTTCAATTCCACACACATTTTTCACCTCCTCCCACCATAATGTAGCATTTTCCAACAATTTATAAATAGCTAGGCAAGCTTTTAGTTTTTTGTTATATTTATAACCTTGGAAATACTTATTCATATTTATTATCCAAGCTTCTTCCATTTGTTCAACTTCTCCATCAAATGTAGGAGGCTTGATTTTCCAGAATTCACCTTGTAATTCCACTTTCTGTTTCTTCAGTTCTTGTTGGTCTAAAATATTACTAAATTCAGCTTCATTATAGGTTCTACTCTTATTACTTCGTTGCGTATGACTCACTTTGGGATTGTCATGAACTTGTTTATGTTGTTCTCCTTCTTTGTGGGTGTCCCTCTCTGGACTCGTTTGTGTAGTATGATGGTTCTATTTATCTAGAAGGCTCTTCATTATTCTTTCCTGCTCTCTCATTAACTTCTCATTATCACTTCAAACCCAAATCATGTCTTTCTAAAGTTGTTGCACCATATCAAGTAGTCTATTCGTCTGACATTGTTTCTCTTCCATTAATCTACTGGTTTGTTGGTTTTTTTCCATGCTTAATTGCACCCACATTTCTGGGTTAACTTTAGGATTGGACAAGGGATGGGTTTCTCGTGTATTTATTGGCATTTGATGACTCGAACCCCTCCACATTGTAGCTTCTTGTTAGTTTTTCTATTCTGTGCACAATTTCAAACAAGAAAAAAAATGAAAAAACCCACATTATTGCATTAGCCCACCTGGCCCCAATGTGTAACTACGCTTTGATACCACTTGTCACAACCATAAGTGAAAAAACCCACAATAAAAAATATAACTATAAATTTTAATTTTACCAAGCGTAATTACCTCTTATACACTTGAATTTATCAATAAGGATTTAATTATATAATTATATATGTTTTTCATAAATACGATGACCATAAGGATAAGAGGCCTCTTTCATATCCTTTGAATAAGTTAAATGGTTTAATTCCATAGGTTATGATTTCATTACTGTCGTGTATTGATCATTGTTCCACGGGGTAAGCATAGACTTCTGACTTACACGTAATTAGTTTATTTACAAGATTTGCAATATATCTAAACATATATTTGGAATGCCTTTTCATACTATGTCTTGGAAATTTCATTCTTTCATTATCAATGTGTTTATGATATCTTTTAATTAAGACAGTAATTTTCACTTACTTCTGAGTAATTCTCCATAAATTGGTGATTAAGGAAATCAGGGTGATCTGCCTCGATATTTGGTGTGATTAGTCATTTGGCAGAACCTCAGGTTGGCAGTTGTCCTGCAATTCATCTATGACGTTGTTTTTTCCACTGTTGATTAGGTAACCCTACATCTGACGATGCAGATGAAGGCACAGATAGTTAGGGTAACCACCCATCCCATCCAATGCCTCACATCTCATTTCTTTGTCACTTTACATTGCTGTAAACGGCTCTGAAACTTGGTTATTTTTTTCTTAGGATTGCTAGTATCTTCCAGCACAACATGCATTCTCAGCTCTCAGTGATGGTATTACCTTGACTCAGCTCCGCATGCGAAATAGAGGTAACCTTTCCTCGTTTTTTTGTCTAAGCATTACAGTCATTTGTTCCACATCTTCGTAACTTCTGTTCGGAGTAACTGTAATCCTTTCTTATGGCATAATGGACGCTTTAATATGTTATCAGGTGAACTATATTCCTTAAGTTTTATGTTTTCTATTTTTGCAGAATTTCCACCGAGATTATTTTCTTGACCCTTACAATTTCAAATTTGATTCTCATTTTTATTATTTAATTGTTAACTAATCGTAGCCCGAGCAATGAATCTCTTTGGATTGGTTGTCAGACTATGAAGGGTGAGAGGGTTTTGTCATGGCAGGCTTGACTGGAATGGGTAAGAGCCCTGAAGGTTGTAACTTATCCCTAAATTTTTCTCGTTATATTGTTAATTTCAACACATGGTTGAAAGCTTTCTGGTGTCATTTTACAGGTTCAATGAGGTTTTGAACCTTGGTACTTATTATTTTGTTCAGGTCCTGTGCAACGGGATGCAATCTTGAAGTCGAGTCGACTATTCCTCACGAGGAGTACTCGGGTAAGCCCTCATATCCCATTTAAGTTATTCTTTCCTTTCCGTGTAATGGAAATTATTTCCATTGTAGGTTATTACCTAAATAACCACAGGCCACATATCACTTTATCCCCCACATGCTTGTAGGGTTCTGGGTTTCTCCAACACTTGATATGAACGGTACCCCAGTGTTTATGCTCAGACTAGCTCCAACCAATCTTACTTCTAGACATTAGAATTTCACGATTTCTGTTTAAATGAAGTATCGATGCTCGACCTTTTGGATTTTACGCACAATTCCATTTTAAATTAGAATCTCCGTAATTCATCTGGAAAGACTATTTTCTCTCGTCCTTCAGGCTTTTATTCATAGTCCCTAAATTTGAATAGTTTCACTGTAATTATTTTTCCTATTTATTGTTGAATAGGCTTCCCATTTTCATTTAAAAATTACTAGGAATGTATTCTTTATCTTAAATTTTTAGAACCATATAACTGTGATGTTTATACTGTAAATTCTATTTTACTTTATTGCATAAAATGTTCGTTGCAGACTATGTTTATTCCTATTTGGGGTTTTTCTAGTTGTATTATAATAACCATGGAATTTATTCTTGTAGTTGAAAGGTCTCTATTGTGCAGTTTCAAATTTGATTATCTTGTCCTTTTATTTCTATAAGTGGTTCGGTTGGCTCACTCTTGTCAGTTCATTACAAAGTATACCTCTTTACTGTACTTAGCCGACTAAAACTCTGTTTTATATTCCGATGTAAAAGACTGTAACCCCTCGTCAATATGATAAGAGGACAACGACCCCAACCCTATCCCCACGGGGCTCGGTGCTAAAACTCTGGCCCTTGACATACTGTCTTTCCAAAACACTTCCTTAATACATGATATTTTTCTTTAACTTATATTCTATTAACAATGCATATATATTGAAAAAAATATTCTCCTATATAATGGAAAAAGAGTTGCTACCTGTACATTTTGTTCAATACAAAATTCAACCTCTAGACATTCACATTAGTCTTTATAACATGATAGATATTAATATATTTTCTTCCAAATATTTATTTTTCCTACTCTACCTGCAAGATAGAGGATAAGTTTTCTGAATAATACATTCTCAACAGAACATCATAATAATAGTCAAGATATTATAAACTAAAAATAAAACATTCTCTTCTAGTATCTATCTCTTAACCTGTAAGATAAACACTTAAAATACTTATCTCAGTATATTATTCTAGTATGATTGATGGTTCCTCCCAACCTTGAGTAAGACAATCACGTCCTCTGCTCTGCCCCTGCTCCTCACCAGGGCCTTAGTGACTTAGTCATTAGAAGATAGGCCTCGGGATCTGAATCTAGTCTACACTTCTCTTGGGTTTACTGAGCTCCACTAGTTTCCTTACCAGCTCTGCACAACTCAATGCAAAAATTTGTTGCTAAACCCCCAAAATTCCCTCTACATAGAACCCCTTCCCATACTTAGGATTTTCCTTTTATCCTTCTACGAAGGTAATAGTCAGAATTGTCTCTACCTTTTACCCTGGGTTCTTGAAATTATTTACCATTCACTTGATTCATTTTACTCAAGATAATTTATTAATTGTTAAAAAAAAATCAAGTCTTGTTAAAGAATAACCTTGTTTAGTAAATAATTCAAATGTGTCATAAAACTTCTATCAACCATAAATAAAAATAAAATAGGGTGTTATAGAGGGTAGGGAGCACTGGCTTTAAAAGTGACTGAAACAAGATGTTTTCAGGAAAAAAAAACTTAGGGATATGATAATGTCATGCCTAGGACTTTGTGCCATGATGATGTTTAGGGGTAAAAGGATGTTGTTTGATCCCATTTGTAGGCCAACTAATGAGATGTGATAAAATGGCCTATAACAACCATGGTGATGGAATTGAATAGAAATTGAGGCATTAGTGTAAAATGCCAGCACTGATGCAAGGTGATGAGCCTTGACATTTGTGTGAATGGTCATTCCATGGAATTATTTTGATGCACCATTTTGAGATAAAACTAGGTGCGCTTTTGTTCCATATCCCTTCCATTTCACATCACTTTGAAATTAAATGCCATGTCCTGTCGACATTGCAAGGGAAGATGGGGAGCCAAAGGGAATTTCCTACCTACGGTTTCCATGATGAGCATTGCATCATAGAGCATAATCAACTATGGTGGGGGTTCAAAATACAACTAGCCTAGAACCATCTTAACTCTAGATCTATCAAGCACTGAGAGAGATCAAACCTCTCAAGGTGCATACCTCTTTTCTAAGTCCAAGACTTGAAGAAAGGTTTGCACCTCTAGAAATTTGTTTCCTTTCAAAGCTTGATAGATATGGGGTTAAGATGGATTTAGGATGGTTTAATTATTTATTTATTTTTGGTAAATGAGGCTAATCTATATTAACTCGAAATTAGAAACAATACATATGCTACAGGGTGGGTTGGTAAGCTGTGCTTAACCAATCCCAGCCTTTGTTGCGTGGGTAAGGGTCTGCCTTAATGGAGGAAACGAGCTTGGAAAATACTTGAAACAAGAAATTACAAAATGCGTTGAAGCACTGGTGTAATTAGAAATTACAAAATATGCAAAAGCATAGGTATAACTAGAAATTCTGTGGTGATAGCAAGCATGGAAAAAAAAAAGGAAGAACTGAGCAGCTTCGCAATCCTTAATATTCAGCTTCATCATCAATTTTAGGCTCTTCATACACTGTGGGGCAAATGTATGCCTGCGTAACTGCTTCCTCTGTATCAGTGTGTGGATGTGAAGGCTTTGGGACTGGTGCGCAGAGGGTTGGAGTGACCAAGTATTCTGCATCAGGGACGTGCATCCAAGTACCTTAAGAATCCATAATCCAAACATCTGTATCATCACCCTCATATTCCTGAGTCGAAAGAGGCTCATTCTTGCGAGGCAGGATGTGCGCCTAGTGTGCAATGGTGGACTTCTGAGGTCCTCTTCTACCTCTTTGCATAGCTTGCATGGGGGCCTCCTCCTCCTGATCAATCTCGGAGCTCTGTCTATCGTAACTTCCTGAGGAGGAGCTTGGAACGGACTCCAGGCAATTATCCATCCCTCGGTGATAACGACTGTGGAGCACCCCTATCTGAGCTCCATGGATGGTTCTTTGGCGTAGCCTAGGTACCATGGTCAGATGAAGCAAAGGAGTGACGGAGCTAGGGGAATTCTCAGCAGGGAGGGAGATGCGAAGCAGGGGAGGAGCACAAGAGGATAGGGAGGAATGCTGATGGGGAAAGTGCGTCAAGGGGTGTGGGATAATGGGTGTGCGCAAACTTATGAGACTAGCAGGACAGAAGGAGTTGGGGTAAGATGTGTAGGCTGGAGGTATCGCAACCTAGGGTTTTCTACGCAGCGCAACTCTAGGAGGAGGGCTGAGCAATAGACTAGGTGCGCAGGAGGGTGAGAACTTTAACAACAAATAAAACTGAAGGAGCTGACTTTGTGTCTCGTTGTGCTGAGGGGCATTCCTTCTAAAAGGCCTATGACACATGCGAAGGGGTAGAACATGAGTGTGCCTTGCACGCAGCTATGTGCCATAACTCTTTTCATGAGTGGGCTCGAGTGAAGAGTTATGGCCGATCGGCGTGTCAATCTAGGTAATCATTTAGAACGATTGCTGAAGAGAGATACCTTGGAGGGGGTGATGATGTCCAAGCGTGTCTTCATCATATCTTATCTCGTTCATCTCATGTAGATGATTACTAGCTTGAGGTTCTACATCGGGTGAGGACCTGCGTTGCAGATCTTCCTCCTCATGGGCGTGGGAGAGGCGATTGTCATTCGTACTCCTACTGTCACCCGCATTTGGGGATAGGCTGGTTTAACTATTAATTTTATTTTTTTTGTTTAGTTTTTATTTTTCTATAATATCACTACGTCAAAATGTTTTAATTAAATATTTTATTAATTTTTTTGCAATTTGACCTAGTAAAATATTTATACAACATAATACAAAATTACAACAACTCTTCCATATTGAGATGAAATCTATCTTTTGGCAGAAAAAAGTAATAAATTAAAATTAAAAATATTTATGTTTAAAATACTTTGATTGTGAAATGAGAGATGAATTTTTGACATGTGGTATTGATATGCCATGGTATTGGCCCATCTTATGGTATGGTTAATAATATCCATGATAAAATGGGGTGACTATCCATGGTTAAAAGTGTTGTTAATTGTAAGCATTACTTTGATTGTGAAATGAGGGATGGTTTTTGGCCATGTGGTATTGATGAGCCATGGTATTTTCCCATGGTATGGTATGGTTAATAATATTCATGGTAAAGTGGCGGTGAATATCCATGATTAAAAAACTTGCTATATTGTAAGTGTTAAATTTTTTTGTGTTGAAATTTAAATATGGTTACAAAATTATTATTTTAATTTATATGGTGAAATGGATCTTAACTAATAGCTACTATTTATATATTTTATATTGTCATGTGATAGAGGTGCACATATATGTCAAAATTAATTATAATATTTTTTCTTATAAATTTAATGAAAAAATGTTATAAGATTAAATTTAATAAAATATGTATAAAATATTTTTAGTGTTAAATGAAAGATATTTTTTGGGCATGTTTTTGATGAGCGATGATATTGGGACATGGTATTGTAACAAACCTTATATCTATCCCAAAGTGGATTTGAATATCCATGGTTAAACATATTTTTATATTTTAATTTTATGTGCTTAGTAATTAAATTTAAATATCGTTACATAATCATTATTCTATTTTATAAGGTAAAATGGATCTTAACTTATTGTTCCTACTTATATATTTTAATGTAATATGTATATTATGATTTTTTTTAATCTAAAAAGTTATTCTTAATTTTATTGATAACAAAAATTACAATGTAACATATTTGAATTTTATAATTTCTATTACTTTTAACTTTTTACGGACCCTACAAAATCTCTTGAGCTTTATATTAATTTTAACCTACATGTAAATGTTTACCAATTTATATTTTATAAATTGGACATATTAATATAAATTCAACATATTGAGAATACATGTACAAATATTTACAAACATTTCTATATTACATTTACACATTATCGTTATATTGAATTTCTAACCTTAATCATCAATCCTTGGAAAATTTATTATATAAAAATGTTGATTTTTTTTTTTTTAAACATCCTACTAACTCAAAAAAATAAATTTTATATAAAAAATTATATAGGAAACCATACTATAGCTAAAAATAGACACTCCTAGTGGAGAGACAACTAAGAATTAAAAGAGACAAAAATACTCAATCTAACACTAAAGGGTTAAGCCATTGAGCTCTCTACTCCTTCAATGCTCGGTCATATCGACTTTATTCAAAAGTTGAAGATCTGTTATTGCTCACACTCAATAAATATGGGGTCAAAGGTTTACATTATGATATAACACTAAACAAAATCACACTGAAATATAGTCATATTTTTAAAGATGATGATTTATGGATAATTAAAATAATATATTATATTTTATCAAAGTTAATTCAAGTACTATTAATTTTAATATTGAATAATAAGAAGTTTTTAGAAATAATTTCATTGTGATTGTTTTAATAATGAAGTGTTTTGTACCCTAAGTTTCTAAGTTCAAATCTTTGAGCTACATAAATGAACTAGTAAAACAAAAATTAATAATTAATAATTAAAGTTATAAAATTATTACATAATTTTTTTAAAATAAATTATAATATTTAAAAAATTTGTTTTAATAGTTAATATATATATGAGTACATGATCAAGTATATGTGTGTATGAGTTTGATTAAAATAAACTTAAAAGTCTTATTTATATGAAAATTAAATATCTCTCAATGTTTTTTGGATTATGATTTTTCTTACATTTAAAAAGTTCTTGATAAAAAGAAAAAATAAGTAAATAATAATATTTAATTCAATTGGTTTAACTAATACAAGATCAAGTGTATAAATAACTTTGATTACAAAAAATTTATAGACTTTTTAAAATATAAACTTAAATATATTTAAAATTTCTTCCAAATTAAATAGCATAGCTATTTAAAATGTCTATATTAATAAAATTTAAATTTAAATTTATGAAATATAAAAATACAAAAAAAATCACTTAAGGACTAATCAACTTATAAAAAAATATCAACTCGGGTCTTTAGCGGAGACAACCTTATGAGCTTCGGCACTGCCATTTAATAAAAAATATTATAATATTTAAATGAATTTGTCTGGCTAATAAAACATATATATAACTTTGATTAAAATAAACTAGATTTTTTTAAGTAAAATGAAACTTAAGTATATCCGAAAGTTAGAAACATGAAACTCAAATATATCGAAAAGTCCTTCCAGATTAAGGACCCACTTATTAATAAAATATAAATATAAATTTATAACATTAAAAAAAACGTTTGGTTAACTGTGAGTCATTAACCAAATGGGTGAGATGATTAATTAAAAATTAATAAATAGAGTTATAAGGATATTACATAATTTTTTTTAATGATCTATAATATGTAAAAGAATTTGTTTTAATAGTTAGAGAAAGAATCTTTACAAGTTTAATTAAAATAAATTTAAAAGTTTTTACCATATAAAAAATAAGTAAGCGTCTAAAGTTTTTATGAGTTAGGAATCTTTTTACATTAAAAATAAATAAATTTCTATTAGAAAAAATAAAAAGATATATATTTAAATTAATTTGTTTGACTAATACATGATCAAGTGCATATATAACTTTTATTATAATAAATTTGAAAGGTTTGTTTAACTAATACATAATTAAGTGTGTATATAATTTTGATTATAATAAATCTGATAATTTTGATTATAATAAATCTGATTGCATTTTAAGATGAAAAATTTAAGTATATTTAAAATTTCTTCCAAATTAAAAAACCATCTTAGTGTAGCTATTTAAGATATCCTTATTAATCAAATTTAAATTTAAATTTCTTCGGATGCAGATGGTAGTTTCGGTTGATGGGACATCAGTCTCTGGACGACTCCCGATGGAGCTCGCGTGGGGTGGCCATATGGCCCCCTGCAGCTCCATAATCGTTGCATTTACTCCGCCAGCTTGCTCGACATTAACTCACCCTCACCGGCGTCTTCATCTCCCCTTCCCGCTCAACTGGTTCGCGATGGAATTTGTCTCGGGTAATTTGGATTGCTCCTGTTCTGCTTGTCGTTCTCCGCCTCCCCTGTGGAGCGCTTGCCCTGCTGCTTGTGCTGAGCCAAGCGCTCGCACACAGACAGGGCGACGTTGCTCGCTCTTGGACTGTTTGGAGACGTTACCAGGCCACCATTTCTCCCAGAGCGCCTTCTGCTGTTCTAATTCCTTTCTGCATACCCAAATTGTCAATCATTGCTGGCTCCCATCGCTTTCTACCTGCTCTATCTGTCTCAGGCATCTCCAGAATACTTATGTGGCCATGCCATAGCTTCGTCGCCGAATGCGATGTCACCGTGGTGCGAGTCGAGGCCGGGTAGCTCGCTCTCGACCTTCTACCAGCTCTGACACAGAGACTTCCTCTGAGGACATTGCGTGGGGGCGCTATCCGGATACTCGCAGCCAAAGAGGTCGTGCTTGCCACCTTGGCAATGTTCGCATCGCTCAGACCACCCCGCTTCCTTTTGCTGACCCTCCTAGGCCTGTATCCCCTGCCTCCCGTGCTTTAGCTAGTCATGCCCTTCACCAGTCCTCCCAGAGGGCAGATTTCTGCTTTGAATGCTCTCTTAATCAACCCATCGTTACTGCTTTTGTTACTGTAAGTCTGAGGGAAGAGCTGCCTAACCTGGTTTTCCCACCTATGCCCGATCCTATTCCCACTTCCCTTGGTCCTAATCCCGTGCCGGCTACGAATAATCCCTTGAGCCCTGTTGCGCCCACTGGACTTGGGCATTCCGACTTGGGCAAGCAACCTATGCAAGTGGACGTCACCAACAAGGATAGCGAGCCAAAGGAAGACATCGAAGTTCCAAGGGACGAGTACTGGTGCAGAATTGTGGAGGAACTGCCTTCTCCAGCTCATGAGCAGTGAATTCCGCTCGCCTCGGCTGGCCATGGTACAATTGCCCAACCGTTTTGGGAGAATTTCTGATTTTCTATGTTCTTCTTCAGCTAAAACAGTTGTATGCTACTCTAGTATGTTTTGTTTTGATATGTTAAATGCTATGAACAATGAGCCGGTTTCCCTCTCAAGGGCGGCGAAACTCTCTCTAAAAGAATTGGTTTCCCACTCAGGGCAGTTCGTAATTTTTGTTAAGCATGGACATCAAGCCCAGTTTTCAGGCTCTTATGGCTAAAAATGTGGCAGTTTTGTATCGGTATGTTTTATAAATAGAATTAGTATTATTTAGAAATAAAAAATAAAAAATTTAAATTTAAATTTATAAAATAAAAAATAGAATTGAAAAAAAGCTCACTTAACTAACAAATTATTAAAAATATATATAATATTTAAATCAATTTATTGGGCTAAATAGTATATTTAAAATTTCTTCCAAATTAAAAAACCATCTTAGTGCAGCTATTTAAGATATTTATATTAATAAAATTTAATTTTAAGCTAAAAAAGAAAAAACACTCACTTAATTATCAGATGCCAGATGTAATCCGGTTATGCCAAAAATAAAAATAAAAATCCCAACCCTACCGTTTACCCGACACAACCTTAGCTTGGGCATTGCCCTTTAATAAAATTTATTAATAAAAGAATATAATATTTAAATGAGTTTATTTGAATAAATAGTTAATGTATAACTTCGATTAAAATAAACTTGGAATTTTTTAGAGTTATGAAACTTAAGTATAAGGGAGAGTTCTTCCAAATTAAAGACCCACTTATTAATAAAATATAAATATAAATTTATAACATTAAAAAAACGTTTGGTTAACTGTGAGTCATCAACTTATTCTAAAAATAAAAATAAAAATCACAACCCTGAGTATGATCTATATAAACACACACAACGTTCATGGATTCTAACTCTCACGCTATCCCTCCGTATTCCGTAGACGGAAGGATTTTTGACTATTTAAGTTTTATTCAATGATCGCACCGTTTTCCTCGTTTGTTCATAATATTATGAAGAATATCTCTGGATTGACAATTATGGAGAACTATACCTCCGCCTCTCTTGTAGAAACAGAAGTATAATTGGAAATTATGGAGAATACTTCTCCCTCTTCTTTTGCCTCTGCCTCTCTGGTAGAAACAGAAGATAATAAAAGAATTGAAGGCATAGTTGCCAATGTACAATAGGTTGTGGAAAAGTTAGAGAAATCTCCCTTCTTCCGATATTTTAAGCGACGGATGCAACACCCCAAACTGGTTGCACAAATAAAAAGGGTGATAGCCGCAGACCCACAGCGTTCACAATTACAACTGGTTCTCTATGGCGTTGGAGTGCTGGAGAATGTAGTGGGGGAGCCAAGTGTACAAATGTGCAACAGTACGCAGTTAGCGTTTTCTATTTTATTAAGACACAAATTTGAGTGGGTGAGTGATATAGTGGTGTATGATCCATCTGTGCCTCCTGTGCAGCAAAAAGCTATCAGTGTCTTCGAGTGCACTTTTCTGTCTGTTAATGAATACGGTGTTGAAATTTCTGAGAATTCCAAAACAATATGGAGAGAATAATGCTCTCCTCTAAACACAGAGAAATATAAAAATTTTCTTCTGAGATAGACAGAGTTTGCATACAACAAAATCTACTTCATTAACTTGTAAAACTATTACAAAATCTTCCTCTGACTGAGGGATTACAAAAAACTTAGACTGTTGCGAAACGCAGTGCTAAAAACAACTGTCTCTGTTTAAAATTAACACTCTATCTCTCTATCTAAAAACAAAATACAACACTGTTGTGTTAAAAACTTACAATACTATGTTCTGTTCTGTGTGTATAAACAATACACTGTCTATAAAACCACACTGTTGTGTAAAAATTCACATTACAATTCTATTTACCTTTTGGGCTTTTACTTTCTTTTATATGCCTCAACGCTTAACATAAAATAAAATCTATATTAAAAATAAAGCTAAACTTAAAACCTATGGCCCACCGGGCTTCCACTTACAATGCGCATATGTTATATGAAAACATAATACGCCAAAGGTGTAATGTGCGATATATAAAAAACATTAAACAAAACCAAAATATGACAAATGAAACAAACTTTTCCTCTGCCCGAACTTCAAGGAGTTATCAACCAAATTTCATTGGAACATTTCGTGTAACAATTCTTGAGTCGTGACGTCATGAAATGTGCACGCGATCAATTATCCAATCGGCCCTATAGAACCTCATCGGGTTCGCCAAAATGTTTTGGGTACGGATCCAAATTGTAACACGATATGGTTTGTTCAATCCGCCATATAAAATTTCGAGTCCGGATTTGTAATGCGAATCGGTCCAAAGAAAAAATGCAAACCAAATCAAAATTTGATGCTTGTCTACTGCACTGTCTTCTGACGTGGTCTGCGGGACCACAAAACTTCAAAACTAAACTCCCGCATTCTGAAATTAAACTCTGCTTTCATTGTATAAAAGCTCTATTTTCCAAATACAAACTCTGTTTTTCAAAACACACAAGACAGGGGCCGAAACACAACGTTTCTTTATAAAGATCTGTTTTCAAATACAGAGGTTGTTCTGAATAAAAGGACTGGCACCGAAACAAAACGAAACTGACTGTTCACCATTTTAGAAAGCGGTTGTGTGCAGGGTTTTTCAAAACAAACTTAGAAAGCGGCTGGAGTACCTGTGTAGTTGAAAGTAACATTTCAAAATCCCCCTTAATTTCAACTGCTGGGTTATTAGTCATACCCAGACATTTCCTCAAAAATTAAAAACTCTTCTGCCCCAATGGCTTGGTAAGAATGTCTGCAAACTGCTCCCGAGTTCTGCAATGTTCTAAAACAATTTCTCCATTGTTCACTAGCTGCCTGATGTAGTGAAACTTTGTGTCAATGTGTTTCTTTCTCTTGTGAAACAGAGAATTCTTTGATAATGCAATAGTTGAGCTATTGTTACAATAAATCACTGTACATTTTTCTTGCTCTTGGCATAAACTCCTTAACATTCTCCTCATCCAAATTGCATGACATGCTGCTTCTGTAGCTGCCACATATTCTGTCTCTGATGTAGATAATGCTACAATATGGTGTTTTTTAGAAGCCCATGAAGTGGCTCCTGAACCCATGTGAAAAAACATAACTGGAAGTGTTTTTCTGATCATCTACACTTCCATCCCAATCACTGTCAGTGTATCCAATTAAATCTGAACATTCTGAAGTTGTATATAAAATGCTGTGCCTTTTTATTCCCTTAACATACCTCAGAATCATTTTTTCTACCTGTCAATGTGCTTCTTTTGGCCTCTCCATGAATCTGAAAATCAAACTAACAACATGCATTATATTAGGCCTAGTTGCAGTCAAATACATGAGGCTGCCAATTATGTTCTTGTAAAAACTAGGATCAAAATCAAAATCCTTGCTGCTGTCCTCTCTGCTGAGTTTTAATCCCATCACTGTGGGAGCTATTGCTACTTTGCTCTCCTGCATACTAAATCTTTCCAACACTTCATTAACATATTTTTCTTGTAAGATAAAAATCTCATTTTCATTTTGCTCTACTTCTATTCCTAATAAGTATTTCAACAAACCCATATCAATCATTTCAAATTCTTCTTTCATGACTGTCTTAAAATTTTCAGTAAGGTAATGAATATTACCTGTAAAGATCACATCATCAACATATAAAACCACAATCAGCATCTTACCATATTTTTCTTTAATGTATAGGGTGGGTTCTCCCTCACATTTTTCAAATCCATTTTCCAGTAGATAGGAATCTATCCTACTATACCATGCTCTTGGTGCTTGCTTCAACCCATAAAGAGCTTTTTTTAATCTGCATACTTTGTGCTCTTGGCCTTTCTTTTCATAGCCTAGAGGTTGTTCAATGTAAACCTCCTCCATTAACACTCTGTTTAAGAATGCTGACTTCACATCCATTTGATAAACTTTCCACTTGTTTTGTGCTGCTATGGACATCACTTCTCTCACGGTTTCCATTCTAGCAACCAGTGCGAACGTTTCCTCATAGTCTCTCCCATGCTGCTGCTTATACCCTTTGACAACATGTCTGGCCTTGTGTCTTTCAATTTTTCCTTCAGCATTACTCTTGGTCTTTTAGACCCGTTTAACTCCAATAACATCTTTACCTTTTGGGAGTTCAACTAAATCCCATGTCTTGTTTCTTTCTATGGTATTAATTTCCTCATTCATAGCTTCTATCCATTTCCTATCTTTAATAGCTTCCTCAAAATGAATAGGGTAATCAACATGACAATATAAAGCAAACAAAGAGTCCATACCTTCATTTGCTGCCTCTTGCTCATAAATGTCATTTAAATTTCTGAACTTCTTTCCTCTTTCATTTGGTGTATGAGTGCTTGAAGTAGCACTCAAATCTCCTCCTTGTGGTGTGCTTGGAGAAGCACTTTCATTTCTCCTCAAGGGTGTTCCTTGCTGTCCTTGTGTTGGTGCTACTATTTGGGAATGTATTTCAGCCATCTCTTCATCATCATCATCATGAGACAAACAATTTTTAACATCCACAGTTTTCTCTATGCCTCCATCCCAAGCTTATCCTTCAATAAACTGAACATCTCTGCTCACAATAAAATTCTTGGTGGATGGATTATACAACCTATAAGCTTTGGATTCCTCACTGTATCCGATAAAAATACATTTCTCCCCCTTGCTATCCAACTTCTTCCTTAGCTGGTCTGGAATGTGTGCATAAGCCACACAACCAAAAAATTTCATGTGGGTGACTCCTTGTTTTGTCCCACTCCATGCTTCTTCCGGAACATTGTTCATGACTGCTTTTGTTGGGCATCTATTTAAAATGTACGCTGCACAATATACAGCTTCAGCCCAATAATCACTAGGAAAATGTTTTTCCTTTAACATATTCCTGACCATATCCATGATTGTCCAATTCTTCCTTTCGGCAAGTCCATTTGTTGCAGAGTGTACCTTGTTGTAAACTTCTTATGAATCCCATTTTATCTACAAAAACGCAGAAATTATTTAGAAATATATTCACCTCCTCTATCATTTCTTAGAACTTTGATGTGCAACCCACTTTGGTTCTCCACAAGTGCTTTGAAATTGCAAAATATTTCAAACACTTCACTTTTTTTTGTCAAAAAATAAACCCAAGTTTTTCTTGTAAAATCATCTATAAATGTTAACATATAGTGGCTGCTAGCAAGTGATGGAGTTTGCATTGGTCCACATAAATCTGAGTGGACAATTTCCAAGGGTTATTTTTCCCTTATGCTTTTCCCGGATGGAAAACTTTCTTTGTATTATTTACCCAAGATACAACATTTACAAAGGTTGTCTGGTTTCTCTATCAATGGCAAACCTCTTACCATTCCTTTTTTGTTCAACAAGTTGAGACCTCCAAAGTTGAGATGTCCAAATCTCAAGTGCCACAACCAATTCTCATCTTTTGTTTTGGTTTGGAAAGCCTCTTGTGTCACTGCTATTATTTCTTCTCCATTTTTCAAATCTGCTCTCATCCTGAGAGGGAACATCTTGTTCCTTGTCATCTTCACTTGAGCAATACATTGTTTTCTAGGTGGTTTATCCATGATGGTGCATACATCATCCTCAAAGAAAACATTGTACCCCTTTTGAACAAGCTGTCCAATACTTAAGAAGTTATATTTCATTCCAGGAACATAATAAACATCTGCTATGGATTTATTTTCTCCTTTCCTTGTTAAGACATTTACTTCTCCTTTTCCCATAATAGAAACTTTACTATCTGTCTCTAATGTGACTTATGGCTTCACATTATCATCTAACATAGAAAACATGGCTATGTTTCCTGTCATATGGTTACTACAATCGGAGTCTAGAAACCATAAATCTTCACTCTTTTCCTCAACCAAATTACAAGCTAAAAACAATTTATCTTGGCTGACATTTTCTCTAGTGAAAGTTGCACTAGTTCTATTACTCATATCATGCTGCTTCTTCCTACATTCATTTGCATAATGCCCATATTTTTTACAATAATGACACTGGACATTGGATTTATCATACCTTTGTCCTTGAGCATGTTGCTTTCCACCTTGCTGGCTGCGGCCTTGACCTTGGTTCTGATTTGGATTGCTGCCCCTTCCTTGACCATTTGCTGGATTGTTTCTTCCACCTTTGTTTTGGCTTCTGCCTCTTCCTCTCTTGTTTCCTCTGCCTTGACCTCTTCCTCTTCCAAAGGACATCTGGGTCTTAAAGGCATGCTCTAGAGATGAGTTTTCATTTCTACCCAATCTCTGTTCATGTGTCATCAGTGATGCATGTAGCTCATCAACTGAAAAGTTTGAGAGATCCTTAGTCTCTTCTATGGTGGTGACAATCACATCGAACCTTGAGGGTAGGCTCCTCAAAAGTTTCTCCACAATCCTCCTTTCTTCAAGAGTCTCTCCATGAGACTTTATCTGTGTGACCATTCCAATCACATGTGTGAAGAATGAGTCTATAGTATCAGACTCCTTCATGCAGAGAGTCTCAAAATATCTCCTCAGCAGTTGTAGTTTTGCTTTCTTCACTTTCTCCATGCCTTGATAGGTTGTTTTGAGATTTTTCCATGCTTCTTTGGATCTCTTAGCTGCTGCTATCGTTGGAAACACACTCTCGTGCATTGTTTGATACAAAAAGTAGAGGGCTTTAAAGTCCTCCTTCTTATTGCTCTTCAACAAGTCTTTCTCTACTTGTGTTAAATCATCAAACTCATTTTCATCCACTGGTTCTTCAAAACCATCCTCAACAAGTTCCCATAGGTCTTGAGAGGCAAACAGGGCTCTCATAGTTATTTCCCAGTAATCATAGTTTTTCCCATTAAATTGTGGGAGCTAATTATTACCAATACTCATGCTAGTGCTGGCTCCAGCCATATTTGCACTCTAACTATGCTTCAAACACTTGAATGTATTTTTAATTTAAACTGACCGTCTTCAACAGTAACACAAAAATCTGACTTGAGAAATACCTTGGATTCTTTTGATTGAGTCTTCACTCTGTTGGAGAAGCTGTTGCAATAAGAAATCCTTCCTTCAGCTTCTTTGACACCTTCAAAGAGCCTGGACTAGCTTTGATACCATGTTGAAATTTCTGAGAATTCCATAATAATATGGAGAGAATAATGCTCTCTTCTAAACACAAAGAAATATAATTTTTTTCTTCTAAGATAGACAGATTTTGCACACAACAAAATCTATTTCATTAACTTGTAAAACTATTACAAAATATTCCTCTAATATTACAAAACACTTAGACTGCTACAAAACGCAGTGCTAAAAACAATTGTCTCTGTTTAAAATTAACACTCTGTCTCTCTGTCTAAAAACAAAATACAACACTGCTGTGTTAAAAACTTACAATACTCTGTTATGTTCTGTGTGTATAAACAATACACTATCTATAAAACTACACTGTTGTGTAAAAATTCACATTACAATTCTATTTACCTTTTGGGCTTTTACTTTTTTTTATATGCCTCAGCACTTAACATAAAATAAAATCTATATTAAAAATAAAGCTAAACTTAAAACCTATGGCCCACCGGGCTTCCACTTACAATGCACATATGTTATATGAAAACATAATACACCAAAGGTGTAATGCGCGATATATAAAAAACATTAAACAAAACCATAATATGACATATCAAAAAAACTTTTCCTCCGCCCAGACTTCAAGGAGTTATCAACCAAATTTCATTGGAACATTTCGCGTAACAATTCATGAGTCGCGACGTCATGAAATGTGTGCGCGATCAATTATCCAATTGGCCCTATAGAAGCTCATCGGGTACGCCAAAATGTTTTGGGTACGGATCCAAACTGTAACGCGATATGGTTTGTTCAATCCGCCATATAAAATTTCGGGTCCAGATTTGCAATGCGAATCGGCCCAAAGAAAAAACGGGAACCAAATCAAAAGTTGCTGCGTGTCTGCTGCGCTGTCTGTTGACGTGGTCTGCGGGACCACGAAATTTCAAAACTAAACTCCCGCATTGTGAAATTAAACTCTACTTTCATTGTATAAAAGCTATGTTTTCCAAATACAAACTTTGTTTTTCAAAACACATAGGATAGGCACCGAAACACAACGTTTCTTTATAAAGCTCTATTTTCAAATACAGAGGTTGTTCTGAATAAAAGGACTAGCACCGAAACAAAACGAAATTGACTGTTCACCATTTTAGAAAGCGGCTATGTGAAAGGTTTTTCAAAACAAACTTAGAAAGCAGCTGGAGTGCTTGTGCAGTTGAAAGTAACATTTCAACATACGGGAAATAGACAATGGAGAGGCCCACCTTGTTTTTCATGCCTCACTGCCTGACTAGTCTCGTAGATAATGTGTTGTTAGAAAACTAGACACCTACCAATTTGAACAAGATTATCATATTGTGCGACAGTTTTTAGGGGATCAAGAAAGATATTTACCAATGACGGTATCTTCTTTCATTGAAACAGTTGCAGGCCATTCTTCACAGTGCGAATATATTGCATGAAATGCCTCTTCCAGAGCCAAAAACATGTGAACCATCACCCTGTAATTTTATGATTTTTGTTGGCATTTATTTATGTTGGAGGATGGTGCCATAAAACATCTTAGTGTTGATCTATTTCCAGAAGTCCTTCCTAATAACAGTCTCTTAGATTCAATCTATCTTAACGCCATTGTTTAAACATGTTAGTTTCTCGAGTTCAGAAAAAAAAAATTACTGGCCATATCTGTTTTCATTGGTTTTAGCGGTATTTCTTTTTGGTTGTAATGAAACAGGGATCATATTTTTTTATATATCCTTCCTGTGTATGTAAGTTTATATGGGGATTAATTCTTTTGGAATAATAGTGTATTTATGGTGATTCAAGTGTTTGGAATAATATTTATATTTCAAATTTTAGAATATACATTTCAATAATTTTAATAATTTAATGGTGAGTTTTGAACAAAGTGTTTTTGGAATAATATTCTACTATTGGTGATTAATGTTTTTGAACCATATTTATATTCAAAAATTTTAAATATGTACTTTAATATTTTTAGTAACTTAATGGTGAGTTTTGAGCAAAGGTGAAGTCTTCAAGAATTATTTTTTATTGGATAATTGATAAATATTGTTATTGAAAAACTATGAGTTAAATGTGATAAGTTATCTAATAGCTATATAGAAATTATAATTAAATAATATATATAGGCAAGAATTATCTTTTAATGGGTAATCATAAATATTTTTATTGAAAAACCATGAGTTAAATGTGATAAGTTATCTAATAACTATATAAAAATTATAATTAAATAATATATATATGGATGTAAAAATTATAATTAAATTAAGGAAGCAGTTGATAATCTCTTAAAATTGGCAAGATAAAAAGATACAAAGCCCTAACTAAAAGGAAAAAATGGAGTGTATTCATAAAAAAAAAAAAAATCTCTTACACCTCTCTAAAGTAGCTCCTAAGAAATTTTGGCAGCCAATTCTAACTAGAAAAACTAAAGATAATAACAAAATTTCTTTACACGACTAGAATTCCTATCTTCAAAAGCTTTATGAATATCCAAATGTCATGGATAACTTTGAAACCCTGCTCACAACAAAAGAAATTTTCTCATCAGAAGACATAGATTTTAGGGTTAAGCGCCTCGCAAATGGAAAATCTAAGGACATTGAAGGTTACCACGATGAAATCTTAAATATTGGAGGTCATGTCCTCATCCCTTACATCCACAATATTTTCAATTAAGGGTTCAAGCAAGGGTTCCCTAAACCATGGACTCAAAGCCTCATTATCCCTATTTTTAAAAGTGGGGATACAAATAACCCCTCTAATTATCAAACAATTATGATTATCCCTCTCTTAGCCAAGTTATACAATATTATTTTGGAAAATAGGATGAGCGTATGGCTTGAAAGTGAAGGTAAGATTGCTAAAGGCCAAGCAGGTCTTAGAAGGCAACACTCAACAACGGACCACCTCGTTACACTTAGGATCATTATGGAGGAATGTCATAATGATAAATCCAATCCCTTTTGTTTCTTTGTGGACTTTAGAAAGGCTTTTGATACGGTACCTATAAAAAACATATGGAATAGATTAGATAAGCTAAAGGTTCCTTTCGAGTTGAGAGTTGCCGCTATAAGGTTATACGAGAATGTAATTGCCAATTTAAAGAGAAATGAGGGGTGGTTGAAAGATATTAAGTGTAATATCAGAGTTAAACAAGGTTGCCCTCTCTCCCCTACCCTATTTGGCATTTACATCGACAAGCTAGAAGGTTGTTTAGAGGAAGAAGGACGTTCTCGCACGATCTTAGCTAAAATAGTCATCATCCTTATTCTTTATGTTGACGATATTGTTATTCTGGTAAGATGCCCTTCTGATCTTGATAAGAAACTTAGACTTCTTAAGGATTTCTGCTTTACCATGAGTATGACTGTTAACACTAAAAGTTATGATTATCAAAAACTAGAAGGACACTTATGCTAATTTTGTGAATGACAATAGCAACTTGGAGGAGTGTCTTCTTACAAGTACCTAAGAATTGATATTCATCACAAGCTCAACTGGAACTATAGCATTGAGAAAAGGATTAATGGAGGGTGGAAAGGTTATTTTGGTTTTCAAAATAATTGTAAAACAACAAACCTTGGGATGTGGGATAGAAATAAGCTCCTCTTTTAAACTTTAGTCACTCTTTTTGTTGAATTTTTCAACAAGAAACAGTGAAAGTGGCATCCGGAAACATCATCCTTGATCCTAGTGAAAAATAAGCACCTAAACTAGGTGGGGCCCACACAGGATATTTTTAGGTGTATGTCTATTTTTAGAATGGTGAACATATTCTAAAATTAGCAGGATGATGATTCTAGATGGTTGATCAAAATATATGTTTAGATGATTTTCTATTTTTAGAAGATGGCGAAGTCTATTTATAGATCGCAAATCTAAAAGTAGAATGCATGTCGATTATTATTAACCCTTAATAATAATCAGACAATAAATAGTAACTTGTTCTCTAAGAGCACTTTATTTTAGTGAACAGATGTGGCACATCAGTGGGCTGAGAGAATTACACAATTTATAGGGTGGTTGGTAACTCATGCATTGAGGACTTTGTTATAACTGATAGTGGCAACTTGTAACAGAGTTGAAAGAGTAGTTATGGGAGTTGTTATTTAGTTTAACTCGACTTTAAGTGAGTTAAACTCAGGTGTCCTAGTTGTAATTGAACATACACTAGTCAAATATGAGTGAATCAATTAGTTAATTAATTCACAAGTAGTGTCCTACATGCAACTAAATAAATACAACAGTTAACTAATTGCATGTCAGATCCAGTGGAGACCCAGTGGAGAGATAGGTGAAAGGGTGAGATGGATTATCTGTTTTGACTATAATGGAGCATGAAATGCATCCAAAAACACATTGGAGATGCCTATGAGTATTGCGTAGTCAAGGCAAGGTAAAGTCGAATTCATTCAAGGTTCTTCTTTAGCAGGGATTGCGCAGTGGAGGCAGGCTTTCAGGAGGCAATAAAATTGGTGCATGGAGATGCAAATTTCTGCAAGACAATCTGAGATGATTATATATTGTACTGAGAGCTCTATGAGCTGAGATTTGTATTAGATATATGAGATTGTTTCATGATCCATTGATATACATAATATATGATAGTTGGGATTTTTAGCTTTAAGCTTTCCCGGTAAAACATCTTGTTATGTGTGATTGATTTTTCTTCATGTGTTTGCAATTGGCGATTTAATTTCCGCAAAGAATTAAGTAGAAGAATTTTGTATTTAACATAAGGATTACATTGTTAGATCAAGAGAATCCGGTAATATACATGCATATGTTTATAAATTTTTACATGGTATCAGAGCTGAAGAGATTGCAATAGTGAAGCAATGTTGAGTTTTTGTTGGTGGAAACAATTTGAAATTGCAGCAAGAATTTATTTGTGCGATAGTTGAGTATACATTGAAATGGCTTTCAATGGTTTGTTGTTGGAGTTTGCACTCAAGGGAAGCTATAACTACATAGCCTGGAAGGATATGATGGAGGCGATGCTTGAAGATAATGTCTTGATGGAATTCATCGAGAAAGATGTTCCTAAGCCCACTTCGACGGATGTTGCAGTACTTGACGCATGGCAAAAGAAAGTAGCAAGGGAAAGGGGGATTATGTTGGAATGTGTGAAAGACCATATTGTGTCAAGCCTTCATGGGAAAGCCACTCCATATGCTATGTGGAAGGCTTTGATAGATATTTTCCAAAGCAGCAGCGACCATAGGAAATTGGCGTTGAAGGATAAACTCAGAAAAATCAAGATGGAAAAGAACGACACTATTCCAGTATACTTGAAAAAGTTTGTCCAATGTAGGGATGAGCTTGGGAGTGTAGGATTTAGTGTTGCTGATGATGATTTGGTGAGCTTGGCTCTCCTTGGGCTTTCGAAGAGTTGGCGAAATTATGAATACTCTATCAATGGACGATAAAAACTGTCAGATTGGAAACAACTGTGGTCAAATCTAGTGTAGGAGGAGATAAGGCGAAACACCAGGGATGGCTCTTCATCAAAGTGTGATAATGAAGAGGAATATGCTTTGGTTGCCAAGGTGAAGAAGAAGAAGGGGAAGAAATTCCATTCTAGATCTGAGGATAGAGAAGATGGAAAGGAGCACAACATGTCCAAAGTGAAGTGTTTTCACTGTCATGAGTTTGGACATATTGCCACAAATTGTCCACATAAGAAGAGGAATAAGATGGATGTTGGAGTTGCAGCTGGTGAGGCTCTTGCCTCATAATTTGAGCTTTAATTCTCATTTATTGCATGCATGGTGTCTAGTGCATTGGGATCGGGGTGGTACTTTGATAGTGGTCCTTCCTTTGACATGATGGGAGATGAGAAATTGTTCAGTGACTTGGTGGAGAAAGATCTCTAGATGCATGTTGAGTTAGGTGATGATGGACGATACAGTGTGACCAACATTGGTACCATTACCTTTAAGAGGGCATCAGGTAAACTCTTTCATATAACAGATGTTATGCATATTCTAGGTTTAAAGAAGAATTTAATCTCAGTCGCAATGTTAGAGGATAGAGGATGTGATGTTGTCTTTAGTGAAGGAAACTTTTTCCCGCAATAGAAAGCAACATGGCAAGCCAAGAAGGTTGGGATTTGAGTGAATAATGTCTATAGACTTGAAGTAGATGGGATTTATATGGAGCTTCCTACTGTTGGGAAGTGCAAGAAAGCCATGCAATTGAAGCTTGAGAGGGAGCTGGGTTTGCAAGGAGGTAAGAATGAACCTCAGAACGTGGAGCAGCCACAAGAGGAGGATCATGGAGTGGGAGCAACCACTCATGCAGAGAAATTTTGAGCCAAATGGGTAGAGGGAGTGCATGCAGCAATACCACCAGGTGGGAGGTGGGGTGACATGCATGAGTAATCCTAAGAAGAGATTTCTAGGAAGGATTCATTGAGATGGTGTGGATCTCATGAATTTAACCTCACTACGAGGCACCCACAGAAAAATAGTAGCATGATTAGTTGGATTGATGTAGTCAGATCAAAGTGACAGTGTCAAATACTGGAGCACGACTCAGAGTTGATAGCAAGTGTAGAGTGCATGGGTGCAGAGTTCAACAACGCAGTGGTTCCTGAAGACATGTGCAGTAGCTAGTAGAAGTTAGAAGACTTTGATGACAAATGCATTAGACTGATTGAGTTGTTTGGAGGCTTTTAGTTTCGGAAGTATTGCATGCAAGAGTTGTAGGGTGGATGCATGGTGTTGCAGGGCGCTTGCAAAGTATTACAGGGCGAATGCATGGAGTTTTAGGGTGCATGCAAATACATACCTTTCTTGCTGAGAGGGAGTGTTGAAGTTTGCAACAAGAAATAGTGAAAGTGGCATCCGGAAACATCATCCTTGATCCTAGTGAAAAATAAGAACCTAAACTAGGTGGGGCCCACACAGGCTATTTTTAGGTGTATGTCTATTTTTAGAATGGTGAGCATATTCTGAAATTAGCAGGATGTTGATTCTAGATGGTTGAGAGAAGTATATTTTTAGATGATTTTCTACTTTTAGAGGATGGGCGAAGTCTATTTATAGATCGCAAATCTAAAAATAGAATGCATGTCGATTATTATTAGCCCTTAATAATAATCAGACAATAAATAGTAACTTATTCTCTTGGAGCACTTCATTTCAGTGAACAGATGTGACACATCAGCAGGCTGAAGGAATTACGCAATTCCTAGGGTGGTTGGTGGCTCATGCATGGAGGACTTCATTATAACTGACAGTGGCAAGTTGTAACATAGTTGAAAGAGTAGTTATGGGAGTTGTTATTTAGTTTAACTCAGTTAAGTGAGTTAAACATAGTTTTTCTAGTTGTAACTAAACATACACTAGTGAAAGATGAGTGAATTAATTAGTTAATTAATTCACAAGTAGTGTCTTACTTGCAATTGAGGAAATACATCAGTTAACTACTTGCATGTCAGATCCAGTGGAGACCCAGTGGAGGGATACGTGAAGGGGTGAGATGGACTATCTGTTGTGACTATAGTGGAGCATTAAATGCATCCACACACACATTGGAGATGCCTATGAGTATTGCACAGTTAAGGCAAGGTAAGTTCGAATTCGTTCAGAGTTCTTTTTCAGTAGGGATTGCGCAATGGAGGCAGGTTGTCACGAGGCAAGAAATTGGTGCATGGAGGTGCAAATTTCTGCAAGACAGTGTGAGACGATTGTATATTGTACTGAGAGCTCTATGAGCTGAGCTTTGTATGAGATATATGAGATTGTCTCATGATCCATTGATATACATAATATATGATAGTTGGGGTTTTTAGCTTTAATATTTCCCGATAAAAAATATTGTTATGTAATTTATTTTTCTTCATGTGTTTGCAATTAAAAATTTAATTTCTGCAAAGAATTAAGTAGAAGGATTCTGTACTTAACATAAGGATTACGTTGTTATATCAAGATAATTCGGTAATATACATGCATATGTTTATAAATTTCTACACCTGTGATCTTTTATGGATGTGAGGTTTGGGGTTGTAGCATCTCTAGAGAATCTTGGAGTTGAGAAAATCAAGAAGAATTTTTAAACATATAACCTCAAAATTAAAAGCAATGCACCCTATCATATTCTCCTTATAGAATTGGGCCTTTCCCCTATCGAGAGCCTAGCTATGACTAGGCTTCTGTTGTAGAAGAAAAAAATCAAACATCGGAGAACATAGACTTCCTAATGTAGCTTTAAATTGTAGCCAAAATTGCCTAAGGCTCAAACGAGGTTGGTATAAAGATACTAGGGCTTGGTTAAACCATAGGGAGCAGGGAAAATTTTACAGGCGAATTTTAGCCAAAGGGAAAATTTTAAAGGGTTTAAAATTTTTGAGGGGCGATTGTTTTATATAAAAACGATTTTGTATATTTTTATATACTTAACCCTATAATTATTTTAAAAATAATTAATTATTAGCTTTTAGCCTAGAAACTTAAATGCGCATAAACATTAAAATTTGGAATTCACCTCCTGATTTTATGGTTTGGAGCGGATTTGAATTGAATTTTCCCGTGATTTACTAGTCAGAGGGGGATTCAAGTGACAACCGCCCCCATTTTTTTTGGGTTGGGGTGTCGAAGTTGGAGGTGATTGGAATTTTCCGCCATTTACTTGGTCGGAGGGTGATTGGAGTGACATTCACCTCCATTTTTTACTGGGTTGGGGCTTGGAAGTTGGATTATTATGGGGTTTGAATCATGAAATGTGTTGGATTATGTGCAGGGAGGCTGATCATCATGGTGCAAACTGATTTCTACGTCTCCCCACTACTGTTCGAAATCCAGCTTTGGTGGAATTTCCCCAAGATGAAACACCGTATTTGAACATGCATTCTGCATTCCCTTTCTCCCAAAATCTGGGATCTTGGAACAAGAAATTCCGTTTATGGGTAGCGTTCGATTGCCTCATATGCATCAATAGCTAGATTATGTGCAGGGAGGCCGATCGTCATGGTGAAAACTGATTTCTGCATCTCCACAATACTGTTCGAAATCCAGCTTTGGTGGGCTTTCCCCAAGGTGAAACTTTGTATTTGAACATGCATTCCACATTCCATTTCTGCCAAAATCCCGGATCTTGGGACAAAAACTTCCTTTGATGGGAAAAATTTGGTTACTTCATATACATCAATAGCTAGATTATGTGCAGGGAGCCCGATCATCATGGCACAAACTGATTTCTGTGTCTCGCCACTATTGGTCGAAATCTAGCTTTAGTGGGATATTGGAAAATTCACTGAATTAGGAAAAAAATGGTAAGTCACTTTGCGTAGGATTTATAACAACACAATTTAGCTCAACAATTGTTAAATTTCCACTAGGACTGTTCTCTACGCCTTATGCTACAGTATTTTTACTTGACAATGATTGATAAGAGGCCTCATTGTGCCTTAATACTATGCAGTGCATTGAGATAGAGGGGAATGCTAGAGGCTAGTGTAGTTTTCTTCAATAATGGCCCACTGTCTACTAGAGATGTGCTATGTCCACTATGTTAGTGTAGTTCTCTTCTAGAGGGGCTGTCTATGAGAGGATATTGTGCCATTAACTCAAGTAGGTAGGAAATGGTAAGTCACTTTGCTTAGGTTTTATAAAAACACAATTTAGTGCAACAATTATTGAATCTCCACTAGGAATGTGATCTACGCCTTATGCTATTGTAGTTTTATTTGAAAGTGATTGATAGGAGGCCTCATTTTTCCTTAAGACTATGTAGTGCACTGATATAAAGGGGGAGGCTAGAGGCTAGTGTAGTTTTCTTCAATAATATCCCATTGTCTACTAGAGATGTGTTATGTGCACTATATATGTTAGCGTAGCTTGCTTCCAGAGGGGCTCTCTATGAGAGGATATTGTGCAATTCACTTTGGTAGGCAACAAATGGTAAGTCAGTTTGCCTAGGCTTTACAGCAACACAATTTAGCTCAACAATTTTTGAATTTCTTCTAGGAATGTGATATATGCCTTATGGTACTGTAGTTTTACTTCACAGTGATTGATAAGAGGCCTTATTGTGCCTTAAGACTATGCAGTGCACTGAGATAGAGGGGGAGGCTAGAGGCTAGTGTAGTTTTCTTCAATAATGGCCCACTGTCTACTAGAGATGTGTTATGTTCCATATGTTAGCATATTTTTCCTCCAGAGGGGCTGTCTATGAGAGGATATTGTGCAATTCACTGAATTAGGAAGCAAAGGGTAAGTCACTTTACCTAGGCTTTATAACAACACAATCTAGCTCAACAATTATTAAATTTCCACTAGGAATGTGATCTACACCATACGCTAATGTAGTTTTACTTGACAACGATTGATAGGAGGCCTCATTGTGCCTTAAGACTATGTAGTGCACTGAGATAGAAGGGAACGCCGGAGGCTAGTGTATTTTCCTTCAATAAAGGACCACTTTCTACTAGAGATGTGCTATGTGGCCTATGTTAGGGTAGTTTGCGTCCAGAGGGGCTGTCTATGAGAGGATATTGTGGAATTCACTGAAGTAGGAATCAAATGGTAAGTCACTTTGCCTAGGATTTACAACAACACAATTTAGCTCAAAAAATATTTAATTTCCACTAAGAATGTGATCTACGCCTTATGCTAATGTAGTTTTACTTGACAGTGTTTGATAGGAGGCCTCGTCGTGCCTTAAGACTATGCAGTGCGTTGAGATAGAGGGGGAGGCTAGAGGCTAGTGTAGTTTTCTTCAATAATGGCCCACTGTCCACTACATATGTGCTATGTGACCTATGTTAGCGTATTTTGTTTCCAGAGTGGCTGTCTATGAGAGGATATTGTGCGATTCATTGAAGTATACAGCAAATTTTAAGTCACTTTTCCTAGCCTTTATAACAACACAATTTAGCTCAAGAATTCTTGAATTTCCACTAGGAATGTGATCTAGGCCTTATTATAGTGTATTTTTACTTGATAGTGATTGATAGGAGGCCTCATTGTGCCTTAAGACTATGCAGTGCGCTGAGATAGAGGGGGAGGCTAGAGGCTAGTGTATTTTTCTTCATTAATGGCCCACTGTCTACTAGAGATGTGTTATGTGCCCTATGCTAGAATAGTTTGATTCCAGAGGGGTTTTCTATGAGAGGATATTATGCAATTCACTAAAGTAGGAAGAAAATGGTAAGTCACTTTGCCTAGGCATTATAACAACACAATTTAGCTCAACAATTGTTGAATTTCCACTAGGAATGTGATCTAAGTCTGATGCTACTATAATTTTTCCAGATAATCATTGATAGGAGGCCTCATTGTGCCTTAAGACTATGTAGTTCACTAATATAGAGGGGGAGGCTAGAGGCTAGTGCATTTTTATTGAATAAAGGCCACTATATACTAGAGATGTGCTATGTGGCCTGTGTTAGCGTAGTTTGCTTCCAGAGGGCCTATCTATGAGAGGATATTGTGGAATTCACTGAAGTAGGCAGCAAATGGTAAGTCACTTTGCCTAGGATTTATAAAAACACAATTTAGCTAAAAAATTGTTGAATTTCCACTAGGAATGTGATCTACGCCTTATGCTATTGTAGTTTTACTTGACAATGATTGATAGGAGGCCTCACTATGCCTTAAGACTATGTAGTGCCTTGACATAGAGGGGGAGGCTAGAGGCTAGTGTAGTTTTCTTTAATAACGACCCAATGTATACTAGAGATGTGCTATGTTCCCTAGGTTATTGTAGTTTTCTTCCATAGGGGCTGTCTATGAGAGGATATTGTGCAATTCACTGAAGTATGCAGAAAATGGTAAGTCGTTTTTCCTAGGGTTTATAACAACACAATTTAGCTCAAAAATTGTTGAATTTATATTAGAAATGTGATCTAATTCTTATGCTACTATAGTTTTACTTGACAGTGATTGACAGGAAGCCTCATTTTTCCTTAAGACTATGCAGTGTGCTGAGCTAGAGGGGGAGGCTAGAGGCTAGTGTAGTTTTCTTCAATAATTGCCCATTTTCTACTAGAGATGTGCTATGTGCCCTATGTTAGCATAGTTTCCTGTAAGAGGGGCTCTCTTTGAGAGGATATTGTGCAATTCACTGAAGTAGGCTGAAAATGGTAAGTCACTTTGCCTAGGATTTATTACAACACAATTTATCTCAACACTTGTTGAATTTCCACTAGGAATGTGATTTACACCTTATGCTACTGTAGTTTTACTTGACAGTTTTTAGTGTGAATTCTAATCGCAAGCGTACGAAAAAACCTCACTTTGGTTGTGTATAACAAACAACCCTAACATCAAATATGGTTGCTAATTTCCTTAGATATTTAGTAGTTGACCAAGATAAGTGCTACAAAATCCAGATATATGTAGTTAAATACATTAAACATCAAATAAAATCAAGAGTTGCTCCATGCATCCAAGAGACAAGACAATAATATTTTTAAAGAAATTTGTATTTATGACACCTGGGAAGGGAACATAGAAAGATGATACCAGTCCTCCTCAATGGGATGGGTTCTTGTATGTCCTCAGCTCTTCAAATCTAATATCTCTCTCTCTTGATGGTATAGAAAATCCAGACAAAAATGGAACTCAAAAGGGAGTTTGAAAGAAAAATGGTTGCAAAATATGACAATGATGGAGGATCAAAGTCAGACTAAAATTATAGATCCAGAGTGATCTTTAGGCAACAAAAGGTATTGAATGAAAGTAAAAACCCTTCTATTTATAACAAAATATTGATTTAGTCGAGATATTGGTTCATAATTAAAATATTATTAACCAAATCTAGATCCAACTTTTATGGAATATTTTATTATATTGCTGGAGGGAAAAATAATTTGAATTTGGTAAAATCCCTTTATTTGTAAATAATAATTAAATAAATGATTTATTTATTATTTTAAGAGTGTGGTTGAGTAATAATTAAATAAATAGTGATGTATTCAATTATTTATAAATGATTTAGTCAAATTTAACAAAGAATGTTATTTAAATAATGTTTAAATAATTATTCCTAGAAAATAATAAAATAAATAGTGATTTATCTAATTAATTTTCCTGTTTTGGGTTAAATATTACTAGGAATATGAATTAAATTGTTGTTTAACTAATTATCCCTTGAGGAAAATCAAACAAATAAGGATTTATTCAATTATTCCTCATGGGGTTTCGTGTTTAGACCATAAAACTTAATAAATTATGGATTACTAAGTTATTTTTCATAGTGAAAGCAATTTTACTTAGGGAAAACTTGGTCTTACATGGTGTACCTTGGTCCATCTAATAGTAACAGGTTAGATGACCTAAAATTGGTGTAACAACAATGATTGATAGGAGGCCTCAATGTGCTTTAAGACTATGTAGTGCGCTGAGATAGAGGGGGAGGGCAGAGGCTAGTGTAATTTTCTTCAATAATGGCCCATTGTCTACTAGAGATGTGTTGTGTGCCCTATGTTAGCGTAGTTTTCTTCCAGAGGGGTTGCCTACGAGAGGATATTGTGCAATTCACTGAAGTTGGCAGAAAATGGTAAGTCACTTTTCCTAGGCTTTATAACAACACAATTTAGCTCAACAATTGTTGAATTTCCACTAGGAATGTGATCTACGCCTTATGATACTGTAGTTTTATTTGAAAGTGATGGATAGGAAGCCTCATTGTGCCTTAATACTATGCAATTCAGTGAGATAGAGGGGCAAGCAAGAGGCTAGTGTAGGTTTCTTCAATAATGTCCCACTGTCTACTAAAGATGTGTTATGTGCCCTATGTTAGCATAGTTTGCTGTAAGAGGGGATTTCTATGAGAGGATATTGTGAAATTCACTTAAGTAGGAAGAAAATGGTAAGTCACTTTTCCTAGGCTTTATAACAACACAATTTAGCTCAAAATTGTTTGAAATTCCAATAGGAATTTGATCTGTAGTTTTACTTGACAGTGATTGATAGGAGACCTCATTTTGCCTTAAAACTATGCAGTGCGGTGAGATTGAGGGAGATACCAGAGGCTAGCATAGTTTTCTTCAATAATGGTCCATTGTCTACTAGATATGTGCTAAGTGCCCTATGTTAGTGTAGTTTTCTTCAAGAGGGGCTGCCTATGAGAGGATATTGTGCGATTCACTGAAGTAGGCAGCAAATGGTAAGCCACTTTGCCTAGGCTTTATAACAACACAATTTAGCTCAAAAATTGTTGAATTTCCACCACGAATGTGATCTATGCCTTATGTTATTGTATTTTTTCTTGAGATTTATTGATAGGAGGCATCATTATGCCTTAATACTATGCAGTGCGCTGAGATAGGGGCGGGGGGGACTAGAGGCTAGTGTAGTTTTCTTCAATAACGGCTCACTGTCTACTAGAGATGTGCTATGTGCCCTATGTTAGAATATTTTGATTCTAGAGAAGTTGTATATGAGAGGATATCGTGGAATTCATGGAAGTAGGAAGAAAATGGTAAGTCACTTTGTCTAGACTTTATTACAAGACAATTTAGCTCAACAATTGTCGAATTCACACTAGGAATGTGATCTACACCATATGCTACTATAGTTTTACTTGACAATGATTGATAGGAGGCCTCATTGTGCCTTAATACTATTCATTGTGCTGATATAGAGGGGGAGGCCAGAGGCTAGTGTGATTTTCTTCAATAATGGCCCATTTTCTACTAGAGATGTGTTATATGGCCTATGTTAGCATAGTTTGCTTCCAGAGGGGCTGTCTATGAGAGGATATTGTGAAATTCACTGAAGTAGGAAGAAAATGGAAAATCACTTTTCCTAGGCTTTATAACATCATAATTTAGCTCAAATTTTTTTAAATTTCCACAAGGAATGTGATCTATGCCTTATGCTATTGTAGTTTTACTTGACATTGATTGATATGAGGCCTCATTCTGCCTTAAGACTATGCAGTGCGCTGGGATAGAGGGGGAGGATAGAGGCTAGTGTGGTTTTATTCAATAATGGCCTATTTTCTACTAGAGATGTGCTATGTGCCCTATGTTAGTGTAGTTTGATTCCAGAGGGGATTTCTATGAGAGGATAATGTGCAATTTAATAAAGTAGGCAGCAAATGGAAAGTCATTTTTCCTAGGAGGGTTTTCAGTGCATTGTGGGGAGTGGAGGGCTTTCACATTGCACATTTTTATTTTGATAGGGCATAGAAGAATTTCTTTCTATTGGCTAGCAGTGATCTATATGCTATGCAAGGTAGAGGTGATAGAAAGTTATTGCAATGAGCTACTACAAGAAAGAATGTTTAAGTGACTATGCCTTGAAGATTCTCAACTTGAAATCAAAGGAGGTGACCTTAAGAGAGGCTCAGTGAAAAAGTATGGGAGGAAGAGATCTGAGCAATAAGGCTCATGAATAATCTATGGTCATCACATGGGCTGATGTATTCACAACTTGCATACTTAAATACCAATGTAATATTAAACATATTAATGACCTAACCTCTAAACATGGAAATAAATTAAGTTCATGTCTCATTTGAAGTTTTTTTTTGGTTGAAAATGTGTGCTATATTAACTCATTAATATAAGAATCACAAAAAGTACAATGGTGGAATAATATCATACATTATCCCCCACAAATTAATGTCTACATATTCTAGAAGGGCAACATCCTAGCCTTAGCACTGAATTCTAGCGTTCAAAATCTAGTCAATATCCTGGATAAATACTTGGTGGGTTCTTATTTTATCATCTTTACAATCCATGTACTTTCTAAATCTGTTCCTTAAGTATATCAGTCATCTAATGTCCTCTCTTATCACTATTGATGGTGCAAGTAACCCAACTTTTAAGCAAGTAATTGAAGCCTTTATTTCCTCCTTTCATTGCCCCACATAAATTGAGGGAGGATATATTCTAGCTTGATGCAAACCATGGTATCTAAGATAGTAATCCTATTGAGTAGATCCTTGTACATCCAATTTTGAAGCTTATTCTTTGATTATTCATATAAGATTTGAAGTTATCAAAACTTTCCTTTGAGTAGATATATCACTTAAAACAAGTCCACCCTTATATCTTCGAAGGGTGCAAATATCATGTAGTAAGTGTTGATTGCAACATTTAATTGAAATGTCTAGAAATTGCAGAGTGCAATCTATTCGTTACTGAATTCCAAGTAAAATTCCAAAGTATTTAAGTCATCAACAAAGCAGAAATTCAGTAATTGTTTGTCTAGGAAGAAAGATACCTTTTCTTTTCCATGTAGCAGCGTAATGTCTAAATATTTTCCTTGCCTATAAGAAGTAGAATACATAAAAATGTGGTATGTGGGAATTCCTATCTAATATGAACTTAGTAAAAACAATGTGAAATGCACAAATACAGTGTGAAATATACAAATACAAAATGTACATATTATTTTTCCTTATTTTGAGAATGAAAGGTATATCAAGGACAACAAATATGAAGAAATTGTATTTCAATTTTCGTGAGAAGAAGCCAACAACAATTTTTCCTTTAGGAGATTTTAGAGAATGTTGGAGAATTTCAGGGCTGAAGTGCATGTTGAAAACTAAAGCAAGGTCTTGTGAATATTACCCCTAGATAAGTATATGAGTTGGTGATCTCGATCTCCTCTCCTTTAAGAAATAAATGGTGATCAAGGAGGATTTTCTTCAACACATTGAATATGATGACTTTGGTTTTTACCTCAGTTGATTGTCAACTGATGAAGATCACCGAAAAGGGCCAGGGCATCAAGCTGTATTTGAAAATTTTTTGGGGATGAGACTAGAAGTGACACATCATCTACAAACATAAAAATAAAATATACTCCAACTGTCCCCTACACCATTTGGATGTGCACAACCAAAAAATAATTTATATTCATGATGCCTATCTGAACACCAACCACATATCTGTCTTATGAATAGCATAAAAATGCACAACAAGTATTCTGTTTGGAGAGACATGGATAAATGGGAAGGAGAGTGTATTATGTGATTGTAAAAATGTCCTGGACAAAGACACTATTGCAAGGGTCTCATGGGTGGAGGCCAGGACTCTCCTCGAGATCTCTTGAATATGCATACTGAGGTGGCACTTCTCTTTTCCTATAAATTATTTCTTCTGTGTGTGAGCATTACAAAGGAGGGAGGTGATCATCGTGTTGTGTGGGTTGATGGGAGTTATTCTAAGGCTCCTCCATTTTGAAATTAAATAGTTGATTACTATTTTCTAGTTGATATCAGGAAATATTAGATAAGTTTAATTCCAAGCTTCTTATCATGTGGTTCAAATTGAAATATTTACAACAGACTTCCTTGTGGGATCATTACAGGATGAACTACTTTGGGGAGAAGCTTGGATGTACAAGGCAACACACAATCCAACATATCTAAAATACATTAAAGTAAATGGCCCATCCTTAGGAGTTAGCCAATTGGATAATCTATTTGGGTGGGACAAAAAGCATGCAAGAGCTCAAGTACTTTTATCGAAGGTATATATAGTTTTAGTGGGTATAAGAGTGAGTAGTAGTAGGGCTTGCCTAGCATTTAGTAGCAAGGTATTCTTATGTTTATTGCAGATTCCCAGAATACCTTGAAATCTGATTGTTACAAGAGGGTCAATTGTTTGACCTTTTTAGTGATAGTCAGATTCCTAGATATTCTTGGAATCTGAAATACTCATTAGTTTAGTAATTAGTACAATAACATGTGTTTAGTTTTAAGAGGTAACATGTTTACATCCAAAAGCATTGAATAGCCCTTCCTAAATTGACATATTCATTCCTTAATAGATTTTAATATTCAAATAATTCTTTATTATTGTAATTAATTATAGAGACTTTTTTGGGCAGTTTGATTGTATACTGGGTGTTCTATGTAAATGAATGATTGTATTCATGTCCTTTGTGTGCAGGAGTTCTTGATATGAAATGTGCACTCCCTTCAAGAATACAAAGGGCATGCATACAATTTTATTTGCTATATTATGCCTGGAACACCCTATTCACATGCTCAACATACTCCATGTGATCTCTTAGATTTTACTGGCATTGAAATATAGTACACCTGCTCTCTCTTCTTCTAAATTTAATAGTATATGTTGTTGTGTAAGTAGGAGGTCTTTACACATTGTAGGATACTAATTTGCAATACGTTACATCTTCTTCCTTCTTTCTCTCGACATATGCAAAATACTTGAGCTCCTCCAAACAAGTAGTACCTTGTGGTGGGTTAGTGACAGCCACTCCTTGCAGGCTTAGAGCACTTGCTAAATGCCAGGTATAGATTCATAATAGCCCAATTCTTAATTTTCCTATCATTTCAAAAAGTTACTAATGTATGAAAGATCTAAATCAATGCTTCATGTCATACATGGTTGGATATGGTTCCCTCTATCCAAAATGTATTCATCACGGAGCCTCTTGTCTGCCCTCCAAGTCCAATCATCCTCAACCCATTCCCTACAAAGCAGGTTTCCAATATCTGTACAACAGTGCACCAAATCCCAACATCTTGGTGGGAGTTGTGGTGGGAGGCCCAGACAACATGGATAGGTTTACTGATGTGAGAATCAATTATGATCAATCAAAACCTTCCACGTACATTAATGCACCCTTAGTGGGTTCCCTTGCTTATTTGGCTCATTTTACTAACTCTTAAATATCCTATCTTCTTCTTCTAAACAAGAGAAGGAATTAATAATGCTTGGAGATAAGGGTTATAAGCATCCCAGTATCCCTTGCTATTGTTCACATTATTTCTGCAGGATCTCCAAAATAAAATCAATGGAATCTGTAGGATCTCCAAAATAAAATCAATGGAATCTGTAGGATCTCCAAAATAAAATCAATGGAATGGAATTAAGTTTGTATCCCTTGCTATTGTTCACATGATTTCTACAGGATCACCAAAATAAAATCAATGGAATGTAATTAAAGCTTTTCAATCAAGACTTTGTTCATTAGTAATTTTTGCAAGTTCATTATAATGCAGATTGTGACATAATCGTGAGTAACTTGATATTGCACGAACAATGCATTAAGTAGTTGTAGCAGATTTGGGCATATTCATGAGGAATACGTGACATTTCACTAACAGTTAATTAAATGGTTGAAGAATATTCATGATTTCAGAACATTTTTACGCCCTTCACGTTTAAGATGGTTACAGGAGATTTGTGACATATTCCTCAACAATGTCGCATTTAAGTAGAAATTTATTAAATGGTTGAGGTTCATTCATGGTTGATAGCTTTGACTGGAGGGTGTGACATATTTCTCATATGGTGAAACATGTGATTGAGTTTTAGTGGAATAATTATTATTTTTCTTCACATCTAATGCTAAAATTTTAAAAAAGGTAGTTTATATTTTAACACATTAGTAGGTACATTTCACTCTTGTATTAGAAAAATCCATTTTTCTTCTCCACTTTGCTCATAAATTATGCACATTAATATACTTTTCTCATGTTTCATAAGTTTTATTTTTATTTATTCCTTCTCTTGAATTAATTTACTTAGACAGTTTTGGTTTCTTTCCTTCTTGGTTTAAACTATCTCCTCCATATACCATTGTTGAATAAGGTATGCAGAGAAGAGGGTGGAGATAATATTGATTTTGGTCACAGACAATCAAGCTTTCCTACACGGCTACCCCCCCAAGCGATGGTACAAATTACTGTCTCTTATTGTTTTTTCTACTCCTGACCATATCACTCTGCACAATACATAAATTAATATAGGAAAGGTTCTGGTGCAATACTGATGCATGATTTTACTATTATTGGCATACTTTATTGCAGTATTTTGGTGCTACAATCAACGATTGTGTATCATGTATGGTAATGTGTTTGTCCTGAATGCTTGTGATTAAAATTTGGGATCTTCACATTTTTAAGTAAAAACATATCAAACATTTTGTTTGTTTTTATGAATTTATGTTTATTTTTGATCCAGTGGAGATGATTGGTGAATTGAGTTCCTTTTAATCAGGCTTCACCATGTGGCCTTACCTAGTCATATACAACTCGTCTCTTGATGTTTTCTTCCCTTATAACTATGTCACATTATTCATACCATAGCGAAAAGTACTAGTGTAATACTGATGGGTGCTTGTACCATTTTTGGCATTTTTGAGTGCTTCATTTGGTGCTACAAACAAGTTTGGATGTGTGTTATTTTGTTTTGCACGACTCATGAGTGTTTGAGATATTTTTTTTGGATTGAATACTTTTGATTACAGTTCGATGCTTCTAGATATGGAGTATTTTCAAGTATTGAATTTATTTGAACATCAATTTAGAAACTGAGAGAACCCTGTTGTTTGTTGCTTTATTTTTGTTTAACTATCTCTTGCAATATTTGGTAGATATTGATATCAATATCCATTTATCTGTTGCATGTCAATGAGATTGATTCCAATGTAGCTCTGAACATGTCTGGGTAGACTTTGGAGATGACAACTTTACCATTAGTAGTTGGGAACATAAAGTACTGGTTATCAGAGATATAAATGTGAAGCTATCAGCTGAAGTGTTTTTTCTTCGATTGACCAATGAAGTGAACGTGCTGCAGGGGAGAGTGCTTGTATTTATTTGGTAGAAATTATTGTTGACTGGTTACAAAACAACCCCAATTCTATGCCAATAAAATCACAGTTTGACACATTGATACGTGAAGGATATCTGGAGAAGAGGAAGTTGTGGGAGCTAGAGGAATATAGAGAGAGGTTCTTTTATGGGCACTTTGATGTGGAAACAATATTGCAGTCAAACACGTTTTATAACTGACATTGAACCTCCACATATTTTTAAATTGTGGCAATTGTTTTAAGATTATATTGGGATGTAGGGGATCTGAATTGGTTTTTCTTGTAAAGACTATTTCTTTTAACATTATTGATTATACACACAAGTCTCAAGGACCTTGTGTGATGTTCCAATGATATTTCAATATTGTTTGTAAACACTCTGTTTTTCCTGTGAAGGCTAGCATCCCCTAAAACTTAGACAAGAAGGTGGGTTGGAATTGTTGGTTGGCTCTGATACTTGACATTATAAAAATAATACGAAACAGAATTAGATGTTAGTAGAATAGTATTATAAAATGTGATATTTACATATTAATACTACTGCGTTGTTAAATAATATAATTTATTAGACAATAATGTGGAAGTTAAATAAATTCTTTGTCAATGAAAAATTGTTCAAACAATTATTTAGTCTCATATTCTACTTCAGTTTTTGTGATCCTTCGAGTGGCAAGGCACCATCTATTAAGAAAATTTGCCTCAGTGACATATCATGCTTATAAGTTAATCATAAATTTGTAGATTGGTTTTACTTACTTTTGATTATGGGTAGTTCTAATAAATGGAAATTTTTAGTTGGGTTCAGTGTTTATCCTATTTATATAGGATTGAGTTCTGATAATAGTGTTTTATGCCCTATGTAGACATTGTTCACTAGCATGGAAATGATTAATGGAGAAGGCTTGGTGTCATTCTTGTGAATGTGCATTGTAACTCTTTGTAAAAATATAGAATGTTTTAATTGTAATTTTCACTTCATTGATCTAATTGCAGGGGAAGAGTGGTACCTACAGCTCTTGAGGTGCACATGGATGAATGTGGAAGTGATGATGATGGTGGTCATCAAATACAATCACTAAAGAAGTGAAATAAGCATCTCCTCTGAATTTTGTTGCCTTTTTGGGTGCTTTTTGTTGGAAACCATCTCTGTTTATATCTATGCACTATAATTCATACGGTAAGATAATCTTTAATTTAAGAAATTAGGTATATAAACTATATATAACCCTACAATCTAAAGATCATGGATAAATATTTAAATTTTCAAACTGATGAATTTCTTTTAGGAAAAAGGTTTTATAGATGCTTTTATTTGAGGCATACTTGTGTGTTAATTGAACATTCAGATTTCTTTGCAGAATCAGTGTTTGTAAAATCTATGTATTTCTAACTATCTCTTCAGGTAAAATTTAGATACATTAAAGTTATAACATCTTATAGATTTTAAGTTGCATTAATCTATCATAAAACACTAGGAAAAGATAATATCTTATGTCAAACTCAATGCCATTTACTGTGTACAATGAGATTTCCACATTCGTGCTTTACCCAGACCTCATTTGTTTTATATGCATTCAATATCATCGGTCAAGGCATGAATGCTTATAATATATTGAGCCCTATTTTATAACTATCCTCTCTTCAATTGCTTTGTAAGGATTGAATACAATATAATTTCATAATTTACAACTGGGGCAGAGTAATAACTTGGTATTAAAAGACACCATAAGAATTAATTGCTTCAAAGTATTATAAATTCATTTTCATATTACTTGATTTCCGTTGCTTATGTGGAACATGGTCGAGAGAAGGAACTATAAAAACAATTGATTTTCATGAAAGATTTATAATTTTTTCAAATGTGAAAGTTTTGATGTGTTACTAAGTATCTTCATTAGTTTATAGATCATTACACATCAAACCAACTTTACTCCTTGACTGGTATTGCACTCAGCATTGTGCACAAGTATGATTTTCATGTATCAATAAAAAGTATGATTTTATCTATATTTGATAATACAAGTTGAATACATCATACAATACATAGGAGTGCTATGGCTATGAAGTTCAATATGAAATAATCTATTGATTGATACTATTACTATTATATAAGGGGTGCTCTTCCAATGATCATTTATTAGCTGTGTGGAGAAGGCTTTGTGGAATTTTTATTTACTATAAGATTATGTATAGCTGAGTTGCAGACAACTAAGTAGAATTTGGTAGGAAGTTTGGAGTATGTGTAATTCATAATGATCTTTTCTTCTCTTCATTGAATAATCTTCAATGTGTGAGTTTTTACCTAAGCCATTGCATTATCAATGTGTCAAGGCTCAAAACCCGACCTATATATCAACTGCTTCTTATGATCGTTCCTAGGAACATGAATCCCAATTTTTGTAGGTTTAAAATTTATTACAAGTGTTCTCTATTTTGGTCGAATTTGTGGAGGTTATCTCAATATTTATTGAAGTTACCATGGATCTAAATTTCTTATGAAATTTCAACACTATAACAAACTTTGGTGCAAATTGTTGATCAATTCTCACTTGGTTAGGGTTATAGATGTTGATGAAAATTTTGTGTGCATGCATAAGAGTTGGGTGAAAATGCACAATTCCGTGTAGAATTAGTGTGATAAATATGGGATACTGCAAAGCATATTTTTGAAGAATATTTTGAGTTGACTCGTACCTAATAAACTCAGTCAAGTTGATTGTTGGTTGAATGATTAATTGTTTGTTCAATGGGCATAAGATCTTATAGGCCCAAATACCAAAGGGAAAAATGGAGAGCATCATGGGGTTCTCTTCGTAATTATCCACCACTAATACCTTCCATGCTTCCTCAAACTCCTCTCCAAACTTAATATCAGTGCTAGTAGTAGCATGAGCAACAACACTACGCTTAGTAGAACTAGAACGCATTTTCCAAACTGCACGAGAACTACTTCCCTCATGAGTCACCATGTGCCATGCTTGGTCTCAGTGGTTCGCTTCCTTCAACTCTTGGTTCAACTACCATATCTTCATTGGAACCAACTCCCCGAAGTCCACTAGACAACGACTCACCATTTTGTACTAGTGATTCGCCATTTGTACTGGTGATTCACCATGATTTTACAAGATAATATAATCTTGTTGGAGATTCGCCAAAAAAATTATATATACATATTATATTATTAATAAAATATCCTTCCATTTTTCCTATGTATCATGGGGAATCACCCATATATTATACATATAAATTTATGGTGGTTCTTAAATTTTCCCTGATTGGGAGGTCGACGAAAATGTTGTATTGAAAAATATTAATAACATTAAAAATATTTTTAGTTCTAATTTTAAAGAGAAAATGTGGTGTGAGAAATATTTAGAGGCTAAAATAAAACTAAGATATTATAAGGAGGTCATCAACCCTACTCTAGAATATCAAAAACATCTCTCGGTTTTAACTATCTCAAAGAAAAAAATTAATATAGCGAAGGTTAGAACGAACTCTCATGAGCTCCATAGTGAAACAAATCATTGGGCAGTTCCTAAAACACCATGGGTGGAAAGGATTTTCCATCTCTATGAGAATATGAACATTGAGGATGAAAATCACTTCCTCCTAGAGTGCCTTGCGTACAACCACATTATATCTCAGTTTCATAATCTTTGTTGCAATACCAACCTTCATAGCCTTTTAAGATGTCAAAATTATAGTGAGCTCAAGATGCTTCTCTCCAAGCTCTTTGAGCATAGGAATACAATTTTAAAATAATCTAAATAATTTGTTTCTTTAGGTCCGATAGACCAAAGTTTGGTCTCAATGGAAGTTGAGTAATTTTTTTTTTAGTTATTAAAGAAAAAACAACCACATAATTAAAAAAAATGGAATTAAAATAGAAAATTTAAAAATAATTAAAATTAAAATAGAAATATGAAAAAAAGAAAAAGTTAAAATTTTGAATTAAAAAAATTAATAAAAAAATGAAAATAATTTTTTTTTAAATAATAAAAATTAAATTAAAAAAAAAAAACAAAATTTAAAATTTAATAAGAAAATAAAAATAAAAATTTTAAAATAATAAAATTAAGATTAAAAAACAAAAAAGTAAATAAAAAATTTATTTTAAAATAATTAAAAAAAAAATCTTTTATTTTTTTAAATTAAACCATTTTAAAAAATTTAAAGTTAAAAAACAAAAAATTTAAAAATAAAAGTAAAAATAAAATAAAATAATTTTTAAAATTAAAATTTTAAAATATTTTAAAATAAATTAGAAATAAAAAATAAAAAGAAATAAATAACCTAAAAGTATTAAATTAAAAAAAATAAAAAATAAAAATAAATTAATTTAAAATATAAAAATATAAGTTAAAGAAAAAAAATATATTAAATTTTATAAAATTTATAAAGTAAAATAAAAATTAAATTAAAAAAAACAGACATTAAATTTAATAGATTTAAAAAAGATTTAAATGAGTAGAAGATTGAGCGGAATAAATGTTCCATATGAGGAATCAACTGACATGAAGAGGAATTGATTTTGGTGGACTGCCCATAGAGTTTTGGATAGAGATATGAAGCAACCTATAAATAGTTCGTCAATGGACTGTTGGTGGATGAGTTGTGATGCTAGTTCAGTCATCTGCAATTTTTAGAATGATGATAAGAGGAGTACTTACAATTTTTTCATAGATTGGAAAAAAAATATTGGTACATGAGAATAATGATTTTGAGAGGAATCAAATCACTATTACATGGCAGATTTTAAGAGCCCTATATGAGGGAAATGTTGTGGGAACTAGATCAATAAAAGAATTGATTGTGCTTGAGAAAATTGATTGAATTCCAAGTACAGTTGGAGGGTTTTCAGGTGACTATCAAATAAGAACCCTGGGTCCTCTACTCGTGAAGAAAAACAAGACTAGTAGAAGGGTAGGCATATTGGGCCTAAGGACATGCAAACTTTGAAGGACTAAAGTATCAGTAAATTGGGCTAGCCAACTATCCATAGTTCACTATATTGTATAGGATTGAGTCAATTAGAAGAAGGGAAACCTCCATAGCCCTAGAATTGTCATCTTGGAGCAGGAGTATGGAAAAAGTGGGTTGACCAAAGATCACAAATGAACTTCTGAAAAACTGATCGAAATCTCTAAGTGTTGCATACCTCAAAGGAAAAAAAATCTAGATATAGGGAAATATGTTTTGACCCGATTTTAGTAACCTAAAGAATTTCAGTTCATTGATACATGCAGATTGAGGAGTTTCATAATGGGGGACAAGAGCACTTGCTATCTGTGTTCATGACATGTTCACTGTAAGGGCTATGTGTGGCCACCATAAAAAAGTGGGTAAAGTGTTGTCTTGTTTTAGGGTTTTATGTGAGAAAAACAACATAAAAATAGGAAAAACAAAAGCTAAAAAGAAACCCCACATGCCCGGATGACCTCTTCCTTGCAGCCTTCGATGCAGCTCCATATATTTGATGATGTTGGCCTTAGCCACTTGCAGCGCCTCTTTGATTTGCATGTATCAGTCAGATTTTGTGAGCCCTTACCCATTTTCAGGGGGCATTTGGGTTGTATTGGTATCTCATGTACTCAGATATTATTGTATAAGTCCTGGCTGTTATCCCAGGCACAACATGTAGGTGGGATCCTTCATTGTATTTTTATCTGGCTCATATTTATGTCGGTTGTACTTTATGGTTCGGTCCCTTGTTTACTGGACACACTCTTCTTTTGTACTTTGTCTCGGCGGGCATAGGTATGCCTCCCCCACCGCCTTTAGCACAAGTACCCTCTCATAAAAAGAGACTTGTTGCACTTGCAAGTATCCTCTCCTCAGGGTCTAGTTCTTCAGCACATTAGTATACCTTGCATCTCTCTCTCTGACTTCCCTTTTGATGTCTGGTGATGGAGTTCTTACAACGTACTTCGGTCATACGATTTGCTCCTAACACTCGCACGCTGGGGGGAAATCTGTTACACCATTTTTTGGTCATCTAACCTACTATCATTAGATGGACCCAAGTACACCATGTAAGACCAATTTTACCCTAAGTGAAATTGCTTTCACTATGTTAAATAACTTAATAAACCACATTTATTAGGTTGTCTATGGTCTAAACAGGAAACCCCAAAAGGAAATATTAAACAAATCTATATTTGTTTGATTTTCCTCATGGAATAATTAATTAAACAATAATTTAATTATTATTCCTCATCATGTTTAACCCAAACCAAAGAAATTAATTAGATAAATCTCTATTTGTCTTATTATTTTCTAGGAATAATTATTTAAATCTTATTTAAATAATATTCCTTGTTAAATATGACTAAATCACCCACAAATAATTAAATAAATCATTATTTATTTGATTATCATCCAACCACTTCCTTAAAATGATAAATAAATCATTTATTTATTTATTACTTACAAATAAAGGGATTTGACCCAAGTCAAATACCTTTTCCCTCCAACAAATATAATAAAATATTCCATAAAAGGTGGATCTAGATTTGGTTTATGGTCTTTTAATCATGCACCAAGATCTAGAATGACCCAATATTTTGTTATAAATAGGAGGGTTTTTCCTACCATTCTTCACCTTTTGTTGCCTATTAGATCACTCTGGATCTATACACTTGGTCACATTTTTCTACATTATTTGCTGTGTGAGCTCCCTTGAGTTCTATCTTTGTCTGGGTTTTCTACACCAACAAGAGAGAGAGATTCTAGATCTGAAGTGCTGAGGACTTCCAAGAACCCATCCCATTGAGGAGAATTGGATACACCTTCTTGTTTTCCTCCCAGGTTCCCTTAATACAAAAATTCTTTAAAAAAAAAAAACATTATTCTTGTCTTGTCTATTGGATGTATGGATAAAACCCTTAATTTTACTGCTTAATGTCTTTCTATGCATAGATCTAGTTTTTTGTAGCACTTGTCTTGATCAATTAACTGCAGATCTGAAGATATTGGCAGCCACATTTGATGTTAGGGCTATAAGTTATGCGTAGCTAAAGTGGTCTTTTTTCGTACACTTCGACAAAAGATTAATACTAACAAACACCAAGCCCTAGTTGTATTCCATGTATCAATGTGATTGTAAAGGGCCATGATCCCTGGTACAAGAGCTCTACCTTATTTTGTTATAGTTTTTAATTTAATGAAGAATGGTTTGAAAATTTCAAAAATTTTCATGTGGACTAGTTCATTCCCTGATGTGTGTAGATTTCGTTATGAAAAGTAGATGCGTTGTGGAACTTTAATGTGTCTGCATAAAAAATTATAAGACCAAACAAAAATTCTCATGTTCCATGGAAATTCAACATATTCCTTGTTCACCTAATAACTACCTATAACTCATCTTAGGCTACTCATGTCCAACCTCAACTCATCCCACTTAACAAGCTACCAAGACAAGGCTCATTGCATCCAACTATGGTCGTAAAACAACTAAGCAACACAATTTACATCTTGTCATGCCATAACACCTCTCATGTATTAAATTCCTTGGCACAATGTGGCATGTGTTAGTATCTCCTACATTCCATGGCATGATTTTACACTCCCTAACACACCCTAGCACTTCCTAACAGGCCTTGGTAGTTTAGCATACCCTGGCATTGCCTAGAATTTAACATTGTCACTCCCTCCTTAACAAATCTAGACCTCATTGAAACCTCCTGTGACACACTCTTATTCGTTCATTCCATGCATTTTTATCTAGTGCTTCCTTGTATTTCCCTGACACTCCCTAACACTCCCTAGCATGCATTGGCACAACCTAACACCTGACACATATTGGCATGTCACCCTAACACTCTAGCATTCCTTAGCACTACCTAACATACCTTGTCACTCTGTCCTTAGCACACCTAGAGCTCATTGACACTCCCAATCAGAAACTCTTATTCATCTATTTCCATGCCTTTTTACCTAGTGCTCCCTTGTGTTTCCATAACATTCCTTAATGTTGATTGGCATGTGTTTGTACACCCTCACACCTAGGACATATTGGCATGTCGCCTTGGACTTTAGCATGCCTTAACATTTCCTAGCATACCTTGTCACTCCCTCCTTATCACACCTGGAACTCACTCACACTTCCAATCAAAAAATCCTATTTGTTCATTTCCATGCATTTTGACGTAGTTCTCCATTATGTTTCCCTGACACTCCCGATTAACACTTCCTTGCACACTTTGGAACATCTTGCGTGCATGTCGCCCTAGCAATCTATAATTCCTTATCACTACCAAGCATGCCTTGTCACTCCTCCTTAGCACACTTGGAACTCATTGACACTCCCTTTCACACGCTCTTATTCATTCATTTCCATGCATTATGACATAGTGCTCCATTGTGTTTTTCTAGCACTCACTAACACTCCTTAGCACACATTGTCACACCCTAGAACCTGGCACATCCTGGCATGATTTCCTAGCACTCAATCATGCCTTAACACTACATATCATACCTTTTGATGCAGGGGCATTAGGCCAAAACAAATATCATGCATTTTGTTAGACTTAGGGGTTTTTAGTTTCAAGAGAATTAGATTCTTTTCTAATAAAATCAGTAGGTTTTAATTAATTTTAGTCATTTGTGGAGAGAATTGTAACTGCCCTCGAATGATTAGCTGGGCATATGAAGAGATGAGAGATTCAGAAAAACTACAGAGTAGGAATGAATTAGAGTCAGTTTCCACAAATCAAGGGAATTGTCTAGAGTTAGGAATCTGGAATTTTAACTGTTTTGATGAGCTGTTAGGGGAGCTGAATCGATTGATTATCTATTTTTATAAGTGTAAGCCTCAAAGGCTTAAATGGACAGACCTGGGAAAATCTGTAGAGACAGAGTAGTGTAGCTGAAGGCCATCGAATTGGAGATCTGGCCAAGACAGGAAGTTGTAAGTGATTCCATTGTATAATGAAAGAATCTGTTTTAGTTTTACACGAGCATCAATTGGGTTAAACTCTGTGTGAATTGGTTTTGAATGTTAATAAGAAATAGTATAAGAATGCGTGGAAAAAAACCTTTGTAATTTAGTTTGACTGATGTATATCATTGAAGCAGTAGATGTTAATGCCGACCCTATGATTGGAGTTGAAGGTCTGTAACTATCCTTGAAAGGACTGTATGAGATTGAGTAGTTAGTGTTAAAATGCGATAGTGGAATCGCATGTTCCAATTGCGTATGGATCACTACTCCTTAATAGTAATTCTGTGGTGACCGAATACATGGTGTAATTGGTCCGGGTTTTGAAGGTTGATAATATCATTAACCAAAATTGTATAGCGTAGCTCTTCAGGGAGGAGTCAGTTCTGTTGGAATGGGTAATCATAGATAATAGAATGGTGAAGCAGATAAGAAATGGAACCTTGATGGAGTTGTGCAAGCGCCGTGTTAAAATGTTTATGAACCAAAGGTTAAACATGTGAAAAGGTGAGAGGATGAAATAGAGTTAAATAAATGAAAGAACAGAACCATGAGCGAGAGGAAACAGAACCGTGAGCATGAACAGTAAAGGCAAGTTTGGAGAAACCAAGAGTCGTCTTCGCAAAGTTCAAAAGTGGTAAGTTGTATTCGAAATAAAAACACGATATCGGTGATTGAAGGGCATGTGGCAAAGAATGGTTTACAAAAACCACTTTTATCGCATTTTTTTTAGCGTTAAATATTGGAGACAAAAAAACGCGATATTTGTTTAGGATCGTCGGACTACCAAAGTTGATGCGATGACGTCTCAGCCGTCGGATGAGAAGGGCAGTTTAATTGCTGGGATCCATATATATCGCGTGAATTGGGGGATTAAACCCTATGCAATTTGATCGCGCGATGTTCGTTGGATTCATTAGTGGGAGCGCGACGAAAGCTGGGCCATCAGATCCATTCGACATTTACTGTAAGGTAATATTTTTTGGGCCCAATGTTGTTTATTGATTGGGTTTGTTTAAATCACGGTCGAGGGTTATAAAAGTTCCCATGAAGAGATTATATGTTAATATACCGTGGAAGGGTCTTATACAATGCAATCTAGTGATTAAATCAAAGATAGGAGGTAGTGCAATTGCTTAGAGTGTAGAGTGGTGAAAGTGGGTTTAGCCCATAGTCATAATCTTACAGTCTAAGGAAAATAATATTTCCACATATGCAAAGTTGGGTATTGTATGGAGATTTGATTAAAACCCGAGGAGTGAAGTAAAGGGGAGTTGGTGAATATAAAATCCCAAGACCTAACCTGGAGTGTAAATTGATTTCAAATAGTTGATTTGAATGTTCATGAGATGGACTCCCTATGGTTTATTCAAATGGAAAAGCTCCCGCACATTTATTTAAATTGACAATTTGAAAGTGGAATATTGAATTGCCTAGATTTAGAATTTATGTTTGGAGAAGCATATTTAGGTGCATGAGAGAAGAAAATTTGGGTAAGCAGGGTATCTAGCTATCATGTGGTATCAAAGCTAAAATAGCTCTTTTTAAAATTTCAAGTTGTTGAATGCATGTGTAATGAAGTAAGGTCAAATTCTGAAACTGATAAAGAATGCAACATACAGAGGTGCAGTGTAGGTGAAAGAAGAAGCAATATTGTACAGAATCTGAAGGTGAGTTGATGAGCATTATTTAACTCTCGTTTGAAGAATTTCTTGCAGAATGCAGATTGCATACAATTGAAGAAATCTCAACAAAAGCATATCACAACGTTGAGAACAGTGATGAAAGAGTCCAGCAGAGGATTCTAAGGTGAAGAAGAAAGTGTGGCAGAACCTGGAGAATTACCAACAGAGGTTGGATGAAAGAAGAATAGATGTGTTCTTGAAAAGCTGAAGAGTGAAGCCTAGAGAGAGTAGAAGAGAGTGTGTTCCCGCAGATAGGGGACCAGTACTTGCCAAGAACCCAGATCCTGAGGAAGGGATTGGTGAGGTAAGTGGCAGCAAGAGAGCATGCTGTTGTAAAGGCTTGGTGCAGCTAATGAGTGAGGAACTCATGATGGAGGAGAATATGAATTCTAAAATTCATAGAAGAGATAGCAAAGGTTCTGAGAGATGCCACAGTAGAAAAGAGGAATAAGATGCCAAGGAAAATGGCATAAGGCAGCAGTTGACTGATGAATAATATTGGAAGGAGGTAGCTAAGATCATAGAACAGTTTGATAAACTGAAAATGAGGATAGAGGAAAACCAGAGAGTTGGTTGGCTCATGAAGAAGAAGGTAAAGTGGCACAGGTTACAGATGAAGAGAGAGCAGAAGATAAATTCTTAGCTGAAGGAGGAATCACTCAGAATGATTGAGTATTTGGAGAAGGACTTGAAGACTGAAACTTTAAGTGAGACGAAGGGGTCAAATGACTTTACTTATGATGAATCTTGTATGATTACAGAAAATCTGAGAAATATTGAATAGAGGATGGATGTACAGTTGGACTATGTAGAACTCAGAGCAGCTGAGTTGAGAAGAGAAGTTTATGTTTGTGAAGCAGAACAGAGTACAGATGAAGAAGGGAGATCTGCAAGAGATCTTATGAACCATGGGGGAATTTTGAGACAGCAAGAAGATTGTCTTGCTGAAGAGGATATCATTGAGGACTTCCTGAGTTATTGGATAAGTCCAGATCAGCTGGATGAGGTATAACCTTGTATTTTTGTGACTGATAATTGTGAGGTGATTACAGGTTCTACAGAGGAAGAGGAACTCAAAGTTCTTGAGTCAAGGGTGAAATTTGAAGATTCCACATGTAGATCTGATCAAAGGGAAGTGCTTGAGAAAGCAAACAAGAATGAAAATTCTTGTAGTTTTGAAACCAAATAGTTGTGTATGTTTGCAGGTACATCACAAGGTGATGACCAAGCTTTAAATTTTGTTGAGGAGGAGGATGAGAAATCTTGTGAAGCTATCACAAGTATGAAGAAGTATCCCTCAGAAGATGAATACTCTAAAGAAGAATGCAATTTTGGAGAATGTCTCTTGACTGAAGGAGGCAATGATACATTTATGATTGAAGCTGTTGTAGCACAGGGAGAAATCCTTGTGGATGAAGAAGGAGAAGATCAGTTGGAAGAACTGATATGTGAAACACTAGTGGAGGCTGTTGAAGCTCCTGTTCTACAAACTAAAACTTTGTGTATGACTTTAGGGACTGTAAGTGATGACAAATTTCTTAAAGAATGCCAGAGAGAAATTTCATTATTGGAATACTTGTTGGAGATTTCAGAGTATGAAAGAGAGATTGAAGAAGGTAGACATCATCACAGTGAACATGAAAACATCATGGGAGCAGATGATGTAGGAAAAAGACTTGTGGACAGTCTTGAGGATTCTTTAGAGAATTCTTTGGAAAAGGTGAATCAGCATACTGATGTGCTGATAAAGAAGGAAGGAATTTCAGGACATTATACTGAAATGCTAGCAGAGGAAAGAAAGGCACTAAGGCCTTATGATTTTTTTTTTAACAATTGTTTTATGAATGTAGATTCTGTTGATGTTGAAGAAAAATTGACACCATTGGGCAGTCAATTAAAATAGAAGGAAAAATATTCTGTGGAAATTTATGATCCATGGAATGAAGAAATTAAGTTTTTGGAGCTTATCCTAAAAACCCAGGATTCAATGTAGGAAGGAGAACCTCAATTTCAAAATTGGGGATTGCAAAATGTGGAGATACAAGGGAATAAAGACAGTGAAGAATTTCTGAGTCTTGGAAGAGACTTAGGATTGCTGAGGAAGGAATTGGTGATTGAATCATCAATTGAGGCCGTTGGGTATTGTGATGTTGAAACTCGAAAATTGGCTGTGATGACAGGTATTACAGAAGACAATCCATCTTTCGGAGTTTTCTTGGATGAAGATGAACTGTTGCAGTTGGAGGAAGGTGAGGCTATCATGTCTCATGTGAAGGAGCTTGTTATTATTGTTGATGACAAGAAGGAATTGATTTGTCTGATGGACAAAGAGAAGACTCAGGGGTGGACTTTTGGGACTGCTATAGTGGTGGAGAATCAGAATTTTATTCTGATAGAATATGAGGATATAGTACTTGAAGAACTTGAACTGATTTCCAGAATCAATCAAGAGGGTGAAGGACAATTACTGAATATTGTCAAAAGAGGAGAGGAATATGCTAAATTTGAATTGCAACATATTGACGATCTGTTTCTACAAGGGAGATGGCTAGAATGTTTGCTGGAAACATTTGAACAAAAGAAGAGAATTGCAGACACTAGAGTGAAAATGCTTGAAGCAGTGAAGGGAATAGGAGCATATACTAGTTTGTAGAATTTAATCATGCTTACCAGTATCCAAGAAGAAACGAGTGATTATGTTACCATAGTTGGAGAATTAAAAGATAATTTACTTCTTAAAAGTAAATTTGCAGGTGATGAGCAAAAGAATGTTGCAGAGGGAGATATCTTAAGAGATGTCCAGGAAGTTTGGGAGGCAGTAATAATGTTAGGGTATTAGATTGAAGTGTTGCCAGAGAAAGTGTTAGAGAAAAAATCTGAAATGTTGCCAAACGAGGGAGAGACACAAGGATTTTATGAATTTAGTGTTTTTTTTATGATTTCAGGTACTGATGGAAGGACTAAAAGATGTTTGGTCCAGAAGAAGGAGAGAGATGATGACAGGGACTGGAAATCTAAATAGCAGTCCAAAGAATTGCTATAGGTAGAGAATGGATAATTTATCATAAGTGACAATCAGGAAAAGTTTTACTGTTGCAGAGAACAAGAGGGTATGGATGATTAGGTGGAAGTTAGAGCTACGGATAAAGCTACAGTAAGTGTAGGAGCTCAGCAAGAAAAAGCATTAGTAAGAGTTCAGAAAATAAGAACTTAGCAAGCAAAAGCAGAAGTAGAAGTTCAACAATCAAGATGGAGTCGTAACCAGAAGTCAGAAGATAAATTAGATCAAGAAATTGAATTGATAATAAGACCGATGGTGAGAGTGTCTGAGAAGAAGACAACAACAGGAAAGCAGAGAACCAGTAGCAACAAGAGAAAGACAGTCACAGAATGTGGAAGCATAGCTAGAGGCAAGTTGGAGAACAAAGTATGGAAACCTGGGAGTGTACAGTTGAAGAATAATGCAACTGATGGACATCAGTAAAGAAAAGTATGGGATCCAGGAGGTAAAGTTTTAAGAGCACATGATTAGGAGATCATGATTCATTTTAACCTTGGGAGTCTGATGCAGGGGAATTAGGCCAAAACAAATTTCATGCATTTTGTTAGACTTGGGGGTTTTTAGTTTCAAGAGAATTAGATTCTTTTGTAATAAAATCAGTAGGTTTTAATTAATTTTAGTCATTTGTGGAGAGAATTTTAATTGCCCTCGAATGATTAGCTGGGCATATGAAGAGATGAGAGATTCAGAAAAACTGTAGAGTAGGAATTAATTAGAGTCAGTTTCCACAAATCAAGGGAATTTTCTAGAGTTAGGAATCTGGAATTTTAATTGTTTTGTTGAGCTGTTAGGGGAGTTGAATCGATTGATTATCTATTTGTATAAGTGTAAGCCTCAAAGGTTTAAATGGACAGACCTAGGAAAATCTTTAGAGACAGAGTAGTGTAGCCAAAGGCCATCGAATTGAAGATCTGGCCAAGGCAGGAGGTTGTAAGTGATTCCATTGTATAATGAAAGAATCTGTTTCAATTTTACACGAGCATCAATTGAGTTAATCTTTGTGTGAATTGGTTTTGAATGTCAATAAGCAATAGTATAAGAATGTGTGGAAAAAAACCTCTGTAATTTAGTTTGACTGATGTATAACATTGAAGTAGTAGATGTTAATGCTGACCCTGTGATTGGAGTTGAAGGTCTGTAACTATTGTTGAAAGCACTGTATGAGATTGAGTAGTTAGTGTTAAAATGCGATAGTGGAATCACATGTTCCAATTGGGTATGGATCACTACTCCTTAATAGCAATTCTGTGGTGACCGAATACATGGTGTAATTGGTCCGGGTTTTAAAGGTTGATAATGTCATTAACCAAAATTGTATAGCATAGCTCTTTAGGAAGGAGTCAGTTCTGTTGGAACGGATAATCAGAGATAATAGAACAGTGAAGCGGATAAGAAATGGAACCTTGATGGAGATGTGCGAGCGCCGTGTTAAAATGTTTATGAACCAAAGGTTAAACATGTGAAAAGGCAAGAGGATGAAACAGAGTTAAATAAATGAAAGAACGAAACCGTGAGCGTGAACAGTAAAGGCGGGTTTGGAGAAACCAAGAGTGGTCTTCGCAAATTTCAAAAGTGGTAAGCTATATTCGAAATAAAAACGTGATATCTGTGATTGAAGGGCACGTGGCAAATATTGGTTTACAAAAACCACTTTTATTGCGTTTTTTCTAGCGTTAAAGCTCGAAGACAAAAAAAACGTGATATTCATTTAGGATCGTCGGATAAACGAAGTTGATGTGACGATGTCTCAGTCGTTGGATGAGAAGGGTAGTTTAATCGCTGGGACCCATATATATCGCGTGAATTGGGGGATTAAACCCCGTGCAGTTTGAGCGTGCGACGGTTGTTGGATTCATTAGTGGGAGTGCGACGAAAGCTGGTCCATCGGATCTATTCTACATTTACTGTAAGGTAATATGCCGTGGGCCCAATGTTTTTTATTGATTGGGTTTGTTTAAATCAAGGTCGAGGATTATAAAATCTCCCATGAAGAGAGTATACATTAATATACCATGCAAGGGTCTTATACAATGCAATCTGGTGATTAAATCAAAGATAGGAGGTAGTGCAATTGCTTAGAGTGCGGAGTGGTGAAAGTGGTGATCGTCATACTTGGACTATATTACAAGGTAAATTATTGATCAGGTATAGCTCCTAAAGTGGGTTTAGCCCATAGTCGTAATATTACGGTCTAAGGAAAATAATATTTCCACATATGCAAAGCTGCGTATTGTATGGAGCTTTGATTAAAACTCGAGGAGTGAAGTAAATGGGAGTTGGTGAATATAAAACCCCAAGACTTAACCTGGAGTGTAAATTAATTTTGAATATTTGATTCGAATGTTCATGAGATGGATTCCCTATGGTTTATTCGAAAGGAAAAGCTCCCACACATTTATTTAAATTGACAATTTGAAAGTGGAATATTGAATTTCCCAGATTTAGAATTTGTGTTTGGAGAAGCATCTTTAGTGCATGAGAGAAGAAAATTTGGGTAAGAAAGGTATCTAGCTATTACTTTTCAATTCCTCCTCAACACACCTATAACTTGCTAACAATCCCTATCACACACTCTTATTCATTCATTTCCATGCAATTGACACTAGTCCTCCTTTCTGTTTCCCTAGAACTCCCTAGCATGTGTTGGCGCCACACCTTAACACCTAGAACATCTTGGAATTCCTAACATGCCTTAGAAATTTATAGAAATTTTTAGCATTCTTGGGATTCTTTGCACACCTTGGAACTCCCTAGTTTTCATGTCCTCATAGATAACCTTAATTTTTTTGCGACTTGGTGTTGGAACACCTAATCCTACATGGGTAGGTGTGGAATGTGAAAAGTCACAATGGAGTCCAAGTGACCTTGGAATATGAAACCAAGAGTCACACCATTGTACTATAAATGTACATCTTTGTATAATGGAAAATAAGAAAGCCTCACGCTTATTCTTCATTGTGTGTTGAGTCTCTTGTGTGTGTGCTCATCTTCCTCATACACCATGTGTGTGCTTCAACATGGTGTTTAACATGGTATCAGAGCGGGCGATTGCTGGCCCTGCTCCACTTTGAATGAGCCATTTGTGTCTATGGCCTATGCATATCTGCAAAATTGTTGACGTTTTTGCAGCATTTAGAGAGTTTTTGCAGCAGTGTTTTTGCTGCCATTGAGAGGTGTTTTGAAGAGACTTTCTGCAGCAGTCTTTTTGCCACATTCAAAAAGTGGTTTTGGAGAAGGAGAAGCATTCAGAAGAAGGAGCAGCATTCAGAAGAAAGAGCAGCATTCAGAAATCTGCTTTGAAGAAGAAGAAGCATTCAGAAATTTCTTTTGAAGAAAGATAGCACTACCCATCTGAAGGTTTTCATTCTCATTTTTCCTGCAATTTCTATTAATTTCTGCATTGAAGAGTTGCTGGAAAACTCTGTTTAAAGAGGGTTTCTGAAGTAGAAGTTTCTGGCTTTTTAATGGAAAAGAATTTCTGAGTTTTTACTGGCAAAATTCTGCCTCATTTCCTGAGAAAAATCTCTGCATTTTGTCCAATACTTTGCTGCTGGGCTACTAGAAAATTTCTGCAAACTGCTACTGTATTTCAGTGTTTAAAAATTCTGCTATTGTTTAATGACAAGCTCTCTGCTCTCTGCTGTTATATAAAAATAAAAATAAAAAATAAAAATAAAAATCCCTGCAACTATCCGCTCCCTAAACTCTGCAATCTATCCCACAGTTCAATACAATACGCCCTCACTCTACGCCTACGCTGCTACCCTCCTCACTTTATCCCGCATACTCCCTATGCTCTCCCCTCCTTACCCACTACGCCTCACTGGTAGACGCTCCCACTCCTCCCACATTACTCCATGGTCTACGCCCTTTCCACTACCCATTCTCCCAATACGCAGCCTCCTCACACTGCTCTATGCCCCTCCCTACGCTGCAGACCTACCCACACCTACTCTACGACTTTACCCACTCTACGCCTGCTCACACCTATGCACAGGCCCTATTCCCCACGGCTACCGCCGCCCCCTCATCCCTACAACCGGCCTCTCTACTTCCATAAACCCCCCTCCCCACGCTAACTCCTTCACACGCATACACAACACTCCAACCGACCGCTTACAAGAGTCCCTCGGCTCCCTCGCTGTTCACCGCTTGCAACACTCCTCTGGCTCTCCATCTCCATTATACACTGCCCACCTTTCATTCCAACTCACGCCACTCAACACATCGACTTCCCTATCCCTACGCCCCCCCTCACAGCTTTAAAATGCTCACAATACTCCGCCCTACCTACCACTCTTCCACCTCCCCTTCATATGCTGTCACTCCATTCTGCCATACGCATCCCTCTCAACATTCACATCAACTCCAACTTACAGCGCTCCCTTTTTGCCATAACGCATGCAAACTCTGCTACGCCATTACTCCGTCCTTTCAAATGCTTCCCTCCAACGCTCTCACAGCATAACTGCCCCCCCCCTCATCGCTCAGTCGTTACTCCTACTCTGCTTCTCCTATCTGCGTTAACCACCGCACCTCCACTTGTTCCTACACCTCTCATTTCTGATTTGAATTTCGATTTTTAAAAAATCTTTAATCTCCCTCTTCCATTTTTAATACAGTTCTCCATTCCCTTTTATTAATACCTCCCTCTTTCCCTTCATATAAAATTCCCCTACCTTCCATTTACAATATTACTTCTCTTTTAAAATAGTGCCCCTCATTTTAAATTCGACTTTTTTAAAAATTCCCATTTTTTTTAATTAATTTTTAATTAATTAAAAAAAAAAAATAGCAGAGAGAGAGTGGAGAGATATGAACAGCGGAAATGAAGAGAATGACATGTGAGCAGAATTGAAGAAATGACATGGACAATACATAGAAAATTGCAGATTTGACATTTAATGATTTGTGGCATATATAAGAGGGTGATTTTTTGAAGAATTTTACATGTGAAGACAAGTTTGCCATCAGTTTCAAAACAGCTATTTGAAAGAAATTTCAGCTGCCTTAAAGGCCCCTTACACTAGTGTTTCAGCTGCACATATTTTGCAGAAATATTGTATTGAGTTGACATTGTATTGCTTCTTCATAGTTGCAATCAGTATTTGAGTTGTTGAAAATTGTTGATATAAGTCATTGTTGATTTCCCTCCATCATTTGAGGAGCACACTTTGTACTTTGAGATTTCCATAGGTGGAAATTCATTAGAGTCAATTGTATTTCTTGTTGCATCATATTGTAAACGGGTGCATTTTCGGTTGAAGCCGACACCCTTTCATTTTTTAGCCTAAGTTTTCAAAATGGCTAAAATCAATGAGGCATTAGTGTTGTTTAATAACCTCATTCATTCCAATGTTGATGACATGATAAAAATGAGCAAGAATGCTCTTTGTAACATTCAAAGTTGTTTGCTAGATGCACGAGAAAATATTGAGTTTTTGCAGTTGGAAACTCAGCTTCAGCAAGAAGAACTTCAGCGAAAGAGTCACCATTCTGAACCTGTTTCTATTCAGAAGATTGAGAAGGACTCTCATCAGAAGAAAGAAGACAAAGTTGCAGTTGATTCACATTCAGCTCCTTGTAGATGCACAGATGTACATGCAGATGCAGCAGCTCAGCCTGCACTTCTCAAGCCCATCATCAGACCTTGGGAAGAGCTTTCCCACAACAAGCACCGAACTAGTCTTGGATATGACAAGGATGTGTCCTTTCATATTCCAGACTACACCAAGCCCATCATATTTCAGAGTGCCAGATTCCTGTATGACAGTTCACCTGCAGCTGTTCCAGATCCTGTTCCACTTCCACATCAGATTGAAAAATGCCAACACTGTGATCGATTTGTTCATATGAAAGATCACTATTTTGATCTTCATCCATGCAAGCACTGTGGTCGACACACCCACTCTTCAAACAGATGCTTCAGACATAAGCCTCCTGCAAGAACCAAGATTCATCTTGGATGGATCGCTTCTGGTGAAGGCATCAAAGAACTACAAGAATATGTTTACTACACATGTTAGAACTTGTTCACGGATATTGAACAAACTTGCAGTTGAGTTTTCGCCATCATCTCACCTTGTCCCTGACAGGGGGGGAAATGGTGGTCATGTACAAGCTTCGACGACAGATCAAGCGAGCCCGAGCCACAATCTCTCATTTCATGTTCAGAGTTCTAGCCAGAAGTTCAAGCAAGCCTGAGCCACAATTCGTCATTCCAGATTCAGAGATGTAGCCAGAGACAGGGATGCCCAGGAGCATGCCTTCAGTTGGTGGACAACCTTAAACCATCATATTTGGTTGGTGGAAAGCCTAAAACCATCATATTTGGTTGGTGTGATAACCTAAAACCATCGTCTTTGCCAGGGACAACCTTAAAACCCCAATTTCCTGCCAGTAGACCTCCCTTTCTTTTTAGGTCAAGGTCTCTCTTTTTATGAGGGACAATTCCTCTAGCAGAAGCTTTCAGCTTCTTGCCAGTTTTGGAAAAGTTCCGGGAACTGCAACATGTATTACGTTCCAGTGTTTGTGGTCATCCTGAAACCACCTCTTTTTTCCAACATTTCAGAGAGTTGATTCAGCCCTAGTGCTGCCATGTATACTTTGCATATTTGTATTACAACTCTTTTCTTGGACTCACACATACCCCTTCGGATTAAGGGGGGTGTTGGAACACCTAATCCTACATGGGTAGGTGTGGAATGCGAAAAGTCATAATGGAGTCCAAGTGACCTTGGACTATGAAACCAAGAGTCACACCATTGTACTATAAATGTACATCTTTGTATAATGGAAAATAAGAAAGCCTCATGCTTATTCTTCATTGTGTGTTGAGTCTCTTGTGTGTGTGCTCATCTTCCTTATACACCATGTGTGTGCTTCAACATGGTGTTTAACACTTGGGAACCCAACCAAGTCATTCAAAACATAGTGTTGTGTCTAGCCCAAAGTATCAATTTGTCTGAAACTACTTTGTTCATTGTTGGGTGTAGGAATTACACTTAAGCAAACTCCTCAACACTTAATTTGTCAACCTGGGGGATCCGTAAACTTAGAGACAAAGCACAGGCAATGCTAGAGATGGTATGAATCTTCCTAATATAAATCCTTACTTTCTTTAAATGAAATATTGCAGAATTAAATTAAAAAGAGAAAAAGGAAACTTGAACCATCAAAATAATCTAAGACTAGAACAAGGAAGAATGCATTTGCAAGAGGGAATTAAAGATAAAAGGAAATCACTCGAGATAATTATTTTTTAACTACTGAGTTTGTGTTTTTATTTAGCAGAGACACTTAGCAGTCTCATCAGATGGGCCCTTAAACCTGCTCCTTTAGAGATTTCCTTCTTGCCCTAATATATCCTGCACTTTCACAATCTGCTTGCACTAGTGAAGGAACAGAGATTTACGCAGAAGTTATAAATGGTGTCTTTACTAAAGTCTTTTTACTTCATGCAAGGGCTTGAACTTTTCCAGGTTCAAAGCACTCAGATCCCGTGGCAAGAAACTAATTCTTACACTGGATCAGAGCTTCCTACACTTAGTATTTAATTCTTAAAAGGAGTGCTTAATTATTGAAAGTGCTATTATACTATTAAATCAAATTGCACACATAAAAAGTGAATTTTTCCGATCTTAATAGAGTGCAGGAATAAAGAAACAGTCAATATAAATTTATCCTGTCATAAGCATTTAATGAAAGAAGGAAGACTGCAGGAAGTAGACTAAGAAGGCTTGCTGCATCACACCAACATGCAAGGGTGTAGGTTCATTTATCCTACTTGGACTAGGGGGGAAACCAATCAAACAGAATTGCAGAAAAGGAGATATCACACCAACGTGCAAGGTTATTTCTCCTGCTTGGACCAGGCGGAGGAAAACCTATTTGAAATCAAGTGCAGGAAAAGAAATTACAGGAAAAGGAAATTTATCTACTTCACCCAACTGATCTGCTTTCACTCAAACAGATATTCATGTGCTTAAAATTAATTCACACTTGACAATGTAAACGCAAATTACAGGAAAATAGGAAATGGGGTAAACATGCTGGGTTGGCTGGGCCCTAGCCAACCAGCGCGTTTCCCTTTTAAATAAAAATGCTGCTCAGTATCTTAATCAATTCATTAGCTCAAATACAGAAACGAAATTTGTGAAACATGAGGTGGAGCTCCCTTTTATTAATTCACTAAGGCAAGTACATACATTAATACATCGTCCAGCCCAGATTCGGGCGATAACAAAATACAACAACCTGTTACTGCCTCTCTGGTTGTGTCTCTGTTCTCTTCTGCTATCAAAACTTCCTCCCTAGTCCTTTTTACATTCTAAATTATATAGATATTTGGCGAAAGGCCAAAATAGATCATTCAACCGATTATATAACCAAACGCATAATTTAGCTTTTCAGCCTTCAAAATTAGACAGTTAGCAAAAATGGCCGTAACCAATCTCCAGCTTTTGTCCTTCACAGACTCGGTCTCGGATGCCTTTGGATCGATCTTTCTGTCATGGATGAAGCTACTTAAAATGAGGCGGTGATCAAGGAGGTTCAGATCTACTGCAAGTAATTGCTGTGCTGGCAACGGTGCAAGATCCGATCCTTCATTAGGATCAACGGTCACAGTAAGTACTCTAACTACCAAATAAGCATTGGAGATATCAATAAGTTACAAAGAGTGATTAAAAGTAATAAATCATGTAATAAATAATTAATTAACACTAAGTTGAATTAAAAATATGAAAAATAAAGTCTATACAAAATATGTCACCATGCTTGGGCCGGTGCAAGATGAGGGTGCATAAAAGAGGTAGAACAATGGTAAATGGTTATGATTTAGGAAGGAGAAAATGGCAGAAAAGAGAGTAAATTAGGGGGATAACATCCTCCCATCCCTAAGATGTTGTGTGTACTCACACAACTCTTTACATTTGCAAAAAACCTTCAAAACTTTGGGCATTCCAGCTTAATCCTGCTCTGACATACTGACATCAGCCTGCAATTTTTCATACTTTTTCTTTGTTATGTTCTTTAGTTTCTTTGTCACATTTTTAAGTCACTTTAAACATCGCCCAACTCGGTACTTCCAAACTCTAACTTCTCCTTTCTTTTTCTAGATCTCCACAATTAATTCTTCTTTACTCTGTTCTTTATCCTCCTGCGCTTTAGCTATGAGTTGTTCTAAGTTCTGCACTTGAAGCTCTAGTTCAAATTTCTGAGCAGCAGGAGTTACCAAATCTTCCTCTTCTTCTTCTATCTCAACAGGGGTTGTGTCTTCCTCAGGGACCTCAGTATCCCTCATGGTTTTAGCAAACACTTCTTCCTCTTCTTCTTCTTCTTCTTCTTCTTCTTCTGGTTCTTCTTCTTCTTGCACTGGTGCAGAAGGGGATTCAACGTCCTGTGGGGACTGTGGTTCTTTACCTGCACTAGATTCTTCATTCTTTTTCTGGGGCCTTTTAATGAAATTGGCCACCAGAGTGTCATCTCTGACCTCTACAAATTTTTTTGCGTCTGCAAGGACTAACAGGTGGTCTTCTTCGGGGGTCTGTGCTTGTACTACTGTTGTAGAAGGAGTCTCTTCAACAGGTGTACTAGTTTTCTTCTGATTTGGAGATGGGGCCCTTTCTTCTGTTTATTTTTCAGGTCATTTCCTTTTTTCACTGGTGCAAGAAGGACTCCCATTTACATTCTTAGTCGGACCCTTGCTTGTGCTGGCCGGGTCCTCTGTCTCCTTTCCAGCAGCTGTCTTTTTATGTAGCTCTTTTAACAGCGCGTCCTAGGTCATGCCTTTAACTTCTAATTGTTTCTGGACCAAAATATTTATTAGGCCGTGGTGATATAACTTCTTGTCGGCCTGGTCTACCTGTCCGTCTCGCACACGCTTGGCCATTTTTTCTGAGCTCTTAAAAAAAAAATGTGGGAAATTAATCCTCCACCGGGCGTTCCAGCCGGATTCGAAATGCTACAACATCCTAAAATGGTACAGAAAAGAGAGGGAGTACCTTCCCTCACAGGTTACGAATTTCTATAGGACAAAAGTGAGAGACCGCCACTGTCCCAGAAGGGCACTGCACGGAATTCCTTTCTTCCAATCTACCTTTATCTTCTTGTCGATGACGAAACGTTGCCATCACTTCCTTTCTAGTTTCTGATTTTTAAACCACTTCTCACCAGTATTTTCAAATCCTGTCGATGCTTCTATAAACTCTTTCGTAACCTCAAATTTTAGAGGCCCAATTTTTACTTCGCCATTTTTGAAACTTCTGGAAAAATGTAGGGCCACTTCACTGTTGTGCCCGTCAAAATTTTGCAAGAAATGAAGAAATCTTGAGTCTCGTAATAGTGCAAGACTATTGCAATACTCAACAGTATGTTCTACCCCACTGAGAGACGAAGGTTCGCTTCGAACAGGTGGCATCGCTGCTTAACAGTTATGAACAGTGAAGAATTTACATGCAACAATGGGAAAATTGGTTCTTATAGATAGGGATCCAACCGTCCACCATCCCTTCCATCTTATCACCCATTCATTCCACTGAAATAGCTCTGGATTTATGACATCTTTGAGATCGTGTCAAACTGGTACTTGCAGTGGCGTTTTAATGGCTAGGTGAGGTAATCATTACGAGTGAAGGACATCTAGGATTATGGTGGAAAGGGGCAATTATATCCAAGCAATGGTTAAACACTTCCGCACTCCTTCATAGTTCAAAAAATTAACTTTAGAATTCATTAAAAAATGATCATGGTTCTTAACTTAAAAGCACCTTGTACTTTAAATAATTTTCTCCTAGTTAATATGATAGCACAAGTACTCATCGACTAAGTGAAAGGAATTCTTATAAACTTTCATGATGACCACTTTCCTATGACGTATGCTGTTAGTCATAATTATTTTTACCTGTTATTGATGACTAGTTTCCTTAGCTGAGTTTTCTAGAAGATGATCTCGAAAATGTCAAATCTGTCATCTAGAAAACACCCCAAAACAATTTTTGTCCTCCTACCCCTTCCTGTCAGTCTATGATGAGAAAAAAATTCAACTGTCAAGGCCTTTATGATTTCAGCAAAATATCCCTGTTTATAGTTTTCACAGCTGTAAATTATTTGCCATTATTTACCCTTGTTTCTCAAGCCATTCACTATCCAACAGCTGAAAAAATTCCTGCAACCCTATCCCCGGTCATCTTGTCATTTGAAAACCTAATCACACCTCAGAAAACATTCAGAATCTGTCAAGACTATTCCTAAGTTAGATGGTGGTGTTTAGGGATTTTTTCCTTGGCTAAGAAATCCTAATCCAAAAGCCTCTGTCTAGTACCAGTCAGCCTTCAATTAGTTCCTATTCTACATAACAAGTCCAATCCATCCATAGGTCACACACCACTAGGAAGTCATTTTGTCTCAGTTCAGAAGAAGTTCAACAAAGATCCAAATAATAAGAAGATAAGCATGTTCACTGTCTAAAAGGAATATGCTTAGATCGGGAAAAATCTCCATAAGACACCAAAGGAACTCTCCAAGGTTCAAAGTCATATGTTTTACATCTCTGCAAGGGTGTAAATTGACTGATAAACAATATGCAAATAAGAGAAAAAGGACATGTTCAAATAGGTCTCTCATATTGAAGAGATTTTCCATCAGTAAAGCAGATGGAGAGCTGTGAAGTAAAGAGAAACAAGGGTACGATTTTAAAATCCAAGAACTGCATGAAGAACAGAGATTATCTTCCAAGTCACATGAATACAAAGGACTGATGTAATACTGATCAACAGTGTTTCAGCATCTCCTCTAAAAAGCAGTATTGCATAAACTTTTCAAAAGGCACCATCATATACAACATAAGAAGACAGGTACTCCTTATGCAACCTCAAGCCTGGGATGTGAAGATTAGTCAAAGGAAAATTTCAAGATACTCCTGAAAACAAAGTCAAAGGAAGAGACACATGATTGTAGAAAGATGACACAGTTTTTAAATAGACGAAATGTCATATCTACAGTGAGAACCTCCTCCAATCAAGAGAATATGGTTAGGAATAGGATAATAGAACCTCCTTCATTTAAAAGCAGAGGGTTAAGGTGTTTTAAGTGACTTCAAAAATTATATGCCACCTCCTTCCCAGGGATAAAACAAAGATGCATTAGCAGTGTTCCAAATGGTGTTTGAGTGAGTTCTCTGTTTGAAAGACAAGGGTGAAAATAAGTGGAGAAAATGAAAGTTTATAGTTTGAAGACCTGTGTTTCATCATCAACAAAGGCGACATAATGGTGTCAAAAGGCCTCTATTTTTCTATTTATAGAGATCTCCTTCAAACTAAATCTAAGGGTGAAATTTTTGACTAGGGATAGCCTCATCTAAATTGCTAAAGAAAGTAGGCCAAGTTTGATTTTAAACTGATTTATGTATTTGAATACAAAGAAACAGCAGGGATGAGAAAGGCCTTGACACGGCTCATCCAAATGGCCAAAGGTGTGATAAAACAATGCTCCACTTTCAGTCAAAAAGGGCTCATCCATTAACTGATAAAAGACAGAGTTTTGGGAGACCCAGGTAGTTTGTCAAACATAGGCCTCCTTCACAAATAAGTAGAGGGCCCACCATTGTTTGAGGGTATTAAAAGGATGACATGTGGAACAGATCAAATCATAACTGTTGTTGTTATATGGTTTTAAAGAAGGTTGACATAACAGTTTTAAAAATGCCTCATTACTGTTTGTTAGGATTACCTCCTTTGTAAATAAACAAAGGCACAAAGTCACTTTTCAAAGTTTCTTTCAAAAGAAAAAAGGGAAGTTTGTATTTTTAATCAAAGTGAAGGAAACTTGGGATTTTCAAGTATAAAAGAGCTCGATTGTTGGTCATTCATCACTTTGCAATACCAAGTGAAGGAAAAGAAGAAGTTTGAGTTTTTTTTCAAAACATTTGCAAGCTTAAGGTTAGCGCGGCATGCTTGTGTACACGCGCGACGCGCCTGTAGGCAAAGCTAGTGAAATTTATTGAAGTGCACGGTGCGCATGTAGACGTGTGTAGCACGCCTATGCACGGTGCCCAGGGCAGGCTTGACAAGCCATATGCGTAGCGCGTTCTCCTTTCAACGCCCGCCCATCAAATTCTTCTAAATGTGCTTCTTTGCCCACTAACCAATACTCAAAAGAACGTCAGAAACTCGTTCTTCAAGGTACTCTTCATCTCCTATGCTAAGCTTTAGTTTTAGGGAGGGTTTTGGTTACAAATTTCAAAGATGAATAGTGCTTAAAGGAGGTCTTTTTGTGCTGTGAAATAATGAAGGATTTGTGCAGTCTCCAAAAGAAAACAGAGTTTGATTATAAAGGTTTTATGGTCAATTTGAAAGAGTCTTTTAAAAACAGTGATGTCAAAAAATCCCCTGTTTATCAAAATCAAAGAGGAACAGTGATTAGAGGATAGGGCTTTGTCAAATTAAAAGAGTTCTTCTTTCTGTGTATTGCAAAGGATTAAAAATAGTGATATAAGGGGAAGAAAAGTTGTGTCAAAATCAAAAGATATTCGTCTCAAAAATCCACAAATAGACCTTGTCAAATACCTCTTTTCTCAAACACCAATACCAAAGAGGTGAAATTGTTTTCATTCAAATATTACTTATTTTTCAAACTCAAAGAAAAACAATGATCATTAAGGGGAGGCAGAGTTTGTTTGAAAGGCCTATTACTCAGTGACAAGGAGACTATCTTTTGCTTTAGAGAAACAATAGTCATCAAAGAAGGATTGCTTATTCCAAGGGAGAACATAGTGTTTTTCTAAGAGTGCTTTCTTTGTTCCAAGTTAGTCCCTTAAAGCAGTGATTTCAAAGAAACCTCTTTCTTGCTTCAAATAACCACAGAAAACAGTGAATTTATGGAGAGGAGTTCATATTGTCAAAGTCAAAGAGAGCTAGTTTCATTTAAACAAACTTGTTGGCTAACCAAGGACAGACTTAGTTTTTCAAAGAGTAAAAATGTTTTGATTAAGGGCCTTTTTCAGAAATCATATAAACAATTTTTCCTTGGTAATTCAGTGAAGAATATCAGAAGCAGAAATGCCTCCAAAGAAAGATAGCAGGAGTGGTTATCACAACAGGCATGAGCCTTTTTAAACTCAGGAAGTGAATGAATCTCCTTCAGTGCTCTTTAATTCATCCGGATTTATGCAGGAACACAACAGAATAAACACATAACCGTAAATATAGAGTTGTAGATGAAATAACACTTTATTTCATTAATATCAAAGAACTGAAATTTGCTTACAGACAGAATGGAAATAAAACTAGCTAGGGCGCTGGTAGCTATCTTTGAGAAGAGATGTGGTGGCTACAGGCCTCTGAACTGAGTTACAATGAGGCTCAAGGGCCTATTTATTATTTAGAAATAATGATAAATCATAAACAGCCAAAACCCTAACCCTAGGAGATGAAGCGCCAAAACTATGGGCCTCGTTTGGGTAAATTGGTGTTTCAACTTCCCAGGGGCGTAACTTTGGCATACGATCTCCGTTTGACGCGTACCATACCTAGTTAGAAATATCTATCCGAGGACTACAAATTTTGAACAAGAAACATTGGTCCATGGTTCCATGTTGCTCTTTTTTTTCCCAAAAAACATTGTTTAGGGCCTCAAAACGACTCCGAAAGTTCAGGACCCGAAAAACTGCTAAAATAGTAAGTTGTGCCGAAACTGAAAAACTAAAAGAGACAATGGTGGGGCCCCAAGTGGAATAGGTAGGTGACCACCAATATCCAACTGGATCATTCCTCCCCCCTTAGGAAGCAATGGTCCCAATTGCATTAAGTTCCTCCATGAGATGAGGAAATTTCTGCTGAACTTGGTCCCTGGTGAACCACTTTCCTTGGTGCAGGAGTTGGCCAGCTTTGACAACCCGATACAGTTGGATCTTCTGTTGGTGAGTGTTCTTGATTTGCATGTCCATGCTACAATATATGGTGGCATGTTCCATGTAGTCTGGGTTTAACTCTGTTGGTGTGAGTTGTTCTGCAATGTCTGAGGTGTCCAGCAGAGGTGGGAAGTAAGGACGAAGGCGATCCACATTGAAGACTGGGTGCAGACCAAGGAATGGTGGAATACTGAGCTTGAAGGAATTATTCCCTACATCCTTGGTGATGGTGTACGACCCATATCGGAGTGGGCGAAGCTTGTGGTGGGGTCAAGTGAGGCGCTCCTTCTGCAAATGTAGCCATACTGTTTCGCCCACCTGGAAGTTGTGTGGCACCCGGTGTTGATCATGGTGTTGCTTGTACTTGGCATTGGCTCTGTCCAATATATCATGAAACTATTGGCAGATGTGTTGAATGCGCTCAATGAAGCTACTTGCTTTGTCAACTTCATACTGGACATGAGCTGAATTGGCCTGAGTAGCTGCAAATGGCATGGCTACGTCAATGGGACATAGTGGCTAGAATCCCAAGCCCACCTGAAAGGGGCTATGGATGATTGAACTGTGGAGAGCCCGATTATAAATATGTTGTACATAGGGGAGGCTCTTGTCCCATGTGCCTGGATACTTTGAATTGTACATGCGCAGTATGTGTACAATCATTTTGTTGATGACCTCTGTCTGTCCATCTGTTTGGGGATGGAAAGCTATGGACTTGGTGAGCTTGGTATCTAACATTGACCAGAGGCTGGACCAAACTGTGATGAGGAACCTACTATCCCGATCTGATATGATAGACTGTGGAATCCGAAAGTTCACCCACACTCGTTCAAAGAAGAGTTTAGCAGTGGCTTTTGCTGTGATATTCTTCTTGCAGGCTGCCATAATGGCCATCTTCGAGAATCTGTTGACGACCACGAAAACATAGTCATTTCCCTGCTTAGTAGAAGGTAGGCCCGACATGCAATCCATGGAGATGGATTCCCAAGGTTGACTAGGGGTAGGTAGCAGATTATATGGGCCATGCTTCTTGATGGTCGGTTTGGAAATGGCACAAGCAATGCATGATCTAATATGCTTCTTGACATCCTTACGAAGGTTTTACCAATAGAAATACTTCTGTAGGATTGCTACTATTTTCTCGACCCCGAAATGCCCAGCGAATCGAATGTAGTGTGCTTCCCATATCATCTTGGCATGCTCGCTTGAAGGAACACAAAGTTGTCCTAAGTGACATAAAAGTGCATCTTGGAGGTGAAAATTTGGAACTTGCATACCCCCCAAGAGTGCCTTGTAAGTGTGGTCTAATTCTGGGTCACTCTCATAGTGAAGCGACCAATCAGAAGTCTTTTGCCCACAAGAGTTGAGCACGGTGGTGAGCGCCATGATCGGTGGTCGGCTAAGGCAGTCTGCAACATGATTGGTGCCATCCTTCTTGTACTTGATGTTCAAATGAAACTATTGCAAATATGTGGACCACTTCCGATGGCGATCATTCTGAAACTTCCCTTGTGTCTGTATGAACTACAGGGGCCGGTGGTCTGTGTGGATGATTGTTTCCTTCCCCAAAATGTAATGCTTCCATTTTCGCCAAGCTTGCACATTAGAATACATTTCTTTTTCATTAGTGGGATACTTGCGAACTGTGTCAGAAAATGTCTCACTATGATATGCCACTGGATGTCCCTGTTGAGTAAGAACTGCCCCAATAGCATAGTCAGAGGCATCTATCTTGATCTCAAATGGATGTTGCAAGTCTGGTAAAGTGAGCACTGGGGCAGAACAGAGGCGATTTTTCAATTCTCTTAACGCCTTCTGTTGAGGTTCCTACCAAAATAATTTTGCTCTCGCTCCTCCCTTGGTGACTTGACTCAAGGGCCAATTGATATGAGAGAATCCCAACACGAACCTCTGGTAGAAATTAGCAAGACCCAGAAATCTACGAAGCTCTATTATAGTGGTTGGGGCTGGCCAATCCCGAATGACTTGGATCTTGGTTGGATCCACATGCACCCCCATTTCATCAATAATGTATCCCAGATATTGAACCTGGGTCATGCCAAAAGTGCACTTCTCCAAATTGGCACACAACTTGTGTTTCCGTAGTGTTTGGAGGACTTGTCGGATGTGGTGAAGGTGCTCTTCCCAAGTCTGGATGAAGACCAGAATGTCATCCAAGTACACCACTATATATGAGTTGGTGAATGGCCACAAGATGTCGTCCATCATCCTCATGAAGGTTGCAGGAGCATTCATCAACCCCAAAGGCATGAACAGCCATTCAAAAAGGCCTTCCTTGGCTTTGAAGGCAGTCTTCCACACATCGAAGGGATCAATCAGTACCTGGTGATACCTCGACTTCAAGTCAATCTTGCTGAAATATTTTGCACCTTTGAATTGGTCCAGAAGGTCATCAATCCATGGGATCGGGTACCTATTCTAGACAATGATCTTGTTCAACACCCCATAGTCAATACAGAGTCTCCACATCCCATCCTTCTTCTGTACCAACATGATCGAGCTCCCACAGGGTGATGAACTTGTTCGGATGTGGCATTTATGCAGCAGCTCCTGAATCTGCTTCTTGATTTCATCGTTCTACATAACAGAGCGTCGATAGATTGGTCCATTGGGTAGCGGCGCACCTGGGGTCAGATCAATCAGGTGCTTGACCTGACAATGCAGAGGAACCCGTGTGGGTGAGGTGAAGATGTCTCTATACTCCTCCACAACCTTATCCATTTGTTGTTGTCGCGCAGAGGAGCCAGGTCTGGAGGTCGTGGCCATAGTCTTCTTCTTTCCCTGGGGGTGTATCATCAGGAAAACGAATTTCTTGGTTTTGGAAATGATCTTACTGCATTGTTTTGTAGTAACCAAAGAGATAGCGGCAGGAGGTGGTACCTCTGGTATCCTGTACAACTTATTTCCCAAAGTAACAATAACAGCGTGAGGTCGAGACTCATACACCGCATGAAGCTTCCACAAGTATGGTTGTCCTAATAATACATCAGAAACATTAATAGGAGCAACATCACATAATACCTCATTCGTGAAGGGATTGATGCTATAGGGAAGGCGACACTGCTGGCTGACGTGGAGATTTCGTCCTTGGTGAAGCCACCTAATGGTGTATGGATGTGGGTGAGCTGTGGTCGGCAAACCCAACCGCTTCACATCGTCTGCTAAAATGATGTTCTTTTGGCTCCCATTTTCAACAATGAACTGTACCGAGGAGCCCTTTACCCACATTTGGGAGTGGAAGAGACGTTCCTCCTCCTCTGGATCTTTCAGTTCCTCTTTTTAAATCCTCGTAGTGGCAACAGTGGCATTGGGCTCCGCATTAATAATCTGTTTCCCTTTGTCATTCCCCTTGTCAAGTTCTAATTTAGAGTCAGAGCATGCATCTGACTCAGAAGCCTGCATCTCGACCACCAGCGACTGCTTGGCCCGACACTCACTTGTATTGTGAGTGGAGCTCTTATGGAACTCACACCAATTTCCCGTGTCCTTCTTTGGCTTTGCGGTGTTGTTCTTTGCTTGTGGCTTCGACAGGTTGTCTTGAGTCGCCATGCCTTGGCTCTGTCCTTTGTTCTGCGGTTTGGGATCACCTTTCCCTTGCTTTTGATTCGCAGATCCAAAGTCTCGCTTTTTCTGTTTGAATTTCTGCTCAATCTTGGCAGCATGCTGGTATGCTGTACCAAACGAGGAGATGTAGAGGAACTCCATTTCCTCCTGAATGTATTTGTGAAGATAACTGCGATACTTTAGCACCAGATGTTTCTTTGAATATTTGATACCCAACTTTGTGTGTAGGGTATGGAACAGATTCGTCAGCTCATGCACATCTTGATCCCTTTGTTATTACAGCATGGTCCATTATATGTACTTGTCCTCATAGCTCCCCACAGGATAGTATTGTTCCTTGATGGTGTCTCGAAAATAGTTCCAAGTGGGTACAACCGAGAACAGAGAGGGTTCTGTCTCGTCCTTTTTCTCACAGTGGGTTTCCCACCAGTCCTTGACATGGGGGGTAGCTTTGTGGAGTGCAAAAATAATCTTCTCCCTGTCGGAAAAGTCATGAACCCAGAAATATCCTTCCAATATATTCAACCATATATCTACAACATCTGCATCTATTTGACCCTCAAATATGGGAATGTCAAAATTTACTTGTACCCTGAAAGGAGTTGCACCTCCAGAGTGGCTGCTGGATGCAGATGTGCTGCCGGTGGGCAGCTGTTGAAGGATCTGGGCAAAGTTATCCATCATCGTGTTCCTTTGTTTTTCGAGGGACTCCTAGAGCAATATTTTGATAGGATATCCTGCTCTCTCATCTTTCTTTTCGTCCCCCATGGGCGTCCATCGGGGTTTACAAGGCTGATCTTGCAAAGGTTCTACCAGATCGAGCCCTAACTCCTTATACCCCGACCTCGTTGGGGACATGCAAATAAGGATCGAGAAAAAGTAGACTGTTCTGATACCACTGATCCAGATTTATGCAGGAATGCAACAGAATAAACACATAACCATAAATACAGAGATGCAGTGGAAATAACACTTTATTTCATTAATATCAAAGAACTGAAATTTGCTTATAGACAGAATGGAAATAAAAATAGCTAGGGCGTTGGTAGCTATCTCTGAGAAGAGATGTGGCGGCTACAGGCCTCTGAACTGAGTTACAATGAGGCGCGAGGGCCTATTTATTATTTAGAAATAATGGGAAATCCTAAACAGCCAAAACCCTAACCCTAGGAGATGAAGCGCCAAAACTATGGGCCCCATATGGGTAAATTGGTGTTTCAACTTGCTAGGGGCATAAATTTGGGATACGATCTCCGTTTGACGCATACCATACCTCGTTAGAAATATATATCTAGGGACTACAAATTTTGAATGAGAAAAATCGGTCCATGGACCCATGTTGCTCTCCGTTTTCCAAAAAAACGTCGTTTAGGGCCTCAAAACGGCTCCGGAAGTTCAGGACCCGAAAAACTGCTAAAAATAGTAAGTTGTGCCAAAACTGAAAAAATGAAAGAGACAATGGTGGGGCCCTAAGTGGAATAGGTCGGGGACCACCAATATCCACTTGGATCATTAATTCTCATGAAGTAGGGTGCTTGGAGTTTTTCCAAAAGGTTGAAGAAGTGAAAAGTCATCTTCCTTTGACACATTTGTTTGCTTTAAGGCTGCAAGGGAAGCATGTTTATCTGGTAGGTTTAGATTTCAAGCTCTCTCCTAGGGCTATCTCCAAAGCTACCAAAATTCCATATATCGGAGAAAAATGGTTCAAGCAAACATACCTAGACCTAATTCACTACAAAGCCTTCTTAAAACCAGAACATCGGGATGCTTGCCCAGTTATTTTACTTTTTTTCCATTTGTTGAATAGCTATGCTCCTCTCATGAAAATCATCATGAAGTATTTCACATGTGAAGGGAGGTTTTCCTGGGTTTATGCTTATCATATCAGGCTTCTCATGCACTTCACAAGAACTCAATTGCTAAACCTCCCTTTTTTCCTCTATAGAATCATTGACAAGATGGCTTCTATTGTCCAAAAGAAGCCCTATGCTCAACAACAAGCTTGTCTATTTCATCATTCCCTTATCAAGATCATCATCCTCCACAAACTTGAGAAAAAGGTAGTTTCTTGGGACTCTTTCATCTCCCATCCTGATTTTTCCATTGCATCTTCATATCATGCACCTTCCTCACCATTCACTCATCATGTTTCTCCTTCTTCTAGTAAATTCACTCCTAAAGGAAAAAATTCTCCTATGATTGAAAGTGAAGAAGAGAAGAAACAAACTAGTAGTGAAGAAAGGAAAAGTGAGAGGAGGCAAACAAGTGATGAGGAATGAAAAAATGAAGAATCTAATCATGATAGTGAGCATAAAGAAAGAAATGATGAAGAGCTTGAACAAATTGATGCATAGCACAGCAGTCAGGAAGAGGAACATGTTGGCAGCCCACACAGCAGTGAGAATGATGGTAATGAGGCATAAAATAGTGAGGGTACAGAGCACAATAGTCATGAAGAAAGAAGAGACATAAATGAACAAGGCAACCCTCAAGAAGACATACAAAGTGGCAGCTAAAATGACACTTATGATGAAAAACAAGACAGTCCTCAAGCAAGCAATGATGGTGACAATCAAACACCAAACAGTGAGCATTCCCAAGAGGGCAGCATAGAGCAAAAGGGCCAAATCAATGACCATGAGCATAGCAGTGATAAAGACAAACAATGCAATCTTCAAAAGGAGGAAAACAGTGACAAAGATGATGATGGAAGTAGCAAGGTTAAAGACCAAGTTGAGCAAGCAAAAATAGGTGAAACTCCTCCTTCTTCTCCTCCACACAGCCAAGAGCATGTGCTAGTTGCCTCTCCTAGGCAAGGGGCCATTCTTTCCTCTCCAAAGGTAACAAAGTCCCGAACTTCAAGAAAGAAAGTGGCTCAAGTTGTAACTCCCAATGTTACTAGAGCACTCTGAAGCAAATGCAAGTTGCCCAAGCAACCTATCATTGAAATGCCAAAGAAGAGAAAGACCGATAAATCTATCCAAGGCAAGGGAAAGAGAAGGAGGAAAGTAGTCATGAGAAGGAAAGGGATTTTGATATAATACAGATAAACAGTGATGATAGTGACAATGAATTAGAATCCTTGAGGCTCTCTTGAGAAATAGAGAAGATCAAATTCATGATCTACAAGCTGATCTAGAAAGCTCAAAAGACTTCATCCATGTCCTACATATGCAGAACAAACAAATGAGTGGTCAAATGGCAGTATTTGAGGTCCGAGCTTTCAATATCAAAGGGAGGCCTCCAAGGCACAAACCAAGCTTGGAGATCTTATGGGTGAATTCAATGATACGGAAGAAGAAGAGCAACCAAGGAGAAAGAGGCCTAGGACTATGGGTCTCAAGAGAGCTTTGGAGAAAAAGAAAGAGGAAGAGGCAGCCCTTGTCTGATCTTATCCTCTTACTCAATTGCTCACCCAAGAAATAGAGGATAATAAAGAAGAATGGCTTGAAAGGGAAAATAAACATTTGGAGGATAACTTATAAAGAGCTAACAGATACTTGAGCCTACAAAATAAAATGACCGAGCATTACAAAATGCTAAATCAATTTGTGCGAAGGAAATTGAAGGTTGCACAAGAAAAGCTCAAGGCTGCCCAAAAGAGGTGCCTAGTGGAAAAAGTGGAAAAAGGCACATCAAAGCTTGAAATATTGGCCTCTTCTTCTCTGTAGGTTTCTAAAAACCCATGAAGGGCTTGCTCACCAAAATTGGGCAAATTTCGAAAAGATTTTGTTTTTTAACATTTTTGGGCTTAATTGCAGAAATTTGTGGGCATCGCCATTTTTGTTTGGAACATCCTCAGAGATTGAAAGTGGTATCATTGGATGAATTATATTAAATGGAGTCTACTCAGAAAATTTCAGATCCAAAGGATTAGTTTTGATCCCGCAAAGAGGCGAAAAGCAGTGATTTTTTGACTTTTTGCCTCTCATATCAGAAAAGGGCTAATTTATCGTTTTTTCCACTCAGGTCCATTTTTCACATACTTATAGTGATAATTTTGGTTAGAAAAAAATATTTTAAGAAACTAGACATCCAAGGCTTTCCAACAAACCATCATGGGCCTCGTTTCGACATCGGGAGGTTCTTCGAAAGCTGTCTGTAAAACAGGGAATTTTCTGCTGCTACATTCCTGTAGCATTTTGTCAAAAAAGAAGTTTTCTGAAGTGGCTTATCCAAATGTGCGCTAGGCCATTTTTATCCATTTTCACTTGTGAAAAGTCAATTTAATTTCCTTTTTTAGCATTTTAAGATATTTTTATAGATATTTTCTGCCTTGTGCTTTGCAAAGCCTTAAGGACAAAATCAGATATTTGTATTAGGTGAATGGGCTTGCTAGTTGCTCTAGGAGGTTTTCCTTATCTTTGGCCTATATATTCCAAGATATTTCATTGTAAACAGAGGCTGAACCTGATGATATAGAGCAATACATGATATTACAAGCTTTGAAGAAATACTTTGTCTCCTGATGTGGATGATTTCTTGTTTGTCTTGGATGGTGGAAGAGGAATGTTTGTTGGATTCCTTGGCTTGGTAAATGGTATAGTATTCCTATATGTATGTTTTCCTTAGTTTATCATAAGTGTTTCCATGTTTTTTGCTTTTTGTAGGTCAGTAAAGAATAGATTTGAGGCATGCCCATGGGGGCACCTCAAGTTTGCTGATTTTATTATGGCTTCTATGTTTTTCTTCCTTCTTAGTCATATCAAAGAATTCTTAACTGCTCTTTGATCACTGAAGAAACTTGTTGCTTGTTTCATTTATGGTTGTTATGCATGCTAAGTATGATTCATGGTATGCCCTACTTACTCATGGCTAGTCAAAGCTCCATCTCTAAAAAATCTCTTTGAATTATTGATTGTCTTAGTTTGAACCAAGGAGGTATTGCTTCGATCTTTCCCTTTTCCTAAAAATATTGCATTCTGTTTTCAAAGTTCCCAATAGCTCAAAATATGATTTGTAGGAGTTCCCTCTTCGTAAATTGAGTTGTTTGTCCATCTTATTTGTTTTCCCAAAAATCTAAAGGTGATTTCCCAAACTTGGAGGGTCTTATACTTCCATGCATCACTAGAATGTTTATTTTATGCATTTATTAGTTTAAGTTTCGTTCATAGAGACCAATGGTTAGCCCTAACTTATGAATACTTGTTGATTAACTATTCATGTTTAAAATATCTTTGTATTTCATAAACTTAGTGTCCATCCCATTTCATTCCACCTAAAAGAATCCATTTTACCTCGACCAAATCGGCCCTGCAGTATACCTTATCCACCCTTTGAGGCAGGCTCGACCTTATCGACCCCATATCCCAGTTGATTTGATATCTTTTCATCTATTTATCCTTTGATCAGTTATTTCCTCAAAAACCTAAAACAAACCAAAAAACACTTAACAACTAGCCTGAAATCATAAACATAGAAAGCAAGCAAGTTTGTATCCTTTACAAAAATAGAGAGAGCCCTCTCTGAGTCCAGGAAGGCTAGGTCCTTGGGCTCCAAATTTGGCTTGATGTTACCCTGTCATTTGGCTTTTCAATCTGCCAAATCACAAGACCCTAACATAATGGCGATCACGGTGGGACTTTCTAAGTTCATATCAATCTGAATATCTTTCAAGACTTACAGAAAACCCCTGTCCAACTGAAAATACTATCTTGTTGACTTACTCCACCGCTCACGCTTATTGGCAATCACAGCATGACCTTTCTAAGTTGGTGAAAATCTAAGTACACCTCAGGACTCTAGAAATCCCTTGTCTTCAAGAATATCTAGTGATTATCAGCCACCTCATCGCCACCCTAACATAATGGAGATTATGGTGAGACTCTCTGAGTTCATGACTGTCTATCAAACTTTTGTTGACTCATTAGTCCTTCGGATTAAATCATAAAATCAACTAATAAAGCCATTAGAGTAAACTCTGTTTGTTTCATCACCTTAGCTAAGTGCTGAAAAAAATTTAGGACACTCTTACAAATTAGACTACATATAAAAACTCAGAAAAACACCAATTTTTTTTTCTATATTGGCTTCTTATGTCAGTTATTGGTGGTGGACCATAGGTATATATCTCTAAAAACAAAAAAAAACATCCATCTGGTGACTCCACTAGCCTCCTGTAGGCTTAAAACTCCATAAAAAACCAAAAATTCCATAAATCATACTTTTCCGTTGATTCACCTTTCCCAAAAACTCAAAGTTCATGATGCAGCCTTTGAAATTAGTGACAAAACTAAGTATAACTTAGGGATTCAGAAATCTTCATCTAAGCATAGGAAATCAACAGAATAAACTTGCAAATAAAACCATAGCTTTCTCAACAATCTAGCAAACTTTTGAAACTAAGTTTTAACGCATTTTTTGCAAGTTTCCACATAAAATTTTCTAGAAACCATTTTTTCTAAAACAAATCTTTGTCATTATTGGTGATGGACCACAAATCTCAAGAAAATCCACCTGGCGATTCCACTAGCCTCCAGTAGGCCTATTAATCCATTAGTCCTTATGAAATCTCCTAGGAATGAATTAAGCAATCCAAATCATACTGATGGTGGTCAGCAAAGTTCAAAAATTCCACCTGGCAACTCCACAACCCTTAATAGACCAAAAGACTCCACTAGTAGAGAACTCTAGACTGGCTGAAAGGACACATTAACTCTTTCTAGTAAACCAATATGGATCCAAGTGAGAACATATTTGAAAAATTGGAAAAATTGGTATACATGTTCAGCAAACTGATGTCTCTACTTTAAAGGAAAAGAGAAAGACACAAAGTTAAGGTTAACACTGCTTATTCAAACCAACCTACACTTCTTCCTCAGGATGAACACACTCAACTATTACAAGACTAAACCTTTAGATTCTCTACCCTTATGCTTTAATTCATTCCAGATTTTGAAAGGAAATTTGCATCCTAAAGATATCTTAACAAGCATTCAGGAAACCCCTGCTCAAGTTAACTCTCACATAAATCAAGAAGAGTTGATTGAAGATGAATTCAAATCTGAAATATAAGACAAATCAAAACCTATAGGATCTTTACCTTTATGCCTTGAGTCATTTGAGTTCATATGAGAAAATTGGCCTCCTGAAAATCTATCAGAAGCAACTCATGAATTACATGTTAACTATCCTCAACATCACAAAGAATTGGTTGAAGATGAAAACAATCAAGAAATGAAAAAGAACTCGTAGGATCTCTCTAAAGGCACAAGTGATGATTCATCATCTCTCATAGGTGAAGCCCAAAAAGACATTCATCCTCCAAATCAACTTTCCCAAGAGAAAGAGGATTATTGTAGTTATATCCAAAGAGAGATAAAAATGACTCCCTTTTTAACTAAAGAGGAGATAGATAAACTCATAAACATGTAGACAGCCTCTCAAACTTCATATGAACAAAAAATTTCTGATCTTTTTCCTACTAATATTGCATACCATAAGTCAAAAAATAGATTTGTAAATCAATTTGAATATAAACAATCTGATAGTCCAATATGTATGGCTAGTGACATTACTTATATTAATTATTCTCCAAGGTATGATCAATATATTGATGTTTATGATATTCAAACAGAAGCTAACCTTGCAGAGCCATCAGTAGTTTATTTGTGGGATAAGGTTCACTATCATCAGATTAAAAACAATAATTAGAAAATTCATGCCACCTATGACACTGATGAGGAGAGCCTTGAGAGTTTAGAAGGAAGTGAAGAGTCTCTGACTCTTTGCTCTACTTCACTTCAGTCCATCAGAAATAACATTCACATAATTTGAAATCAACAGTCTTTCAGCTTTGATGATGAGGTTGAGGAGGATGATGAAATTATTGAGCAAGTTGTCCATGAGAAGTCTTCTCATTAAATGGTTGAGGAAATCATTTTGGACATGGAATCCTCCTTAACTCCCGATTTGCAGCCACCAAGTTCCCTTGAGTTACAAATTGCAGATGAAGAAATAGAGGTTGATAGACACATGAGAGTTGTCACACTATCCTTTTAAGAGGATTTACTGCCAAAGTGTATCCCTGTTCATCAACATGATGAACTTCACACAGTTTTCATTCCACTTAATCAGAACACATCAGATTGGAAAGAAGACTACACTGCAATATATGATGAGTCCGACAGTTCAAGTGATCATGAGCAAGGGGAAGAGTTACTTTACCAAGAGAGTCCCAAATATAGCCAAGTGGAAGAAAGATTAGTCCTGAATGAATCCTATATATCAAATCCTCTAGATCAGGTATTATTCCAAGATCCATTTGTTGTTTTCCTTGAGAAATCTAAAGGAGTAGTGTGTTCCACCTAGAACAGTCTGTTGCAAAGAGTGAGAAAAATTTTAGGCACTACTGTTCGAAAACAAGAAAAGTGGAAGTGGCCCTTTCATTTCTTCAGCACTCTAAAAATGCTGAAACTAAATCCCTCATGGAATCATCTGCTTGATTGGCTTTGTTGGAAAAGAGATTTCACTAAATGAATGTATATTGTGTATAGGTTAGATTAGGATAGATAGATAGGTGTAGAAAATAAGGTCAGCCTTGTAAGCATATTTTTAGTTCTAGATTGTTTGAAGAAATGAATCCAAAATAGAAAATACAAAAACAATAGAAAAGTAGAAAAGAGGGCAGTTTGAGAAATAACATGAAAAGCCCCATGTTCAAAAAATAGTCATTCTGAAAGCGCACAAGTCTAAATGCCGCTACTAGTTCTCAAAAGATGTATTGATCAGTTCTCTAGCCTAATCATAACTGAACATGTTTTAAATTGATTGCTGACAAGTTAGTGAGAGAAGTGATAGTCAAATTGTGTAAGCTTAACTTATCAAAGAAAGTAGATTAGGAAAAGAATGCTGGTTCCACACGCTCAAAACAGAACCCAAGAGAAAAATAGTGATGAAAAAAAATTTGTATATCTTGGCCCTGATTGTTCTAAGTTTCATCTTGTACATAAATAATGTTTGTGTGCAGCTTGTTTTTATGCCACGAATGCATGACAAATCAGACCGTCTAATCCTGATTTGATCACTTTTCAATTTCATGCTTAGAATAGTGAATGAAATCATGTCAAACAACTTAATCTTGATAGTCGATCATAGTATAGATAGAGAAACGAAAGAGTTCATCAGTTTAATCTGAACTCTCGGAAGATATAAGTGTAGCAGTAGATATTTTTTTTTCTTTTGTCAAAAAATTATATCTTGTCAAGGGTTTCTAGCTCAAATGCACCTAAAATAAGAAATAAATGCTAGGAAATGTAGCTGGGTAGCTAGAAATGACTTTGATGCTAATCATGCTATCAATTTTCAGAAATAGCATCAAGAAAGGAATAATTTTGTGCCAATGGATAAGGCATTGGTCTTCACAAGCTAAAGATCTGCAATTATGAACACCTCCTAAAAAAGAGCTACACTCCGCAAATGGAGCCACTGTTAGTCATCGGTATTTTTACCTGTTATTGATGACTAGTTTCCTTAGCTGAGTTTTCTAGAATTTGATCTCCAAACTGTCAAATATGTCATCTTGAAAACACCCCAAAACAATTTTTGTCCTCCTACCCCTTCCTGTCAGTCTATGATGAGAAACAACTTCAGTCATGAAGTCCTATCTGATTTCAGAAAAATATCCCTGTTTATAGCTGTCATAGCTATAAATTATTTGCCATTATTTACCCTTGTTTCTCAAGCCATTCACTATCCAACAACTGAAAAAAATTCTGCAACCCTATCCCTGGTCATCTTGTCCTTTGAAAACCTGATCATACCTGAGAAAACATTTAGAATCTGTCAAGACTATTCCTAAGTTAGATGGTGGTGTTTAGGGAGTTTTTCCTTGGCTAAGACATCCTAAGCCAAAATCCTCTGTCTAGTACCAGTCAGCCTTGAATTAGTTCCTATTCTATAGAACAAGTCTGATCGATCCATAGGTTGCACACCACTAAGAGGTCATTTTTTCTCAATTCAGAATAAGTTCAACAAAGATCCAAATCAGAAGAAGATAAGCATGTTCACTGTCTAAAAGGAATATACTTAGATCAAGAAAAATATCCATAAGACTCCAAAGGAGCTCTCCAAGGTTCAAAGTCATATGTTTTACATCTCTGCAGGGGTGTAAATTGACTGATAAACAATATGCAAATAAGAGAAAAAGGACAAGTTCAAATAGGTCTCTCATATTGAAGATATTTTCCATCAGTAAAGTAGATGTAGAGATGTGAAGTAAAGAGAAGCAGGGGTACGATTTTAAAATCCAAGAACTGCATGAAGAACAGAGATCATCTTCCAAGTCACATGATTACAAAGGACTAATGTAATATTGATCAACAGTGTTTCAACATCTCCTCCAAAAATCAGTATTGCATAAAATTTTCAAAAGGCATCATCATATACAACATAAGAAGACAGCTGCTTCTTATGTGACCTCAAGCCTAGGATGTGAACATTATTCAAAGGAAAATTTCAAGATACTCCTGAAAACACAGTCAAAGGAAGAGACACATGATTGCAGAAAGATGACACAGTTTTGAAATAGATGAAATGTCATATCTACAGTGAGAACCTCCACCAATCATGTGAAGATGGTTAGGAATAGGATAATAGAACCTCCTTCATTTAAAAGCAGAGGGTTAAGGTGTTTTAAGTGAATTCAGAAATTATAGGCCACCTCCTTCCCAGGGATAAAATAAAAGATGCATTAGCAGTGTTACAAATGGTGTGTGAGTGAGTTCTTTGTTTGAAAGACAAGGGTGAAAATCAGTGGAGCAAATGAAATTTTATAGTTTGAAGGCCTGTGTTTCATCATCAACAAAGGTGACATAATGGTGTCAAAAGGCCTCTATTGTTATGTTTATAGAGATCTCCTTCAAACTAAATCTAAGGGTGAAATTTTTGACTAGGGATAGCCTCATCTAAATGGCGAAAGAAGGTAGGCCAAGTTTGATTTTAAACTGATTTCCGTATATCAATACAAATAAACAACAGGGATGAGAAAGGCCTCAACACAGCTCATCCAAAGGGTCAAAGGTGTGATAAAACAATGCTTCACTTTCAGTCAAAAAGGGCTCATCCATTAGCTGATAAAAGACAGAGTTTTGGGAGACCCAGGTAGTTTGTCAAACATAGGCCTTCTTCACAAATAAGTAGAGGGCCCACCATTGTTTGAGGGTATTCAAAAGATGACATGTGGAACAGATCAAATCATAACTGTTGTTGTTATATGGTTTTAAAGAAGGTTGGCATAACAGTTTTAAAAAGGCTTCATTAATGTTTGTTAGGATTGCCTCCTTTGTAAATAAACAAAGGCACAAAGTCACTTTTCAAAGTTTCTTTCAAAAGAAAAAAGGGAAGGATTTATTTTTAATCAAAGTGAAGGAAACTTGGGATTTTCAAGTATAAAAGAGCTCGATCATTGGTCATTCATCACTTTGCAAGACCAAGTCAAGGAAAAGAAGAAGTTTGAGCATTTTTTCAAAACATTTGCAAGCTTAAGGTTAGCATGGCACGCCTGTGTACACGAGCGGCGTGCCTATAGGCAGAGCTAGTGAAATCTATTGAAGGGCTTGGCACGCCTATAGACGTGCGTGGCACGCTTGTGCATGGCGCCCAGGGCTGACCCGACAAGCCATATGCATGGTGCGTTCTCCTTTCAATGCCTGCCATCAAATTTTTCTAAACGTGCTTCTTTGCCCACTAACCAATACTCAAAAGAACATCAAAAACTCATTCTTCAAGGTACTCCCTGTCTCCTATGCTAAGCTTTAGTTTGAGGGAGGGTTTTGGTTACAAATTTCAAAGATGAATAGTGCTTAAAGGAGGTGTTTTTTTGTTGTGAAATAATGAAGGATTTGTGCAGTCTCCAAAAGAAAACAGAGTTTGATTATAAAGGTTTTATTGTCAATTTGAAAGAGTCTTTTAAAAAGAGTGATGTCAAAAAAGCCCCTGTTTATCAAAATCAAAGAGTAACAGTGATTAGAGGATAGGGCTTTTTCAAATTAAAAGAGTTCTTCTTGCTCTGTATTGCAAAGGATTAAAAATAGTGATTGAAGGGGAATAAACTTTATGTCAAAATCAAAAGAGATTTGTCTCCAAAATCCACAAATAGACCTTGTCAAAGACCTCTTTTCTCAAACACCAATACTGAAGAGGTGAAATTGTTTTCATTCAACTAATACTTGTTTGCCAAACTCAAAGAAAAACAGTGAACATTAAGTGGAGGAAGAGTTTGTTTGAAAGGCCTATTACTCAGTGACAAGGAGACTGTCTTTTTCTTTAGAGAAACAATAGTCATCAAATAAAGATAGTTTATTCCAAGGGAGAACACAGTGTTTTTCTGAGAGTGCTTTCTTTGTTCCAAGTCAGTCCCTTAAAGCAGTGATTTCAAATAAACCTCTTTCTTGCTTCAAATAACCGAAGAAAACAGTGAATTGAGGGAGAGGAGTTCATATTGTCAAAGTCAAAGAGAGCTGGTTTCATTTAAACAAACTTGTTGGCTAACCAAGGACAGACTTAGTTTTTCAAAAAGTAAAAAGTGTTTTGATTAAGGGCCATTTTTAGACATCATCTAAACACGTTTTCATTGGTAAGTCAGTGAAGAATATCAAAAGCAGAAATGCCTCCAAAGAAAGATAGCATGAGTGGTTATCACAACAGGTATGAGCCTTTTCCAACTCAGGAAGTGAATGAATCTCCTTCAGTGCTCTTTAATTTTCATGAAGTAGGGTGCTTGGAGTTTTTCCAAAAGTTTAAAGAAGTGAAAAGTCATCTTCCTTTGACACATTTGTTTTCTTTAAGGCTGCAAGGGAAGCATGTTCATCTGGCAGGTTTAGATTTCAAGCTCTCTCCTAGGGCTGTCTCCAAAGCTACCAAAATTCCATATATCGGAGAAAAATGGTTCAAGCAAACATACCTAGACCTGATTCACTACAAACCCTTATTAAAACTAGAACATCAGGATGCTTGCCCAGCTATTTTTCCTTTTTCCCAATTGTTGACCAGCTATGCTCCTCTCATGAAAATCATCATGAAGTATTTCACATGTGAAGGGAGGTTTTCTCGTGTTTATGCTTATCATATCAGGCTTCTCATGCACTTCACAAGAACTAAATTGCTAAACCTCCCTTTTTTCCTCTATAGAAGAATTGAAAAGATGGCTTCTACTGTCCAAAAGAAGCCCTCCACTCAACAACACACTTTTCTATTTCATCATTCCCTTATCAAGATCATCATCCTCCATCAACTTGAGAAAAAGGGAGTTTCTTGGGACTCTTTCATCTCCCATCCCAATTTTTCCATTTCATCTTCATCTCATGCACCTTCCTCACCATCCACTCATCATGTTTCTCCTTCTTCTAGTAAATCCACTCCTAAAGGACAAAAATCTCCTATGATTGAAAGTGACGAAGAGAAGAAAAAAAATAGTAGTGAAGAAAGGAAAAGTGAGAGGAGGAAAACAAGTGATGAAGAAGTACAAAATGAAGAATCTAAGCATGAAAGTGAGCATAAAGAAGGCAATGATGAAGATATTGAACAAATTGATGCAGAGAATAACAGTCAGGAAGAGGAACATGTTGGCAGCCCACACAGCAGTGAGCATGATGGTTATGAGGCATAAAACAGTGAGGGTACAAAGCACAACAATCATGAAGAAAGTAGAGATAGAAATGAACAAGGCAGCCCTCAAGAAGACATACAAAGTGGCAGCCAAAAGGACACTTATGGTGAAAAACAAGACAATCCCCAAGCAATCAATGATGGTGAAAATCAAACACCAAACAGTGAGCATTCCCAAGAGGGTAGCATAGAGCAAAAGGGCCAAATCAGTGACCATGAGCATAGCAGTGATAAAGACAAACAAGGAAATCTTCAAAAGGAGGAAAACAGTGACAAAGATGATGATGGAAGCAACAAGGTTAAAGACCAAGTTGAGCAAGTGCAAATAGGTGAAATTCCTCCTTCTTCTCCTCCACACAGCCAAGAGCATGTGCTAGCTGCCTCTCCTAGGCAAGGGGCCATGCTTTCTTCTCCAAAGGTAAAAAAGTCCAAAACTTCAAGAAAGAAAGTGGCTCAAGTTGTAAGTCCCAATGTTATTAGAGCACTCTGAAGCAAAGGCAAGTTTCCCAAGCAACCTATCATTGAAATTCCAAAGAAGAAGAAGAGCAAGAAATCTATCCAAGGCAAGGGGAAAGAGAACGAGGAAAGTAGTCATGAGAAGGAAAGGGATTTTGATATAATACAGATAAACAATGATGATAGTGACAATGAAGCTAGAATCCTTGAGGCTCTCTTGCGAAACAAAGAATACCAAATTCATGATCTACAAGCTGATCTAGAAAGCTCCAAAGACTTCATCCATGTCCTACAGATGCAAAACAAACAAGTGGTCAAATGGTAGTATTTGAGGCCTGAGCTTTCAAATATAAAAGGGAGTCCTCTAAGGCACAATCCAAGCTTGAAGAGCTTACGGGTGAATTCAATGATACTGAAGAGGAAGAGCAGCCAAGGAGAAAGAGGCCTAGGACTATGGGTCTCAAGAGAGCTTTGGAGAAAAGGAAAGAGGAAGAGGCAGCCCTTGTCCGATCTTATCCTCTTACTCAATTGCTCGCCCAAGAAATAGAGGATAATAGAGAAGAATGGCTTGAAAGGGAAAATAAAAATTTGGAGGATAAGTTAAAAGAGATAATAGATACTTGAGCCTGTAAAATAAAATGACCAGGTATTACAAAAAGCTAAATCAATTTGCCCGAAGGAAATTGAAGGTTGCACAAGAAAAGCTCAAGGCTGCCCAAAAGAGGCGCTCGATGGAAAAAGTGGAAAAATGCACATAAAATCTTGAAATCTTGGCCTCCGCTTCTCTACAGGTTTCTAAAAACCCATGAAGGGCTTGCTCACCAAAATTGGGCAAATTTCGACAAGATTTTTTTTTTGACATTTTTGGGCTTAATTGCAGAAATTTGTTGGCATCGCAATTTTTGTTTGGAACATACTCATAGGTTGAAAGTGGTATCATTGGATGAATTATATTCAAGAGCATCTATTAAAAAAAAATTAGATCCAAAGGATGAGTTTTGATCCCCCAAAGAGGCGAAAAATAGTGATTTTGTTGACTTTCTGCCTTTGATATCAGCAAAGGGCTAATTTCTGGTTTTTTCCACTCAGGTCAGTTTTTTACATACTTCCGGTGATCTGTTTGGGGAAAACCAAATATTTTCAGAAACTAGACATCTAGGGATTTCCAAAGAGACATCACGGGCCTCATTTTGACATCGGGAGGTCCCTCGAAAGTTGTCTGTAAAACAGGGAATTTTCTGCTGCTACGTTCCTGTAGCATTTTGTCAAAAAAGAAGTTTTCTGAAGTGGCTTATCCAAATGTGCGCTAGGCCATTTTTAGCCATTTTCAGTTGTGAAAAGTCAATTTAATTTCCTTTTTTAGCATTTTAAGATACTTTTATAGATATTTTGTGCCTTGGGCTTTGCAAAGCCTCAAGGACAAAATCAGATATTTGTATTAGGCCAATGGGCTTGCTAGTTGCTCTAGGAGGTTTTCCTTCTCTTTGGCCTATATATTCAAAAATATTTCATTGTAAACAGAGGCTGAAACTGATGATATAGAGAAATACATGATATTACAAGCTGTGAAGAAATACTTTGTCTCATGATGTGGATGATTTCTTGTTTGTCTTGGATGGTGGAAGAGGACTGTTTGTTCGATTCCTTGGCTTGGTAAATGGTATAGTATTCCTATCTGTATGTTTTCCTTAGTTTATCATACATTTTTCCATGTTTCTTTCTTGTTGTAGGTTAGTAAAGAATAAATTTGAGACATGCCCATGGAGGCACCTCAAGTTTCCTGATTTTATTACAGCTTCTATGTTTTTCTTCCTTCTTAGTCATATCAAAGAATTCTTAACTGCTCTTTGATCACTGAAGAAACTTGTTGCTTGTTTAATTTATGGTTGTTATGCATTCTAAGTATGATTCACGGTATGCCCTGCTTACTCATGGCTATTCAAAGCTCCATCTCTGAAAACTCTCTTTGAATTATTGATTGTCTTAGTTTGAACCAAGGAGGTCTTGTTTCGATCTTGCCCTTTGCCTAAAAACTTTGCACTATGTTTTCAAAGTTCCCAATAGCTCAAAATATGATGTGTAGGAGTTACCTCTTCATAAATTGAGTTTTTTTTCCATATTATTTGTTTTCCCAAAAATCCGAAGGTGATTTACCAAAGTTGGAGGGTCTTATACTTCCATGCATCACTGGAATGTTTATTTTATGCATTTATTAGTTTAATTTTCGTTCATAGAGACCAATGGTTAGCCCTAACTTCTGAATTCTTGTTGATTAACTATTCATGTTTAAAATCTCTTTGTATTTCATAAACTTAGTGTCCATCCCATTTCATTCCACCTAAAAGAATCCATTTTACCTCCACCAAATCGGCTCTGCAATATACCTTATCCACCCTTTGAGGCAGTCTCGACCTTATCGATCCCATAGCCCAGTTGATTTGATATCTTGTCATCTATTTATCCTTTGATTAGTTCTTCCCTCAAAAACCTAAGACAAACCAAAACACACTTAACAACTAGCCTAAAATCAGAAACATAGAAAGAAAACAAGCTCATATCCTTTGCACAAATAGAGAGAGCCCTCTCTGAGTCCAAGAAGGCTAGGTCCTTGGGCTCTAAATTTGGTTTGATGTTACCTTGTCATTTGGCTTTCCAATCTGCCAAATCACGGGACCCTAACATATGCTATGAAAAAAACAAATTGTACTATGTTTTTGATAGGGTGCATGCTTGCACCGCCTAAACTATGTTATTATGTTGGTACCATTCCGCTTGCATTATTATATAGGACAACATGCTTGCACTATTGCAAGCATAATATCTGAAAAAAAAGAATAGGAAATTTAAGTAAAATATAGGCCGGACTTCCAACATGGCTTCCTCAACTTATACTGGAAATTTGCTTCACCCTTTCTTGATGCTTCAAAGCATATCCCTTTTCTCTTTGTGCACGAGATCCTGCAATGAATTCATGAGGGAACAAAGAAGTGGGAAAAGATAAATTTTAGAATGTGAAGGAATTTTGTTACAGGGATTCTAGGAATAGTACCACAAGAGGGGATAAAAAGAAGTGGGATAGGGAAAAAAATTCAAGGGTAAAGTGGGGTTTTACCAAACGGACAAGGTAAATTCAGAAGAATATGGGAAGGTTAATTATTGTTGGATTGAAGAAGAAAACTGAGGGAATATTACGAAAGTGGAATATAAAGAAAGGAAGAAAATTTTCTGGAAGGTCTGCATTCACTGGTGAAAAAGGAAAAAAAAAACTGCAGCGAGAATTAAGAATTACTTGAATAAAAAATATCCATGCTAATTACCCCAATTGTATAAAGGTTGGTTTTGTTCAACGTGCTTTTACTTGGTGGTCGCTAGCTGTTTGGATCTAATTGATGATGTCAATCAGAGTTCATTTAATGTCAACCTAGGAAGGTAATCTTAGAAGTTATTATCTAAAATATATAGATCTAGAAAGATTCCTAATTTGTCCAAGATCTTAAAGTTCCCTTACAAGAGCATATTCATCAAGATCTATTTCAACAACTAATCAAACCTAGTTCTAACAATTGTTTGAGATCTATGGTTCTCTTACAAGAACGTATTCTACAAGATCTCTTCCAACATTAGAACATATAATATGAACTTAAAGCTGAAATGAAATAAACCTAGATCTAACATTCACCAAGATCATAAGGTTCTCTTACAGGAACACTTGAATTTTAGGATCTCCTCCAATATTAGAACATTTAATTAAAACTTAAAAGTTGAAATGAAATAAATCTAAATCTAATAATTGTCTGAGATCTTGCGGTTCTATTACAAGAAAACTTTCAAATAAGACTCTTCCAATATTAGAACATTTAACAAAAACTTGAAAGCTAAAATGAAATAAAAACATAAATTAAATTATACCTAAAATAAGCAAATAAGCATGCAAGTGAGGCCATGGGGGCCCTCCATAACTCCACAAGCACACCACTTCAAAGGAGACTCAGAGGTAGAAGCAAAATCAAAGTATGATTCTTTATTTCAAAATCTCCATTACAAACCAACTCTAAGGTTACAACTTGTTGTGACCAGCAACAACCCCCCTTTTTTATTTAATATTAGTAATAATACTAAATAAATGGGGACCCTTAGTTAAAAAATCCAAAAAATCAATTAGGATTTGTTTTTCTTTTCAGATAAAACTTTCTATCATAAACATAGGGAAATCCCTTAGAAAGAACATTAAGAAACACTTAAGTTTATGATAGGTTACAATAAAGTTGTTCTTTAAACAAAATAGCGCATCCATCGCAAAATGATATATAAAACTGCAAATGCGATTTTGCGCTTTTGCGATAATGCGATCCCAAAAAGCCTATACAATAAACATATTGGTCGCAGATCCCATAGTGCAGAAAACAGAAATTTTAAACGAATATCTTTTGCGCTGTTTACCATTTTGCGCTTTTGCGATATGCGCTTTTGCGCTATTGCGCAATTTCCGCTTTTGCGCTATTTTACATAACTGCGATGGCTTCATTTTGCGCTATTGCGATATTGCGACATTGCGATATTGTGATATTGCGCAGCAAATCGCAGATCGCAATGTCGCAGATTCATGTAGGCGCGTTGTCCAAAGGAAATCTTCCCATATATCAAATCTGTTATGCGCCTTAATGATTAAATTAAATGATTGGATTGACAATTAATGGTAAATGAGATTTTGTTTTGATTGAAAGTCGTTTCACGATTAAAATATTCTATTTCATCCGCCTTCACATTTAAAACAGTCTCATCACCTTTCTTATGCCATTACTCTCATTTACTCATAAAACGAAGGCACGAAGGAGAAAACGTCTATACAAAGCTTTCACTAAACACTATGGGTAAGAAGGAGAAGAGCTCGAATTCTGAAAACAGAGAAATGGCTTCGCTGTATGTAGACACTGCTTGTAATAAGGATGCTGGTATATCCACTTGAGAAGGAATGTATAATCTGTTGGAAGAAGAAAATCCTGTGGTGATGAAAGTTGTGGCTACAGCAGGTTCTAGTAATACATCTGAAGCAACCCTCAAAGAACTAGCTTGTTCATTTCTCCATAGGATAGCGACAAGGCCGAGGATTCTCCCGTATATAGACATGGTGAAATGGGTGCTAGACAACACCGATATTTCAGACAGCCAATTCAGAACTCCAGCTCAAGAGCTAATTGGTTCATTCACCACAGAAGATCTGAGATTAATGTATAAGTTGCCAGAACCTCAGGCGACTTACAACAAACAATTCATGGAAGATTTTGCCAGAGAACATGCAAATTTGGCAGAATGCACAAAGGAGTGGACCAAAAGAAGTGAACCATTGAAGAAAAACAAACAAGGTATGTACATCACGGGTTCACTTACCTTTCCTTATTGTTTCACTGCTGCCATGTTATGCAGGATTTTTGGAAAGCCTGACATAAATATGATCTTACCTGAATGGCTTCCTTTGTTGAAGGCGGCCGTTAATTCTACAATTGTAGAATGGGCCAAAATCCTATCTGATAATTTGACCACTGCTATTTTTCACTACCGGTCTAAACGAAATGTTTCTCAGTGGGTTTATCCGCCTTTTTATTTATCCGCTTATGTCATGGACGCTATCTGTTATGTCTCTAAATTCCCTGTGATGGGTTGGCAATGGAATATCCATGATCCTTTGCCCATTCATGTGTACCATAAAGAACTATGGGAGTCTAAGTTTGTCCCCCATTTTTACCAAATTTGTCATGGAATAATGCTGCCATTGTACAGAACATTGCATAATAAGGATGCCCCAAGGTTATCCCCAGAAACAGAGGTTGATATTCTCCCCGTCGCGAGATGGTTTGGAGAAGAATTGTTCACTTATATTAGGGTTTTTGGAATTTATGCTTCTCCCCATGTTTTACCCCTATATGTTCCAGATAGACTTGTAGCTCAGGAAATTGCTTATCAGACCTGTGGCCAGGGAGGTATAACAAAAGATTTAAAAGAGAAGAAAAAAGGCATTTGGCCACAATTTCCTGTAAAATGTGGAACATTTTCACTGTTCGATATTTGTCATGCATTCCAATAGATAGGCAACATTACATGCCTACAACTATTCAAATTTTCGAGAAGGTTATTCGACCCAGATGATATTGTTAATAATTTTACCAATGCAATCAGAGTAAGGGAATTTTCCGGGGAACAAGATCTTTTTGATGATATGTTCCAAGCAAGAAATTCATTTAAAGAAGTTTTGAATTTAGCTCAAACGCAGTTATCTCCAGAGGATTTCCAGGAATTCAAACTTTACAGAGAAAGAAGACTGACTCCTATTCCTTTGGAAAATCTACGCTTAGAGCCCGCAAGAGAGAAAACTCCTAGTGTTAGTCTTAACGGCAGTTCAAGTACAGATAAATCTAAATCAAAATCTGACAGAGAGACTTCTGAACATTCCAATAAGTCCAAAGAAAAGGAAGATAAAATGGAAGAATCCATGAAAGATTCTGCACAATCAAAAGAACTTACTCAGCAGCAAATTTTGACTTCTCAACAGACAAATCCTCCTCCAACCAATGTACAGCAACAGCCAGTCATCAATGAATTAGACAAAGAATGGGAAACCTTCAACAAATTGATTAATGTAGAAGGACAGAATGTACAGACCCCTGTCCAGACAACCAAAGTTTTGAACACAGGAACAAGCATCACAGTCACAGTGACAGAGCACATACCAATCACACCCTCCTATGAAATTGTACTTAATGTAGAGGACATTACTCCTCTAGATGTATTCTACAACCCAAAATACAAAGCAGTAGTGAAGAGACAGAGGAAAAAGAGAAAATTAGAAAGTGCAATTTCTACTGAAGCAGAACAAGTAGATGTTTTGTGGAAAGATCCTGCCACAGAACCTACTCATAATCTCGCTAAGTTATCTCAAATGACAGGAAATTATGCTTCTGCAACAACTGACAAAGCATTTGAGATACAAATTTTGTTGAATGAGAAAGAAGAACTGGTAAAAGTTTTGCAACAGCAATTGCAACAGGTACAGGCCAATAAGGAAGCACAATTGAAACTTGAAGAGTTAAAAAACAACTTCAAGAAATGAAAATAGGACATCAAAAAAGCTTGGCTGATAAAGACAAACAAATACAGATTATCCAAGATCAGCATAAAGATGATCCTAAGCTTCCAGAATTCATTTCAGAAACTATCTCTTTGAACAATCAACTACTGCAACAAGAGGAAGTTTTCTGCCAAAAAATCTTGCAATGGAATTCTTTGTGCCAAGAGAGCGATAAAATCACAAATCATGTCATAGATTTACGAAATAATTATGATTTGATTAATGAAAAGATCAATGATTATCTGACATGGCAAAATACAGAAGAAGGCAGAAAAGCTGGTGCACCCATTATTAATGAAAACCATAAAGAAATATTGTTCAATAACTGGGATGCACAAATCAGAAGGGCAGAAAATGCAGCAGAGGAGGTGGCTACAGCGGCAAACACTTTTACTGATTGTGTAAATGACAATTTACACAAAGCTAATTTGATTCCAGAAACTGTTCCAGGATATCTCCCACAGGCACATCAACTGCAAACAGAATGGAGGCAAAAGGCAAAAGAAAGAGAAAAATCTATCCAAGGGCTGACAAGATTGAATTGGGACTCATACTGGATGTACTTGGTGAAGCCACACAGTCAGCACAGTGCGCTTAATTGTATCATCAATGCTACAGAGAAGATTTCTCCTACGCTTGCCGACTCTGTATTTTCAGGACAGTTGAATTCTGAAGTCGGTCAACCGCATATTCTCAAAACTATGCTAGATGCCTGCAAGTTTAAATAATAAGTTCATAGATAGTTAGATTTAGTTTTAATTTTACTGTATTTTAGCCTAGGAAAAGGACGGTCATTGAACCGAATCCTTAATTTTTGTAATAAGACTATTTTTAGATTTAGCTAAGTAGTATTTAAACCCTTCTCATGCATTTAGAGAGGGGTCCTGAATCTTAATATTTTTTGACTTGGAGATTGCATTTCTGTACTCCATTGTCTTATATATTTTTAAAAAGGATCACATCTGGTGATTTTTATGCGGAATTATCTTTGAAGTGTTGCATTTCTGTACCTTGGAACTTGATTTTGCATCAGAGTTACTGGATTAGAGTATCAGATTTCATTTGAAAGTCTTCAAGATGAATAAGGTATTTCTATCTGTTCACTGTTGATTTCTTTTGTCTTATGATATTCGCTCTAAAGATTGCTATCATTTATATATATATTTGTTTTCACAACGCTTCCTTTTATATATCATTTCTGAGTATAATTGAAACGCTATCTTTCATAAGTATATATAGATGGTATACAATGATGAATGCAATATGCTAATACAACTCTGTTTAATTTCTTAAACAGAGTTATCTTTATTTGTTTCTGCATATTTCAATTTAAATAATAATACATTTTCATGGTTATTGTTAAATTGGAACAATTTTAAGTTGTATTCACATATAATTACCCGGGTTAGTGTTAGAATTTCTTTACCAGTATTTAGTTTAAATTAGATAGTTTTATTTCAGTTAATTTAGTCCCATTTCCACCCATCCAAACCAATCCATTTAGTTATAAGGAAACTGGTCGTTTAAATCCAGTCGGAGCCACCATACCAAACGGAAAAGGAGCTGTCCTAAGGTCCCGACCGGGTGGTTTTCCCCAATGTTTGAAGCAGATATTTTCTAGGCTTCAACATTTTTGGCGCTAGAAGGAGGGCCTAAGCTATGAATGGCAAGTAAATATTTATCCATAAGCCATTCTGAGAGCAAAACACCCTCATTAACTTCTTCAATTTCTTCTGAAATCCAAAATCCTATAGAAGAAATTGCGAAGAATATTCATACACCCACTAACAAAATCTCAAAACATTCAGACAATCAACATCCTGAGTCTCCTGAAGTTCAAGATTTAATTCATAAATTGAAAGGATTCTCATTATCTCTAGAAGAGTCTGAAATATCTGAAGGTAGTGTAACTTCAAAATTTGTTTCTTCCAAACCTCTTACTAGGCTTCAAAGTGAAAAACTTGGCATTTCTCTGAAAGAATTCCCTTTACCTAGTAGAGTCAAGACAAGAAAAACTCAATCAGAATCAGTAAGTGATATAAGTTCAACATCTAATATTCAAATACCTGTTTCTGAATCCCATCTCAACAAAGTACAGTTGTTCCCACATCATCTTCTCAACATCATCTATTCCAACAACTTCTATTCAAACACCACCAGTTCCTACTACTCCTCCAATAGTTGTTCCAATAATGGCTAGACCATGGGCTACTCCAGGGGCAGTCAACATGGCTGCACCTTTACATGATTTACCAAACAATCCTGGAAAATGGCTCCCAAAGTTTAGCCCAGATCTTAACATTCAAGCTGAAGAACATATCAATAACTTTATGCTAGCTATTAATTTGAATGGAGTCACACATGAAGATGTTGTAGTTAGATTATTCCCTTATACTCTTCAAGGAGTAGCTGGATCATGGTACTTTTCATTACCATCAGGATCCATAACAAGTTGGGCCATTTTTGCAGATCATTTTTTAACGAAATTTGGAGACGACCGATCAATAGCAACTTTACTCAATGACCTCTCAAATTTGAAGATAGAACCCAAGGAACCCATTAAAGAATTCAATGCTAGATTCAACAAACTTTTGAACAAAATCCACACAGATTCACAGCCCAGTGAACAAGTCAGAATTGAATGGTACATAACTGCCTTACCTTCAAACATAGCAATTTTTGTAGATAGAGCTGCAAAACCTACGTTAGCTGAGAATATGAAAGATGCTATTGCAGTAGAAAAACGAATTCTCTCTCTAGAAAAGAAAAATGCTATTGAGGAAAGGAAATCCAAGAAAGTCAGCTTCAAAGATGATTCAAAGAAAAAGGCCAAAGACCCATATGACATGGAAGGTTTACAGAAAGTTCTTAAAACCATGTCAAATGAAATGGTTGAAATTAAAAAACAAGTAGCTGAAACTTCTACTAAGAAACCATTCCAAAATTTCAGAAGAAACCAAGTTGAATCTAAACCTCCTAATGCAATCTCTAATGCAGAATCAGAAGAAGAGGAAGAAGAAGAAGATACATCTCTAGTATCCGATGAGGAAGATGAGAAGGAAGAAACAGCTGAATTGAATGGAATGTGGGATTTTATTCTCCCTAATTCTAATAGTGAAGAAGCTATGCCTATAAGTACTAGGAGTAAATCTATATCGGAACCAGTGCAAGCAGTTCCTAAAAAGAAAATTTCAACTTCAAGTACCAAAGACAAATCCCCTGTAAAGAAAACTTCTCCATTACCTACTGAAAATCAGCCATCTTCTTCTTCTAATCCTCCCACATCAACAACAAAGACTTTAGTAGTGTCAGATCCTATGGAGTACAATATTGTTGAAGACATGAAAAAGATCAAAGCCAACATTTCATTACATGAACTCAGCAAACTAAAACACCAGCAAAAGTTGCTATTGAAAGAATTAAACGCTACACCAATTGCTCCTTTACCAATTGGTGTAGTTGCAAAAGCAGCTAGAGGAGATGGTAAACCACCAGATAAGGTAGATGCTACTGATACAGTGCTCATTGGAGAAAAGTCAAATTCTCAAACTCCTCCTTTTCTTCTGACTTATGAAATGTACAATAAAAATCTGCACAATTGTTTGATTGATTCTGGAGCCTCCTCCAATATAATGCCTAATTCTTTTTGTGCCAAATTGAATATCGAACCACAGAAATCGGCAGTTCATATTGTTCAATTAGATCGCTCTAAAGTTCAAGTTGTAGGAGAAATAAATTCAGTTACTATCAGATTAGCTTCCGATCCTAGAATTGTCCAAAGAATCGATATTTTGATTGCTGATATTCCTAAATTCTATGGATTAATTTTAAGCAGGGACTGGTCTGCGAAACTTAATGGTTATATCTCGACTGATTATTCACATATGTGGCTTCCCTACAAAGGGAAACCAAATCAAACCAAAATCGAACGAGAAAAACATATGACACACACTGTCACTGAATTTGAACAACCTAATGAACCTGTAGCATTCAACAACAATATTCTTGGAGGTTATTCTGCTGAATCATTTCTGGGAAACTTCGAAGCACCTCAATCACCTTTTTCTATAAATACTTTTGTTTCTCAAATAGAAAATTTTTCACAATCTGATCCTTACAGAATTGTAAATATTTCTAATGTAATTATAGATAAGCCAATAGATAAATATTTATTTTGGTCTTTATATTTTGATGGATTAAAGTCTAGTGATGGAGCTGGAGCTGGATGCATCTTAATTGATCCAGATGGTGAGAAAACTATGCTGTCATGTAGGTTAGAATTTGAGTGTACTAACAATACCGCAGAATATGAAGCCTTGGTTCAAGGACCTTATAAAGCTATAGGGTTAGATGTTAAATACTTGAAAGTCTTTGGTGATTCCGAAATTGTCATAAAACAAGTTAGGAATACTATTCATTGCCTTTCAGGACATCTTAAACACTATCAAACCTTAGTACAAGATCTCAGCACTCATTTTTTAGCATTCAATATTTCTCCTATTCCTAGGAATCAGAATACATCAGCTGACTTGTTAGTTAATCTTGCATCTAAACTCCTACCTGCTGAAGATTGCAGTCCTTATAGGTTTTCTGTAGAATTGATTTTTCGTCCATCTGTCCCAGATAATGTTACAAATTGGAGAGTATTCTATCATGATCAAGATATTTTAAATTTCATGACTTCAGAGAAATCATATGATGAGCAAATTATTGACGAAGATGATCATGATTTACAAATTGCTTCAAAAGGTAATGAAAACCCCATTCCAAAATCCGTTGTTAAATTAGAGGATTTATATGACATTAAAGACAGATTCAAGAAAGTCACTAATGCTAAACTTCAAAGTTCCACTTTGAAGTTTGAATTAGTAAATCTTGGTTTTGATTCTAAACCTCAAAACGTTAACTTAGGACTCAATTTAACACCAGAAGAAAGGGATGCATTCATTAAACTTCTGAACAAATATAAAAACGTTTTTGCTTGGAATTATGATGATTTAAAAACATATGATACTTCGGTTATTCAACACACAATTCCAATGCTTCCTGATATTAAACCTGTTCAACAGAAGTTGAGAAATATGAATCCAAATCTCGAAAGTCAAATCAAATCAGAACTTAATAAACTTTTAAAAGCCAAAATCATTTTTCCGATCAGGTACGCCAATTGGGTTTCCAATATGGTACCTGTAAGGAAGAAGAATGGTGATACAAGAATATGTATTGATTTCAGAAATTTAAACAAGGCATGTTTAAAAGACAATTTCCCATTGCCAACCATGGAACAGATACTTCAAAAGGTAGCTGGTTCTGAACTTATGTCCTTTCTCGATGGATTTTTAGGCTATAATCAAGTTTTAGTTTATCCAGATGACAGATTGAAAACAACTTTCAGAACAAAATGGGGAACTTATGCTTATCAGAAAATTCCTTTTGGTCTAATAAATGTAGGAGAAAATTTTCAAAGAGCCATGGACATAGCATTTAAAGGTCTGATCAATAAATCAGTTGTTGTTTATCTTGATGACATAACAGTATTTTCAAAAAAGAGAGCCAATCATCTACATGAAATAAAGCAAATATTTGAAAGATGTAGAATATTTGGTATTTCCTTAAATCCAAAGAAATATTTCTTTGCTTTGGATGAAGGAAAATTCTTGGGATTTGTTGTGTCAAAATATGGTATATATATTGATCCAGATAGAGTGAAAGAAATTTCTGATATTTCTTTACCTCATAACAAAAAATCCATGCAATCATTTCTTGGACAGATCAATTTTGTTAAAAGATTCATTCCTGATTTTTCCTTAATTGTTTTACCTATGCAAAATATGATCAAGAAGAATTCAATATTCAAATGGGCGCATAAAGAGAAAGAATCTTTTGAAGCAATCAAACAAGAGATCATTAATGCACCAGCATTGAATACCCCGGATTTTTCTAAAGATTTTACTTTGTATACTCTGGCCACTGAAACATCCTATGCAGCCGTTTTAACACAACTCAATGATCAAGAAATAGAAGCACCAATTTATTTCTTTAGCTAAAATCTGCAAGGAGCTGAGCTTAATTATTCCGATGTTGAAAAACAACCCTTTGCTGTGTTTAAATAAATCAAACATTTCATACCTTTTCTCTTGAAAACACATACAAAAATAATTGTCCCATTCTCTGCAGTAAGGCAATTATTAATTCAAAAAGAAGTAGGAGAAAAGAGAGCTAACTGGGTAACAGCCTTGCAAGAATATGATATTGATATTAAACCAGCTAAGATTGGTAGAGGACAAGATTTTTGCAGATTATTGGCAGGAGCTCATAACATACCAGAAAATCAAAATTCAAATCAAGATATTCAAGTAAGTCAGATAAGTGTTACAGATTCCGAATCTCAGTATGCTGATCTTATCTATTACTTGAAGAATGGGTATGCTCCTTCTAATCTCAGCTATAAGAGTAAATGCGCTTTAAGGTAAAGGATATTAAATATGAGATCATTGATAATGTGTTATTTAGAAAAAATTATGATTCAAATTTATTAAGATGTCTTGAAAAAATTGAAGCTAAAAAGGTTTTGCAGGAGTTGCATGATGGACCAGCAAGAGGTCATTTTGGAGGTGATACCACAGCTCACAAAATAATTCGTGCTGGTTATTACTGGCCTACCCTTTTTAAAGATACGCATGATTACGTAAGGAAGTGCCAAAATTTTCAAACTGCAAGTGGAAGACAAAGAAAACCAACTTTTCCTTTGCAACGAGTGACTATTGAGCAACCATTCGAACAATGGGGGCTTGACATTATTGGTGAGATAGTACCTCATTCTTCCAAACAACACAAGTACATCCTTATGGAAAATTATTACTTTACAAAATGGGTAGAGGCAATCCCGTTTAAGGTAGCCAATTTTGATGCAATTATTGATTTCATAGATCAATTCATCATAACCAGGTTTGGTGTACCTAATGCTCTAGTCTTTGATAATGCATCTTACTTCTCTGGAAATAGTTTAATAGAATTTGCAGTCAAAAGAGGTTTTAAATTAAAATATTTAGCAAATTATTATCCACAAGGTAATGGTTTGGCTGAATCCACTAACAAAAACCTTATCAAAATCATTAAAAGGACCGTTGATCAAAATCAAAAGAATTGGCACAAAACTTTAATCTTTGCATTATGGGCTGATCGTATCACTTAAAAAGCTTCAATAGGGACTTCACTTTTCAATTTGGTTTATGGAAAAGAAGCTGTGATACCATCAAATTTAACTCTTCCATCACTAGCCCTAGTGCAATTTATTGAGGAAAATCCTTCTTCATCCATTCAATTGAGATATGATCAAATCCTTAAACTAGAAGAAGATAGAGATAAAGTAAAAATTATTCATGAAAAACATCAACAGTTTGTAAAATCTTCTTTTGATGCAAGTTCTACCGGCTCAAAAATTTTGTCAATTGGTGATCTTGTTCTGAAATGGGATAAAGCATACGAAGAAAAAGGTAAACATACCAAATTTCAGAAAATGTGGCTAGGACCATTTCAGATCGTTGAGAAGATAAGCTTAAATACATTCATACTCCAAGATCTAACAGGTAAGAGAGAATCTATTCCTATAAATGAGCTTATCTTGAAGAAATTCTTTTCATAAGGAGGTAACCCCTTCTTAAACTGTACATATTCCTTTCTGTAGAGTTTTTGATTGTTTTTGCAAATAAAGGTTGTTAATGAGTCTCCAATTGACTGTTTACTATTTAAGAAAATTTCTTCGGGAGAATATTATAAATATTTATTTTGTGTAAATAAGAATTTTTAAAGTAATGATCACAATTTTTGAATAGTTTAAAATAAGATGTTAAACTTTGAAAGATTATTTCAATCATTTGTATGATCTTTTGAAAACTTGAGAAGAATGTAAATCATCATAAGTTTATTAAGAAGAGAAAGGTTATCTATCGAAGTAAATATTTTTCAAAGTTTTGGAACCCAAAAAACTCTGAAAATTGTCATCCATTGATTCTTAAGGATAAAACTATTTCACCCCATCTATTTAAGTTGTGAATTTTTAGAATGTAATTCTAAGAAATGTGAAAAGTTAAGAGATAAGAGGTCTCATTATGAGCCGACTTACCATGTTCACAAGGAGTAATAAAACTGACATTACCAATACTACATACCAAAACAGGGTAATGACTTATAAATATAAGACAAGGGGTCTCATCACGAGCTAGCTTGTTCAGTTTAATTATAACTAGTGAACGGAATTGTTATTAACTGGCTACCAAACCAGAACAATGGTCTTAAAACAAAAAATAAGTAAAAGACAAAAACATGAGATAATAAGTATTATGAATTTATCTTTTAAAAAGTCATAATTTTAGTTGGATGGGACAATGAATGGTTAATGGTTTAAATGTAACCCTGTCGAGACTATGAACATTTGCTGGCAGCAGAGGCAATACCTATGGCAATAGAGTATATTATAAAACCAAAACTTCGAGAAATCCACTTACTTCATTATTAACACCAATCAAAGCTTGAGATAACCCAAAATGTTTTTATTCTTAAGGAATTAGAAAGAAATTATGAAATGAATTTTATTTCTTTTTCATAGTTACATTTTATTTGAATTATCCTAGGATAGTTTTCATTATCTTTAAAAATATTTACTTACTAAAGATATAGTGTTCATTTTATTTTTTTAGAGATAAATGTTTCTTTCAGTGAATCGCCAATTGTTGTGACCAGCAACAACACCCCTTTTTTATTTAATATTAGTAATAATACTAAATAAATGGGGACCCTTAGTTAAAAAATCCAAAAAATCAATTAGGATTTGTTTTCCTTTTCAAATAAAACTTTCTATCATAAACATATAGAAATCCCTTAGAAAGAACATTAAGAAACACTTAAGTTTATGATAGGTTACAATAAAGTTGTTCTTTAAACAAAATAGCGCATCCATCGCAAAATGATATATAAAACTGAAAATGCGATTTTGCGCTTTTGCGATAATGCGATCCCAAAAAGCCTATACAATAAACATATTGGTCGCAGATTGCATAGCGCAGAAAACAGAAATGTTAAACGAATATCTTTTGCGCTGTTTACCATTTTGCGCTTCTGCGAGATTTGCAATATGCGCTTTTGCGCTATTGCGCAATTTCCGCTTTTGCGCTATTTTACATAACTGCGATGGCTTCATTTTGCGATATTGCGACATTGCGATATTGCGATATTGTGCAGCAAATCGCAGATCGCAATGTCGCAGATTCATGTAGGCGCGTTGTCCAAAGGCAATCTTCCCATATATCAAATCTGTTATGCGCCTTAATGATTAAATTAAATGATTGGATTGACAATTAATGGTAAATGAGATTTTTTTTTGATTGAAAGTCGTTTCACGATTAAAATATTATATTTCATCCGCCTTCACATTTAAAACAGTCTCATCACCTTTCTTATGCCATTACTCTCATTTACTCGTAAAACACAGGCACGAAGGAGCAAACGTCTATACAAAGCTTTCACTAAACACTATGGGTAAGAAGGAGAAGAGCTCGAATTCTGAAAACAGAGAAATGGCTTCGCTGTATGCAGACACCGCTTGTAATAAGGATGCCGGTATATCCACTTGGGAATGAATGTATAATCTGTTAGAAGAAGAAAATCCTGTGGTGATGAAAGTTGTGGCTACAGCAGGTTCTAGTAATACATCTGAAGCAACCCTCAAAGAACTGGCTTGTTCATTTCTCCATAGGATAGCGGCAAGGCTGAGGATTCTCCCGTATATGGACATGGTGAAATGGGTGTTGGACAACACCGATATTTCAGACAGACAATTCAGAACTCCAGCTCAAGAGCTAATTGGGTCATTCACCACAAAAGATTTGAGATTAATGTATAAGTTTCCAGAACCTCAGGCGACTTACAACAAACAATTCATGGAAGATTTTGCCAGAGAACATGCAAATTTGGCAGAATGCACAAAGGAGTGGACCAAAAGAAGTGAACCATTGAAGAAAAAAAAACAAGGTATGTACAGCACGGGTTCACTTACCTCTCCTTATTGTTTCACTGCTGCCATGTTATGCAGGCTTTTTGGAAAGCCTGACATAAATATGATCTTACCTAAATGGCTTCCTTTGTTGAATGCGGCCGTTAATTCTACAATTGTAGACTGGGCCAAAATCCTATCTGATAATTTGACCACTGCTATTTTTCACTACCGGTCTAAATGAAATGTTTCTCAGCGGGTTTATCCGCCTTTTTATTTATCTGCTTATGTCATGGACGCTATCTGTTATGTCTCTAAATTCCCTGTGATGGGTTGGCAATGGAATATCCATGATCCTTTGCCCATTCATGTGTACCATAAAGAACTATGGGAGTCTAAGTTTATCCCCGATTTTTACCAAATTTGTCATGGAATAATGTTGCCATTGTACAGAACATTGCATAATAAGGATGCCCCAAGGTTATCCCCAGAAACAGAGGTTGTTATTCTCCCCGTCACGAGATGGTTTGGAGAAGAATTGTTCACTTATATTAGGGGTTTTGGAAGTTATGCTTCTCTCCATGTTTTACCCCTATATGTTCCAGATAGACTTGTAGCTCGGGAAATTGCTTATCAGACCTGTGGCCAGGGAGGTATAACAAAAGATTTAAAAGAGAAGAAAAAAGGCATTTGGCCACAATTTCCTGTAAAATGTGGAAAATTTTCACTGTTCGATATTGGTCATGCATTCCAAGAGATAGGCAACATTACATGCCTACAGCTATTCAAATTTTCGAGAAGGTTATTCGACCCAGATGATATTGTTAAGAATGTTACCAATGCAATCAGAGTAAGGGAATTTTCTGGGGAACAGGATCTTTTTGATCATATGTTCCAAGCAAGAAATTCATTTAAAGAAGTTTTGAATTCATCTCAAACACAGTTATCTCCAGAGTATTTCCAGGAATTCAAACTTTACAGAGAAAGAAGACTGACTCCTATTCCTTTGGAAAATCTACGCTTAGATCCCGCAAGAGAGCAAACTCCTAGTGTTAGTCTTAACGGCAGTTCAAGTACAGATAAATCTAAATCAAAATCTGACAGAGAGACTTCTAAACATTCCAATAATTCCAAAGAAAAGGAAGATAAAATGGAAGAATCCATGAAAGATTCTGCACGATCAAAAGAACTTACTCAACAGCACATTTTGACTTCGCAACAGACAAATCCTCCTCCAACCAATGTATAGCAACATCCAATCATCATTGAATTAGACAAAGAATGGGAAACCTTCAACCAATTGATTAATGTAGAAGGACAGAATGTACAGACCCCTCTCCAGACAACCAAAGTTTTGAACACAGGAACAAGCAGCACAGTCACAGTGACAGAGCACATACCAATCACACCCTCCTCTGAAATTGTACTTAATGTAGAGGACATTCCTCCTCTAGATGTATTCTATAGCCCAAAATACAAAGCAATAGTGAAGAAATAGAGGAAAAAGAGAAAATTAGAAAGTGCAATTGCTACTGAAGCAGAACAAGTAGATGTTTTGTGGAAAGATCCTGCCACAGAACCTACTCATAATCTCACTAAGTTATCTCAAATGACAGGAGCTTATGCTTCTGCAACAATTGACAAAGCATTTGAGATACAACTTTTGTTGAATGAGAAAGAAGAACAGGTAAAAGTTCTGCAACAACAATTGCAACAGGTACAGGCCAATAAGGAAGCACAATTGAAACTTGAAGAGTTACAACAACAACTTCAAGAAATGCAAATAGGACATCAAAAAAACTTGGCTGATAAAAACAAACAAATACAGATTATCCAAGATCAGCATAAAGATGATCCTAAGCTTCCAGAATTCATTTCAGAAACTATCTCTTTGAACAATCAACTACTGCAAGAAGAGGAATTTTTCTGCCAAAAAATATTGCAATGGAATTCTTTGTGCCAAGAGAGCGATAAAATCACAAATCATGTCGTAGATTTACGAAATGATTATGATTTGATTAATGAAAAGATCAATGATTATCTGACATGGCAAAAGACAGAAGAAGGCAGAAAAGATGGTGCACCCATTATTAATGAAACCATAAAGAAATACTGTTCAATAACTAGGATGCACAAATCAGAAGGGCAGAAAAGGTAGCAGAGAAGGTGGTTACAGCAGCAAACACTCTTACTGATTGTGTAAATGAAAATTTACACAAAGATAATTTGATTCCAGAAACTGTTCCAGGATATCTCCCACAGGCACATCAACTGCAAACAGAATGGAGGCAAAAGGCAGAAGAAAGAGAAAAATCTATCCAAGGGCTGACAAGATTGAATTGGGACTCATATTGGATGTACTTGGTGAAGCCACACAGTCAGCACAGTGCGTTTAATTGTATCATCAATGCTACAGAGAAGATTGGTCCTACACTTGCCGACTCTGTCTTTTCAGGACAGTTGAATTCTGAAGTCGGTCAACCGCGTCTTCTCAAAACTATGCTAGATGCCTGCAAGTTTAAAGATCAAGTTCATAGATAGTTAGATTTAGTTTTAATTTTACTGTATTTTAGCCTAGGAAAAGGACGGTCATTGAACCGAATCCTTAATTTTTGTAATAAGACTATTTTTAGATTTAGCTAAGTAGTATTTAAACCCTTCTCATGCATTTAGAGAAGGGTCCTGGATCTTAATATTTTTGGACTTGGATATTGCATTTCTGTACTCCATTGTCTTATATATTTTTAAAAAGGATCACATCTGGTGATTTTCATGTGGAATTATCTTTGAAGTGTTGCATTTCTGTACCTTGGAATTTGATTTTGCATCAGAGTTACTGGATTAGAGTATCACATTGCATTTGAAAGTCTTCAAGATGAATAAGGTATTTCTATCCTTTCACTGTTGATTTCTTTTGTCTTATGATATTCGCTTTAAAATTGCTATCATTTATATATATTTGTTTTCAGAACGCTTCCTTTTATATATCATTTCTGAGTATAATTGAAACGTTATCTTTCATAAGTGTATATAGATGGTATACAATGATGAATGCAATATGCTAATACAACTCTGTTTAATTTCTTAAACAGAGTTATCTTTATTTGTTTCTGCACATTTCAATTTAAATAATAATACATTTTCATGGTTATTGTTAAATTGGAACAATCTTAAGTTGTATTCACATATAATTACCTGGGTTAGTGTTAGAATTTCTTTACCAGTATTTAATTTAAATTAGATAGTTTTATTTCAGTTAATTTAGTCCCATTTCCACCCATCCAAACCAATCCATTTATTTATAAGGAAACTGGTCCTTTAAATCCAGTCGGAGCCACCATACCAAATGGAAAAGGAGCTGTCCTAAGGTCCCGACCGGGTGGTTTTCCCCAATGTTTGAAGCAGAGATTTTCTAGGCTTCAACACAACTTTAAACTTCTAAGATTACATACTCCAAAATTATAATATTATCAAAACTTTCAAATGGAGGAGATTGTACTCCTATTTATACAATGGGATGAGTAACAAACTCATAATGATTATCCACTAACCTCTCTTTAGTTCCATACATCTCTCAACCATTTATACACATAACACCCTTTTTTCCTTGATCTTCTCCATGAGGTTTATCTTATCAAATTCGAATTTGATCATTCAAGGCCATATAAAGGTGTCTTGGAAGCTTCCTTGGTACCTACACATGTCACAAAAACAATCCACTTTCCATTTATAAAGTAAAATATATTATTTTCTAATTTTTAATCAAGAATTTTTCTAAAAAATGCTTGAAAATAAATAATATTTGGAAAATATAAATGAGACCCATTAATGATGAATAATAGGGAAAATGAAGTGAAATGGTAGTGAATAATGAGTGATATAATGGAAGCATAGGTGAAAAATGTATGGTAATGAGTGATATTTGTATGACATTTTGAAGCCCAAACTCTAGCATATCTAAAGATCAAGGAACATTCTCTTTTTATTAGAAATTTTTTATCTTCCTGCCAGCAAGGTGGTTTTCAATTTGATCCTTCTGCAATCATGTTAGTGAACTGATTTTCATAATTATAGGAAAATATTTTTTCTTTACTTTTTATTTAATTTTTTTTTTTTTTTGTATTTTAATTTTTTTTTTTTTTTTTTTTTTAAGAAGAAGAATAATTCATGTTTTCAAAATGTTGGTATTACCATTCACCGCTACTGTCTTGAATTGTTGTTGGACTTGCTGTGTAAAATATTTCCTGGAAAGTGGCTGAAAATACTTCTTTACTCTGTGTCCATTTACCAAGAATACTGAATTTTTTCCATCAATAGTTTTAACTTATACTGCTCCATTCTCGAATACTCGGATCACCTCATAAGGTCCCATCCAACGTGTATGGAACTTCCCTTTAAAAATTTTAAATCTAGAATCATAAAGGAGAACCCAATCACCTCGTTGGAATTGCTTTTTCTGAATAGACTTGTCATGCCACCTTTTGTGTTGCTATTGAATTAGTATGTTCTGCTGAACAAAATCCCTATAAAATTCATCTAACTCATTTAATTGGAGAAGATGTTGTTGTTGTGCCTCAGAGAGATCTATTCCTATTTGAACTATAGTTTTGAAAGTTTTGATATGGAATTCAATTGGTAACAGAACCTGTTTGCCATATACCAGCTCATATGGTGTATGTCTCGTGCTATTTCTCCAAGTGGTTCTGTATGCCCACAAAGCTTCTGGTAATATTTCAGCCCAGTATTTCTGATGCACATTTATTGTATTTGTAATAATCCACTCGATCACTTTGTTTGTGGATTCCACCTGGCCATTTGCTTGCGGGTGATATGGCGTGGATTTCCTGTGCCGAATCTTGCATTGATCCATCACACCCTGTACCAGATTAAAAATAAACTGCGGACCATTTTCAGAAACAATTTCTCTAGGAACACCAAATCTACTAAAGATTTCCGTAAAAATAAAATCAACAACAACTTTTTCTGTAGCAAAGGAAACAGCTTTAGCTTCTACCCATTTTGTAACAAAATCGGTACAACCCAAAATATGCTTTTTACTTAATGACGTTGGATTTATTGGCCCTAGAAAATCAATAGCCCATTTTTCAAATGGCTCAATCATAACTTGGGGGCATAAAGGCATTTCATTGGTTTGATTAGGCTAGCCCACTCGTTGACAACTATCACATCGCCTAACATATTGTTTGGCATCCTTAAACAAGGAAGGCCAAAAGTAACCAGCACGAAATAATTTATATGCATTCCGCTTATCAACGAAGTGGCCTCCACAAGGTTCATCACGAGAATATTTCAATATCTCAAACACTTCCTACTCTGTTACACATCTACGGATAATAAGGTCTAGACCAGTGTAAAAGATATCTCCTTGAATCTAGGAGTATGCAACACTTTTATGAATAATATTCCGTTTTTGACAAGCAGACAAGCGGGGTGGTGTTTTCCTAGTAATCAAGTAATTAGCAATGTCAGCAAACCAAGGAGAATCTGTTGACATAGCAAAAAGATGTTCATCTGGAAAATCATTTTTAACAGGAGTTGCTTCACCAGGATTATCTAATCTAGAAATAAATTTTGCTACAACATTACATTTTCCTGGTCTATCAACAATAGTAACATTAAATTCCTACAACAATAGCAACCACCTAGTCACTCTACCACTATTCAATGGTTTGTTCATCAAATATTTAATCACATAATGATCAGTATGTACAAATACTTCATATCCTGTAATATAGTGCCTGAACTTATTAATTGCAAAAATTACAGCTAAAAACTCTTTCTCTGTAACTGTATAATTTATTTCAGTAGAAGAAAAATTCTTACTAATATAATAAATAGCATAGGATTTCTTATTTTCCTCTTTTCCTAAAGTTGCGCCAATAGCCAAATTTGAAGCATCAGAGGAAATGTGAAAAGGAAGGGACCAGTTAGGACCTCTCAAAAGTGGTGCGTGTACTAAATTTTCCTTCAATGTTTCAAAAGACTGTTGGCAAGTTGTGGACCAAGAAAATTCACTATCCTTAGCTAGAAGTCAGAAAATAGGGGTAGCTATCTTAGAAAAATTTTCAATGAATCTTCTATAGTAACGAGCATGTCCTAAAAAACCTCTTACTTCGCTTTGAGTTTTGGGTGCAGGAAGATGCAGAATGATTTCAATCTTTGATGGATCCACCTGGATATCTTTACCAGAAATCAAATGGCCAAGTACCACTCCCACTTTGCACATTAATATACATTTCTTGTCAATCAAGGCGATATGGGCTTCCTGACAACGACGAAGTACTTTCTCCAGATTTTTGAGAGCTTCCTGAAAAGAATCACCAAACACAAAAAAGTCATCCATATAAATTTCTACAAATTCTAGATCAGCAAAAATGGCCAGGACTGCCCTTTGAAAGGTATCCGAGGCATTACATAAAACAAAGTGAAGCACTTTATAAGAAAATTTACCCCATGGACATGTAAAATTAGTTTTATCCTGATCTTCGGGTGCAATCTGTATCTGGTTATAGCCACTGAAGCCATCAAAAAAGGAAAACAATTTCTTTCCTGCAAGGGTATCAAGCACCTGGTCAATGAAAGGGAGAGGGAAGTAATCTTTGAGAGTGGATTTGTTTAATTCTCGATAATCAATACAAATACGCTATCTTCCATATTTCTTAGGTACTAGCACTAATGGAGAGACCCACTGACTGTCGAAAATAGGATAGATAAAACCGACATCCAAGAGTTTCTGTACTTCTTCCTTCACAATATCTCTTAGAGCTAAATTCATTGGCCTTTGGGGTTGTCGAACAGGTCAGGTTCCTTCCTAAATATAGATATGATGTGTACAAGTTTCAAGAGGAATACCCTTCATATCTTCATAGCCCCAAGAAAAGGCACTAAGATGGTTTTGCAACAAATTTACAAGTTGCTCCTGCTGAGATGAGTCCAAACATGAAATAATATGCAAGGATTTACTAGGGCTAATCTCAACAAGAGTAGTATCAGGCTCAGGAGTACTCAAGGGAGTCGTCAAATGCAACGGTAAAAAAGAATGAGAATCATGATTATCTTGAAAATCTAGGCTGAAAATCTGGCTCAATGGCTCGAAATTAGGCATGGTGTCTACATTATTTAGGAAATCTTGAATCTCATCTTCTTTTGAAGGCCCAGTATAATGATGGATAAGTGAAATGGGTTTAGTCTCCTCATCACTACTTTGATCCAACCATAAATTATCTCGAAGGTCCTGAATGGATATGGCAGGGGGGTATCAGATAACTTTCTTCCTATAATCTCCATGCGAAATATACATATCACCAGAATGACATCCAATATATGCATTGGCCATAGCAAACCATGGTTGACCGAAGATCAAGGTATGTCCTCCTACTGGGTTCTTTGGCTGAAGCACAATGAAATTAGCAGGATATTCCCAAGAATCTAATGAGATGATCACATTATCCAATACTCCTTCTGTCTTAATTTTAGATCTATCTACTAATTCAAGCACAGTGGGAGTAGGGTGAAGATGAGATAACCGAAGTTGATCCATGGTTTGCTTAGTCATGACATTAATGGCTGCCCCTAGTTCTATACGAACATTGGAGACCAGGACATTACCAATCTGAAATGAGACAATAGGGTTTCCAAGATCAATATATTTTTTCATAGACACGCATCCCGTCATCAACTCTGCTGCCCTATTAAAAAATTGAATGGTTTTGGGTTCCACTCTCTTCCTCCCAGGTTTCTTGAGACAAAGTTCCTTAATAATCTTGGTAAAAATGGGGATCTCTTTAATGGCTTGAAGAAAAGGTATCTTAATGAAAATATTCTGAAGCTCAGATGCCAAACTAGTCTCAGAAATAGGCTCACTTCTTTCCATTACTAGCCTCTCTAGGAAGGGAGGCTGGTTGGAAGAAGATGGAAAGGATTCAGAGGGTAAGGGATTCTTAGTGACAGCTTTCGGAGAATGGTTAAGAGTTTCCTCTTCTCCTTTCTCTTCAGCAATCACTATGGTTTCTTTTGATTTTCTGATGTTATAGTCCTTCTCGATCTTAATTGAATATCATGAACCCCAACTGGAATAGACTGGTACTCGAATGGTAAAGGTGGGTTTGTTACATAGATAATTTGCATTGCTTTATTATTATTAGGATTGGGCATAGGTTGATCAGGCAACTGAGGAGCTCGAAAGAGTGGAGGTAAAGGCAACGGTGGAGTAGACTGACTCGGAAGTTGAGGCATTGAATAAGGTGTATGCGTAGATGGCTATGACTACATAGGTGGTTGGTAGGAATATGGAGAATGAGTTGGCTCTCTCCAAACTTGTTGCCATGGTTGAGAAGGTTGCTCATGCTGATATTGATTCCCATACTGCTACTGCTGATTAGTGTTGAGATAAGAATATACATGTGAATTATAACCAAAATAGTGTGGAGAAAATTCAGGAGCCATCCCTACACCTACCGAAGGCCAATTCCTTCTTGCTCCAATAGCATACAAGTATTCAGCTTCAGGTTGTCCCCCTATAAATATAGCTTTAAGTCCTGGTATAGAGGGACATTTTTCTGTGACATGGTCTTCTGCACAAATTGCACACTTATTAGTTTCTTTCAAATTAAGAGGACACTCTTTAGGAGGATGCTTGTCTCTACATTTAGGACAGAAAATACATAATGACTCTTGTTCCTTCATGAGTTTTGGCTGAAATTTTAAAGAGTCTAACTGTTTGGTAATAGTATTCATTATATCAATTTTCATGTTTTCCATTGTATTTTCTAGGCCAATAATCATAGCATCAGTAGATTCTATTTTTATATTTCTATTCCAGGTTCCCCTACCGGATCTATACTAATTTCTTGAAAATTTCCTGCATAATTCACAAATTTGTTCAAAAGTTTGCTGAGAAATATCGCCTTGTCCTAACAGATTTAAATAATTTCTAGCATTATTAGTAAGTCCTCTTAAGAACAAGGTTCTATTAGTACTGGGATCAAAGTTAAGTTTCAACCTTTGTAAAATATACAGAAATATTTCTAGGTAATCTTCAAGAGTTTCATCATCATCCTGTATGACTGTAAAAATCTCATCCTGCATGTCCCGAGTTTTGCAATATTCTTGATATTTAGAAAAAAACACTCTCTTCATATAATCCCAAGAGGTTATAGTGTTTCCTCCTAACCCCATAAACCAGCGTAGAGTTGAGTCCTTGAGAGTAACGGGAAATAATCTTAACTTCTGAATAATCATAACTTCTACATAGAATATCAAACTCGAATAGAAAAGAGTCAGGATCTTCATGAAATTTACCATGGAAATGAGGGAGAGATGATGGTGTAATATTCTTCATTTTCACCACAGTATCAAGATCCACAATTGGAAACACAAAGTGGATTGTTCTTCACTTAGCTGGTTTTCACCAATCCCTTCCAAATGATTTTCATGGTCCACCATTGTTTCCATTTTATTTGTACTGTTCTCAATAGGCTGAACCACACCTGAGCTATTGTCACCAGAACCCAGGTGGATTGTTCCTGCATGATGGGTTTGAATTGGATTGGATTTCCTGCTTAAATAAGGAGACCCAATATGAGAATTGTTTTCAGAATTCTTTTGGCCCTTAGTGGGCTTCGAACCCTTACCTATTCTAGGCATTCATTTAAAAAAAATAAAGAAAAATAACGAACAACTTCTAGTAAAAATGCTGTCAGAAATCAATTAACACCAGTAAAATTCCTTCAAAGAGGATTTTCCAAAAAATACGACAAAAATAAAGGGAAAATTACCTCTATTGTATAATCAGAAAATTCTTACCAAATCAAATCGCCTCCCCGGCAATGGCACCAAAATGTTGTGTGCAGGAATTACACTTAAGCAAACTCCTCAACACTTAATTTGTCAACCCGGGGGATCCGTAAACTTAAAGATGAAGCACACGAAATGCTAGAGATGGTATGAATCTTCCTAATATAAATCCCTACTTTCTTTAAAGGAAATATTGCATAATCAAATTAAAAAGAGAAAAGGCAACTTGAACCATAAAAATAATCTAAGATTGGAACAAGGAAGAATTCATTTGCAAGAGGGAATTAAAGATAAAAGGAAAACACTCTAGCTAATTATTGTTTAACTACTAAGTGTGTGTTTTTCTTTAGCAGAGACACTTAGTAGTCTCATCAGATGGGCCCTTAAACCTGCTCCTTTAGAAATTTCCTTCTTGCCCTAATTTGTCCTGCACTTTCGCAGTCTGCTTGCACTAGTGCAGAAGCATAGATTTATGCATAAGGTATAAATGATGTCTTTACTAAAGGATTTTTACTTCATGCAAGGGCTTGAACTTTTCCAGGTTCAAAGCACTTAGATCTCATGGTAAGAAACTAGTTCTTGCACCGGATCAAAGCTTCCTGCACTTAACATTTAATTCTTAAAATGAGTGCTTAATTATTTCAAGTGCTATTATATTGTTAAATCAAATTGCACACATAAAAAGTGAATGTTTCTGATCTTAACAGAGTGCAAGAATAAAGAAACCATCAATATACATTTATACTATCATAATAATTTAATGAAAGAAAGAAGATTGCGGGAAGTAGACTAAGAAGGCTTGCTACATCACACCAACGTGCACTGGTGTAGGTTCATTTCTCCTGCTTGGACCAGGCAGGGAAAACCAATCAAATAGAATTACAGAAAAGGAGATATCACACCAATGTGCACTGGTGCGGGGTTATTTATCCTGCTTGGACCAGGCGGAGGAAAACTAATGTAAAATCAAGTGCAAGAAAGGAAATTTCAGGAAAAGGAAATTTATCTAATGCACACAACGGATCCGCTTTCATTTAGAAAGGAATGAATGTGCTTAAAATTAAATCACACTTGACAATGTAAACAGAAATTACAGGAAAACAGGAAATGGGGTAAACATGTTGGGTTGGCTGGGCCCTAGCCAACCAGCACGTTTCCCTTTTAAATAAAAATACTGCTCAGTACATTAATCAATTCATCAGCTCAAATACAGAAACAAAATTTGTGAAACATGCGGAGGAGCTCCCTTTTATTAATTCACTGAGGCAAGTACATATATTAATACATCATCCAGCCTAGATTCGGGCGATAAAAAAATACAACCTATTACCACCTCTCTGGCTGTGTCTCTATTCTCTTCTGCTATCAAAACTTCCTCCCTAATCCTATTTACATTCTAAATTATATAGATCTTTGACCAAAGGCCAAAATAGATCATTCAACCGTTTACATAACCAAATGCAAAATTTAACTTTTCGGCCTTCAAAATTAGACAGTTAGAAAAACTGTCCGTAGCCAATCTGTAGCTTTCGTCCTTCACAGATTTTGTCTCAGTTGCCTTTGGATCGATCTTGTTTTCGTGGCTGAAGCTTCTCAAAACGAGGCAGTGATCAAGGAGGTTCGGATCTGTTGCAAGGATTTTTTGTGCTGGAAACGGTGCAAGATCCAATCTTGCACTAGGATCAACGGTCATGGTAAGTACTCTAACTACCAAATAAACATTGGAGATATTGATAAGTTACAAAGAGTGATTAAAAGTAAGAAATCATGTAATAAATAATTAATTAATTCTAATTTGAATTAAAAATATGAAAAATAAATTTTATATGAAATATGTCACCATGCTTGGACTGGTGCAAGATGAGGGTGCATAAAAGAGTTAAAACAACGGTAAATGGTTATGATTTAGGAATGGGAAAATGGAAAAAAAGAGAGAAAATTTGGGGGCTAACATTCATCCCCTTATCACAATCATAGGCTTGCCTCCTCCAAGTCATATTATCATATTATCCTAACACACTTCATCCTTGGGACACCTGGAATTCACTGACTCTCCCTAAAATACACTATTTTTCATTCATTTCCATGCACTTTGAACTAGTTATCCCTTCTGAATCTCTAACACTCCCTGGAAGACACTCTTATTCATTCATTTTATTGCACTTTTAACTAGTTCTCCATTGTGATTCCCTAAAAAATCCCAACACTCCTGAACATGCATTGACATTATTTGGCATTTGTTATCACAATTTTTCATTAATTGGCACGCCCTGGCACTCCTTAACTATCATGTCCTCATAACTACCCTTATTTTGTTTTAGATTTGAGAACCCAACCAAGTCTTGCCGCGACTACAACAACTTGACCAAGTTACATTTAATACAACTAGACTATTCCTTGATCACCTACTAATTGCTTATAATTCATATTAGGCTACCCATGTCCAATCATAACTCATCCCACATAATAAGTTACCAATTCAAGGCTCACGTTCAACCATGGCCATAAAAAACCTAAGCAACATAGTTTACATGTTGATATGCCATAACACCTGGAATGTATAACAATCCCTTGGAACTATGTGGCATGTATTAGCATCCACTCCATTACTTGGCATGCTTTGGAACTCCCTGTGGTAGTGTTTTCAGCGCATGGGTGGAAAAAATACACTTTTCTTAGTAGGGAGGCTACTTACCTACATAAGAGTCACAGGTAAAAATGGTTTGTCAAACGTTAATGGAACAAGTTCAACATGTAATAAGCTAATTTAAATAGGAAACATAGCATGCTACATAAATAATGAAACAAAAACAAAAAACATGCACAAGATACATGCTCAATAGAGAAAAAACACTAATAACTCAACAATGGAGAGTTTCTCCCTTTATTAGGTGTTGGTAGTAGTAGAAGATAGAATGCTAAATCTCTTGTAGGGGATCCTTTGAGCTACAAAGCTCCAATATCCAATACAAAGGGTTATCTTCCCCTCAATTGTTTAGCAAGCCTCTCTTCCTTCTCAAAGGATGGTAGATCGACTAACATGTGGTGAAACCCTCTCTTTTGGATTGAGATGTTGGGTGGCCAAAAACTGAATCGTTCCAATCCTATTACTTTTGGACAACACAAGTTGGTTTCTATGGAGAAATTTGGCTAAAATAACAATGTGTTTCCTATTTCTCTTCCCAAGTATTGCTTTTATAGACCATTTTCAAATTTACTCTCCTTCTCTTTTCCCAAGATGGATGGTGACACAAGAGTGGGGATATGATTCCTTTATGTGCTACACTAAAGCCTCAAGGTGGCTCAAAGGGAACTGCACTTGGTTAGGTTGAGTGAGAATCTTTCTCACCAAGTGTACCAAGTGGTACCGGATGGTGACATTTCGTCATCCCCAGGACCACACGGTTATCGAAGAAACATCATCACTACGCGTTGAGAGCTAGTGTTTCTTATGCATGGTTTATAAATCTTGTCCTCTGGCCTTGGGAAAATTAAAGTTTAGGCTCCTCCTAATGTATTTCCTCCCTGGAAACCTTTATCTGTACCTTCTACTTCACATTTTAATGCCTTTTTCCCATACAATTCTCCAGTGTTAACAGTTCCCCCTAATGTATGACATATAGGAAGAACAGTATAGCCAAAATACATTATAGTTTATTTTTTGTGTGATCCTTTTGAGAGAGAGAGAGAGAGTAAATTTATTTGGAACTGAGGTGAGAGACCCTTTGCCTTGAGTAAAAAAGACACGGTGCTCTGTTGGAAACCTGTAAGAGATAGAATGAATAAAATATTTCTATGAGGTGGGCTTGTCCCATGCTCATAATGTTTTGACTAGTTAAGCTTATCTAACATATAGCGGTTTTGTTTATGATACTTTTGGTTGCGACCTACTGTTGGTTGACGACGGCAGTTTTTGATTCCCTCAGGAGAATTTTTCATTGAAAGAAGGTCAAATGTGGTTCCCACATGCATAAACATGGTATGACACATTTTTTTAGAGCAAGAGCTTATTCTATGCATGGGTATTTTACTGTTGGGGACCTTCCCACGTAAGAATTGCTAGAAGATACACTTATCAAGTCACAGGTTTTTAACGAATTATAAGAGAGTGAAATGGTTATGAAGTACGATACTATCTTGACATGAAAGCCTCTATTGAATTCAAATGTTAAGAGGATCAATGACATCAATAGGCAATGATTATTCCCATAGTTCCATCCGTGGATGCCCCTATTGAGGTGAGGAGTCATCCAAGGCACCACCTCCTCGGAAAATTTTTTTTGTAGTCAAAAAGAAGGAAGCATCAACTGACCTAAATGAGTACTGATGTGAGGGACTAGGGTTTCTAATGTAGCACAACATGGTGTGATGGGTTAACTAGGCATGATGGCGAGAAATGGTGATAACTAAGGATGGTAGTTAAGTGGCCTGAGGTCGGAGTTGTAAATGCGAGTGGCGGTAGTCATAACAATTTTTGTTGAGACAACGCTAGGATGGGTGTATGGTTGCTGTGAATTTCATGGTTGGGTGTGGTAAAAGAATGCGTAGCTCCGACCCAGGGTGAATAGGAACAGCTGCAAGGTGAGAAATGTGAATGGATGGGTGGGAGTGCTCTCCTAAAAATTATTTGTACAATTACCAAAATAATATAGAATGGGTTTGGATGTGATGCAAGGGAATTAGGCACAATAAAACACTTTGTATCTAAGTAGACATAGGGGGGTCTCATATTTGCAAATTATCATGTAATTATTAGTATTTTGAATAAATTAGGAGGAATTGTAAGTGCTCTCTAAACTCTAGAGAACATGAGGAAGTTGATTAAGTAGGAAGGTGAAGAGTCAGTTCAGTTATTTTAGGAATTGAGTCTAACTCTAGGACTTTGGATAATTCCAAGAGTCTTTGTTGAGTTGTTAAGGAACTAAACCGATTTATTAATCTTTGTATAAATGTAAGCATCAGGAATAGGTTTAGGGGGATAGCTGTTCATAGCTGTGTAGAGGCAGAGTTTTAATATTAAGCCTACGGGCAATTTTTGTGAAGAGGGCCATCGATTGAAGACTTGGCCAACCAAGAAGTTGTAAGTGGATGCCCTTGAAATTGATGATAATTGTATATGTTAATGAAGATTTGTTTCCAAATTCTATGTAAAAAGATATGTGTTATTGATTAAAGTCTGCATGAAGAATATTTGAATTCAAAGGGCTAGTGTGAAACTCTGCATTTTTAATTGAAAGCGTAACTCTATCTGAACTAGAGAATGAGTATGAATTTGTTGAATTTGGCTTAATTCGGTCTTGAGCTTCAGTAAGCAGTTTTGTAATACATTGACAGTGAGTTGAAGTCATGAACCCACTGTAGGTAGAGAGAGAGGGTTTGATTCTTCTTATTCCCTGCTTTCTCATATTGAGGAGAACATTGAGCTATTAACCCCTGTGTGAGGAACAAAATTGGCTCCTTCAAAATTTGTTGAGGCACATGTTTGCATAAGCATCTGTGTGGAAATAATTAATCCTCTTGAAGTCCATTGGTATAATTGTAATTCTGTGTAAAGAATTGGCAGTAATTTGAATTCTTGGATTCACTGTCCGAAGAAGGACTTTGGTTCTTCCGAGGGTTCTAAATTATGTATATGCGAGTACGGGTGAAATCCTGTGTTGGAGGTTGATATATGAGATGTATGCAGAAGGACTGTTTTAATTTCCTGAGAGAGAGTAATTAAGGATGCGATGATGCGTGGATAAGTAATGTGTAAATAAGGAGTGAGGATGTAGAGGAAGACGGCTTTAAAGGGCGGAACCTGAACACAATGGAACCATGGTGAAGAGAGAGTAAACAAGAGCAAAGGCGTGAAGGAAAAGGAGGAGTTTTTTTGAGAATGCAGCAAGATGATGGAGCTTATTGAAATGAAGCCGCCTTCACTAAGTGGGCCCGCAGGCGAATTCTGGCGCAAAGTCTATTTTTAGACTATGTCTATTTTTAGACATATGGAGCATGGTTCGGGGATTTCAGTTTGAGATTCTTGGAGCATTGGTCATGTTGGTAAAAATAGATGGGACTCTATTTTTGTGACCTATAGGTCGAAGAGGTCGAAGTCTATTTTTAGACTGCCTCTCCTAAAAATAGGGAAGTCAAATATTATTTACCCTTAATAATATTTGGACTAAAACTTTAGTTTACTCTCTTGGAGCACTTCAGTTCGAGCCTTGGAAGTGGCTCATGCATCTGACAGAGGAATCACGTGATTCCCAAGGGTTTGATGGCACATGCATGGTTGACTTCAGTTAGGACTTCAGTGGCAGAAGTTTGGTGGAGTTAATGAGACAGCTAGTGGAGTTGTGTTTTGTTTATTTTAGTTGAACTGGTTGAGATTAGTTTAACTAGCTAATCAATTAGTTATGAGTGGAGTGAATTAAATATTATTTAATTCATTAATTAGTAACTCATTATTCAACTCAATAACACATCATTTCACTACAGTGCATGATCAGTTCAGTGGAGACCAGTGAAAGAGGTAGATGAAAGGGTGGAGTTAGCTATCAGTGGCGACATCAGTTGTGCATGAGATTTGCACCACACTTGGAGGAATTGCCCATGATGATTGCGCTGTCAAGCCAAGGAGATTCGAACCTTGGATCTCTATATAGAAAGGCCTGGATTGCGCAATAGAGGCAAGGCAATTGGCGGTGAGTTTTGAACCAGTAACCTGTTCAAAACTGAGCTAGATTGTGTGTAACTTCATGAGATAGTACTGAGTACTTGTGAGGAGTATTGTACTGAGTTTGTTACATGATTTCTCCATTATAATATACACAATAGCTGCGGGTTTTCAGCTATAAGCTTTCCCCATACATACTGTGTTAATGTGTATGATGATTTGATGTGTTATCGCTTGATTTTATTTCCGCATGTTTGATGATCTGAGTGGAAGAGATTATGTGTTGCATATAAATTCGAATTGTATGTGATAAGGATAGTCTCGGTGGATAATTAATCATTATTCAACAAATTTCTACATGGTATCAGAGCTATTGAAGCAGAGATTGATCATCACAGTGATTACAAACTTATTTCTGTAGACAGAGTCTGCATGCGGGCCAGGTAGCCTCCGGATTCATCTTTCTTCGGAAAGTGAAAGGTCTGGTAAATGCCCCTTGCAGTCAATCTCCGTGCTAGAAATAATTTGTTCTCACAGATCTAGAGCGGTTGAGCTTTGAGGTGGAATTCGAAATTTTGCAGTAGTTTTGTTTTCTTGGTGCCAGTGTTGAAAATGTCTTTCAACGATTTACACTCGAATATGCTCTAGCTGCGCTTTTGAATTATGTTGCATGGAAGGATCACATGGAGCGTGATAGAAGATAATGAAGTCCGATGAGTTCGTAGATACGATGTCCAAAAAGCCCACCGATCCCGTTGGGAAGTCGAAGCATGGCAAAAGAATATGGCGAAGTGTCGAAGGATCCTGTTGGAGGGCGTCAAGGATCATATTGTATCCAGCCTGCATGGAAAGGCTACTCCATATTTAATGTGGAAAGCTTTGACGGATCTATTCCAGAGTAAGAGCGACCAAAGGAAGCTGGCGCTCAAAGATAAGCTCAGGAACATCAAGATGGAGAAGGGCGACAGTATCGCCAAATACCTCACGAAGTTCACTCAATGCAGAGATGAGCTGGGAAGTGTGGGGGTGACTGTCGAAGACAAGGACATGGTCAACCTGGCTCTCCTTGGTCTTCCGAAGGCTTGGCACTCATATCAAGATAGTGTCAATGGTCGGGAGAAGCTGCCGGGATGGGAGCGCCTTTGGGCGGATCTCATGCAGGAGGAGATAAGGAGGACTACTCGAGATGGACCTTCATCAAAGGGAGCTGATGAAGAAAACTGCGCTTTGGTGTCCAAAGCTAAGAAAGGGAAGGGTAAGAAAACCTCTCATTCTGGAGCTAAGGGCAAGAAGCAGGATATGGCGAAAGTGAAATGTTTTCACTGCCATGATCACGGACACTATGCTACCAATTGTCCAAAGAAGAAGAAGAACAAGCAAGCGGGAAGATCTGCAGATGGAGAAGCTTTGGCTTCACAGTTCGAGCTTGACTTTTCACTGATTGCATGCTTGGTTTCAAGTGTGATGGGATCGGTGTGGTTCTTGGACAGCGGTGCATCATTTCATATGATGGGAGATCGGGAGTTGTTCTCAGATCTGGAGGACAAAGATTTGGGTGTGCACATCGAGATGGGCGATGATGGTAGATACAGTGCGACTGGTATCGGTACCATATCCTTTCAGAGGGAGTCTGGTAAACCCTTTGTATTGAGGGATTTCATGCATGTACCTGGATTGAAGAAGAACTTGATCTCTATGGCGATGTTGGAGGATAAGGGGTATGATGTGGTCTTCAGCGAAGGAAAAGCCTTCCTGCGCAGTAAGACTACTGGAGAGACCCGGAAGATAGGGGTTCCAACCAAGAACCTTTATCAGTTGCAGGTAGATGGTTGCGCAGCTATGGCATGCAAGGCGGGAGAAGTGGTGAGCCGGGATGATGAGGGCGAACTGTGGCACAGGAGATTGGGCCACCTTCACCATGGAGCTTTGAAGATTCTGCAGCAGATTTCTACTGGGATTCCTAAGGGCACTCTTGCGCAGTCAGATCAGTGCAAGGGGTGTACTTTAGGGAAGTATGTGAAAGCCACCTTTCACGAGAAGGATAGTCGCGCCACGACGATCCTTGAGAGAGTTCACACAGACGTGTGTGGTCCTTTCTCAGTTGCTTCGACAGCGAAGCACAAGTATTATGTGATCTTTGTTGATGATTTCTCTCGAAAGTGCTGGATCTTCTTCATGTCGAAGAAGAGCGATACATTCGCGAAGTTCTGTGAGTTTAAAGCACTGGTCGAGAAGGAGTCGGGGAAGAAGGTGATTGCTCCAAGGAGTGATAACGGTGGTGAATTCATCTCGGCTGAATTCAAGGAGTTCTGCAGCGCAGAAGGGATTCGGAGAGAGCTCATCGCACCCCCTAACCCACAGCAGAACGGGGTGGCTGAGCGGAAGAACAGAACGATCGTGGGTGCTGCACGGGCGATGTTGCATGATCAGGGCCTACCCCTTCACTTGTGGGCTGAGGCATGCAATACGGCAGTGTATGTGCAGAACCGTTGTCCTCACAAGGTTCTTGGCATGAGTACACCAGAGGAGGCTTATTCTGGCAAGAGGCCTGATATTTCCCATTTGCGGATTTTTTGGTTCTCCTGTCTACACGCATGTGACGAAGGATGCGAGAAGGAAGCTGGATCCAACTGCTGAGGTTGGAATATTTGTGGGGTACACTGATACACCTCACAACTATCGGGTGTATGTGCCAGACAGTCGCAAGACTGTTGTGCGACGGGATATAAAATTTCAGGAGGAGAAAGCCATGCAGTGTTCGCTTGAGAGAGAGCTACACTTGCATGCAGATGAGGAGTTGTTAGTTCCTAAGGAGGAGCTTCCGGATGTGGATCAGCCACAAGAGGAGGTTCAGGAGGTGGAAGAACCACCCATGCAGCGCCAACCATCAGAGGGCGCATGCGCACTACAGAAGCTGAGTGACTGGCTCAGGATGCAGAGAAGGTTGTAGGACCACCTACAGCACAGCGCAGACAGAGACAGTCACCGGATCGGTACACTGGATACATGGCTCTTGTGAGTCACTGTGTTGTGATGGAGCCATCCTCTTTTGAGGAAGCTGTGGAGGAACCCGCATGGGTTGATGCCATGATCGAAGAATATGATTCGATCGTCAGGAACAGTGCATGGGAGATTGTCCCAAGACCGAAGGGGAAATCAGTGGTGGGTTCACGATGGATCTACAAAGTGAAGCAGGCGGCTGACGGGAGTGTGGAGAAGTACAAGGCGAGATTTGTCGCCCGTGGCTTCTCACAGATCGAGGGGATCGATTATGAGGAGACCTTTGCACCTGTCGCAAGGTACTCTTCCATACGGACGATCCTTGCTCTCTCAGCGCATATGGGGTGGCACATTCATCAGATGGATGTGAAGACTGCGTTCCTCAACGGAGTCATTGAGGAGGAGGTGTACATAGAGCAGCCTGAAGGTTTTGAGATCTTCAGCAGTGAGTCGCATGTGTGGCGACTCAAGAGAGCACTGTACGGGATGAAGCAAGCACCTCGTGCTTGGTACACTCGGATAGACAGCTACTTCACCGGGCTTGGATTCTCCAAGAGTGAGGCGGATCCAAAACTGTACCAAATTGTGGTGGAGGGGAAGCTGTTGATCATCGTACTGTATGTAGATGATCTGATTTTGACTGGCGATGAGCAGTTGATACTTTCATGCAAGGAGGATCTTGCACGAGAGTTTGAGATGAAGGACTTGGGCATCCTTCATTATTTCCTGGGATTGGAGATTTGGCAGCGCAGCGGAGGACTGTTTGTTTCTCAGGGCAAGTATGCCCGGGAGATTCTGGAGAGGTTCAACATGCAAGGCTGCAAGCCTGTTGACACTCCTCTTCCTGGTGGTTTGAGGAAGGAGGATGCTACTTCAGCGGAGGTAGTGGATGCCACTGTCTATCGACAGTTGGTGGGGTCGCTTATGTATCTGGTCAATACACGACCCGATATATGCTATGCAGTTAACCAGCTTTCGCAAGCTATGGTTAAGCCTACCAAGTTCTTTTGGAAGGCAGGCAAGCATGTATTGCGCTATATCAGAGGCACATCGGGATATGGTCTATGGTACAGACAGGAGGATGGAGCGAAGCTTTCTGGCTTCACTGATGCAGATTGGGCAGGGAGCCCAACGAACCAGAAGAGCACTTCTGGAGGAGTTTTCAGCATTGGGTCGACAGCAGTTTCCTGGTACAGTAGGAAGCAAATATCCATGGAACTCAGTTCAGCAGAGGCCGAGTACATGGTAGCTAGCTTGGCTGCATGCGAGGCTATTTGGATAAGGAAGATCCTCGTTGGATTGTTCGGGTTGCATTTGGAGCCTACAGTGATTTACTGTGATAACCAGAGCTGCATCAAGCTCTCGGCTAATCCAGTATTTCATGATAGATCCAAACACATCGACATTAGGTACCATCATATCAGAGATTGTGTTCAGCGGAGAATCATGATGCTTTCATATGTTCCCATGGAGGATCAGGATGCCGACATCCTGACGAAGGCGCTCACCAAGAGCAAGTTCGAATTCCACAGAGGCAGGATAGGGATTGCAGATAATCCATATCTTGCTGAGAGGGAGTGTTGAGAATGCAGCAAGATGATGGAGCTTAGTGGAATGAAGTCGCCTTCACTAAGTGGGCCCGCAGGCAAATTCTGGCGCAAAGTCTATTTTTAGACTATGTCTATTTTTAGACATATGGAGCATGGTTCGGGAATTCCAGTTTGAGATTCTTGGAGCATTGGTCATGTTGGTAAAAATAGATGAGACTCTATTTTTTTAGGTCGAAGAGGTCGAAGGCTATTTTTAGACTGCCTCTCCTAAAAATAGGGAAGTCAAATATTATTTACCCTTAATAATATTTAGACTATAAACTTCAGTTTACTCTCTTGGAGCACTTCAGTTCGAGCTACAGAAGTGGCTCATGCATCCGACAGAGGAATTATGCTATTCCCAAGGGTTTGATGGCATCATGCATGGTTGACTTCAGTTAGGACTTCAGTGGCAGAAGTTTGGTGGAGTTAATGAGACAGCTAGTGGAGTTGTGTTCGTTTTAATTTAGTTGAACTGGTTGAGATTAGTTTAACTAGCTAATCAACTAGTTATGAGTGGAGTGAATTAAATATTATTTAATTCATTAATTAGTAACTCATTATTCAACTCAAGAACACATCAGTTCACTACAGTGCATGATCAGTTCAGTGGAGACCAGTGAAAGAGGTAGATGAAAGGGTGGGGTTAGCTATCAGTGGCGACATCAGTTGTGCATGAGATTTGCACCACACTTGGAGGAATTGCCCATGATGATTGCGCTGTCAAGCCAAGGAGATTCGAACCTTGGATCTCTATATAGACATGCCTGGATTGCGCAATAGAGGAAAGGCAATTGGCGGTGAGTTTTGAACCAGTAACCTGTTCAAAACTGAGCTAGTTTGTGTGTAACTTCATGAGAAAGTACTGAGTACTTGTGAGGAGTATTGTACTGAGTTTGTTACATGATTTCTCCATTATAATATACACAATAGCTGCGGGGTTTTCAGCTATAAGCTTTCCCCATACATACTATGTTAATGTGTATGATGATTTGATGTGTTATCGCTTGTTTTATTTCCGCATGTTTGATGATCTGAGTGGAAGAGATTATGTGTTGCATATAAATTCGAATTGTATGTGATCAGGATAGTCTCGGTGGATAATTAATCATTATTCAGCAAATTTCTACAAGTTTAACTAACAGAGGGAACGGAATCATGAAGAAAAGAGGTGGAACCATGAAGTGAACAGTGAAACCGGAGTTTTGAAACCCAACAGTATCGCGCAGTTCAATAGTGGTAATTAAGTTTTGTAAAGAAACGAGATTCCACTTGCTGGTTGACACGCATCCAAGAGTAGTATTCTAAACCCACTCTCATCGTGTAAATTTTGAGCATTATGTCTCGGATGTTAAAAAAACGCAACATTCATTTATACCGCCCGATCACGGCTTGTGGAAATCAACGGTGGGCGCATCGTCCAGTCGCGAAGGCGTTAATGAGGTAAGGAGACCTATGGGCCCGAAGCATTTAATTAACTAATTCAATTATATTTAAAGGTTAATGGGTCGGAATGATATTAATGAAGGTTTGTGTTATAAAGATTGAATTAGGGAGTACATATATATATATATATATATATATATATATATATATATATATATATATATATATATATATATATATATATATATATATATGGAATGTTGATATTTGTTGATGTGTCGGGGTTTAAAGCCAAGGTCGAGCATTAATTCAGGCATTGATATATATGATAATGAAGTCATGGATATACCTAACTGACGAGGGTCAGTACCATTAAGAAATTTTAAATGCAGATCATAAAGGCCGTGGATCGAAGTTTAGCATTGGGGTTTAGATTTTAATTAAGGCCAAGAAAATATTAAGAGTAGGGGTCCCGCACATTCAGGATTGGAATTGAACTTATTATTAAATCAGGGATTTAATAATAAGATCTAATAATTGTGATATTTTGACTCTAGAAATAAATCATGAGGTTGCCAATGGTGGAGGAAAATTGAGTGAAAGCACGTTATATGCATATGAGTGTGTATGGTGGGTTAATGAGCTTGGAATTGACATGAATCACTATGCTGGCATATAATGTATTAGACTTTTATAAATTTCAAATATGGGGTTAAGCCTTCGAAGTGACAAACTTTGGTTATTGAATTAGTGAAGGTTGATCCAATATATGAATTAACCATAATTGAAGAAAAGCAAGCTTCCATATGCAGGGCTTGGCTTATATTGGGTTTATAACCATGATGATAGAAAAGCCTCTGCATGGTGTTGATTTTGTTCATATTTAAAATTAATGGGGATAGACTTTGGATGCAGGTTTGTATATGCATGAGAGAAAAAAAAATTGTGGGTTAGGTAGAGGTAGCCTGTGCATCATTGTGGTATCAGAGCATCAGGAATAGCTCTGTTTGAAAGTTCAAATTTTTTTGAATTAATTGCAGGTATGAGAAGAAATCAGAATTTTGAAAACTGATAAGGATTGCAGCATACATATATGGTGATATGCATACAGTGCATGTGATGACAAAAGAAAGAAGATCAGATTCTAGAATTTGATATGAAAAGATACACAGGGTTGTAGTGAACAGGATTTGCAGAAGTAAATGAAGAACAAGATCAGGCAGGGATCTTGCAGATAAATAATTTTACATCTGACTTGAGATTTATGATTGCAGGATGATGGTTGCAGGAGATAAAGACAGAGTTGGATGATGATGGAAGTGAACCCGATATTCAGCTAAAGGCTGGATAGGGAGAGAAATTTCAGTGTTCTCAAGAAAAGGTGAGTTTATGAGCAGTGTTTAACTCTGTTTTGAAGAATTGTTTGCAGAATTTAGATTGTAGACAATTGAAGAATCTCAGCAACAATAGATCACAGCTTTAAGAGAAGTGATACAAGAGTCCAGCAGAGGATTTTCAGTGAAGAAGAAGTGTGGAAGAACCTGGAGAATTCCCAACAGAGGTTGGATGAAAGAAGAATAGATGTGTTCTTGAAAAGTTGCAGAGTGAAGTCTAGAGAGCAGAAGAGAGTGCTCCAAAGGTTCTAGCAGAAGGGGACTAGTACTTGCCAAAAGCCAGATCCAGAGGAAAGGATTAGTGAGGTAAGTTGTAGCAAGAGAGCTTGCTATTACAGAGACTTAGTGCAACTTGTGAGTGAATAAATCATGGAGTAGAAAATGGCTACTGATAGCCATAGCAGAGATTGCAGAGGTTCTGAGAGAGGCCACATCGGAAGAGTGAGGGAAGATGCCAAAGAAAATGGCATGAGAAAGAAACTCACTGATGAAGAGTATTGGAAAGAGATAGCTGAGATTAGTAAGTAGATTTATAAACTAGAGAGGATGATAGAGGAAAACCAGAGAGTTGGTTGGCTCATGAAGAAGAGTGTGAAATGGCAACCATTACAGTTAAAAATGAGGCAAAAGGAGATTTCCTTATTGAGAGAGGAGCTCAAGACAACTGAGTTGAGAAAAGAATTTTCTGCTTGTGAAGCATAATAGAGTACAGATGAAGAATGGAGATCTTCAAGAGATCGTGTGATGCATGGTGAAGACTTGAGGTAGCAAGAATCTTGTCTTGTTGAAGAGGATATCATTGAGGATTTCCTAAGTTATTAGACAGGTCCAGATCAGCTAGATGAGGTAAAGACTTGTATTTGTGAATCTGACACTTGTGAGGTGATGACAGATTTTCCAGAGGAAGAGGAACTCAAAGTTCTTGAGTTAAGAATGGAATTTGAAGATTCCACATGTAGATCTATTCAAAGGGAAGTGCTTGAAAAAGCAACCAAGACTAAAAAGTCTTGTGATTTTGAATCTAAAGAATTGTGTATGTTTGTAGGTACATAAGAGGAAGACAAGCAAGATTTAGAGTTTGCTGTTGAGGAGGAGAAATTGAATCTGAAATCTATTTAGATCAATGTTGAGATAGCAAGATCTTAGGAGGAAGACCTGAAGATAGAGGAGTCCAAGGAAGGTATTCAACAGAATATTGAGGCAAAAAGAGAAGGACCAGTTGATGATTGGTCAAGAACAAGTAGAGGCATAAAAGGTTGTGTGAGGTTTCCAAAGTCTAATCCAATGGCAGTTGTTGAATTGTATAGGAGGTTGGATTTTAAAAGAATATAATTGGAGAAGCAGAGGACCTATGCACTGGATGAATTGCTAAAGAAGCAAGGTAGGAAATTCTTCATGGATAGTGTTCATGAAGCAGATGAAGGAAAGTAGGAGAGACTGACTGTCAGTCTGATGAAGAATGTAAGGTATCATACTGATGTGCTGACAAAGGATTTGGAAAGAAGTTCTGAACAACATATTGATGTGTTTTCAGAGGAGAAGAAGGTGTTGAAGCCTTGTAGTTTTTGTGCTGAAGGTTCATGGGTTGATTTTGTAGGAAAGGAAGAACATCAAATGGAATTTGTCAGAGGAATGAATGAAAGAGAAACTATGTTAGCTGAAAACATAGTGGATGATCATCATTTTAACATGGTGATTGGAGCAGTGGAGATAACTCTGGCAGCTGAGGAGAAAGATAGTGAAGAATTTCTGAGTCTTGAAAGAGACTTAGAACTGCTGAAAGAGGAATTGGTGACTGGGTCATCAAATGAGACCAGTGGATATTGTAATTTTAACACTGACAGTTTGTTTATGTATATAGGAATGGCAGAAGACAATCCATCTCTTGGATTTTTTTTGAAAGAAGAAAAAATGTTGCAGAAGGAAGGTGAGACAGTCATGTCTCACATGAAGAAACTTGTCACTGATGACAAGGAGGAGCTGATTTGTTTGAGTAATCAAGAACAGACTAGAAGACAAATTTTTAAAGCTGCTATAGTAAGGAAGAATTAGAATTCTATGCTGACAGAAGATGAAAATACAGAGCTTAAAGAACTTGATTGGATGGCCAGAACCCATCAAGGGGATGAGAAGCAATTGTTGAAGATTGCCCAAGAAGAAGGAAAGGATGCTTCTAAGCTGATTTGTTTGAGTAATCAAGAACAGACTAGAAGACAAATTTTTAAAGCTGCTATAGTAAGGAAGAATTAGAATTCTATGCTGACAGAAGATGAAAATACAGAGCTTAAAGAACTTGATTGGATGGCCAGAACCCATCAAGGGGATGAGAAGCAATTGTTGAAGATTGCCCAAGAAGAAGGAAAGGATGCTGAAATTGAATTGCAGCATGTTGGAGATGTGAAACAAGTTTAGAAGAGATGGCTACAATGTTTTCGAGAAAAATTTGAAGAAGAGATTGCAAACACTGAAGAAAATATTCCTGAAGCTGTGAAAGAAAGAGCAGCAGATACTAGTTTGCAGAATCTAAGTATGTTTACTAGTATATAAAGAAAAATAAATGAGTATGTTACTACAGGAAGAAAGTTAACTGGTCATTTGTTTTCTAGAAGCAAATTTGCAGATGATGAGAAAGAGAATGTTGGAGAGGGACAGGAAGTTTGGGAGGACGCAACACGGGGAGTGACATCTGTAGGAGTAGTAAACATGTTAGTAACATGTGGGACAACAAGAACAACAATGTTGGCAATAGTAGAGGGTGAAAGCAGCAGTAGTGGGAAAAGAATTTTCCAGATAGAAGATAGGTTAGACAAAGAAATTGAAGACATCAGAAGACTGATGATGAAAGTGTCTCAGAAACAGCAGACAACGGCAAGAAATAAGAAGGATTTTTGCAAAGGAAAGACAAAAGCAGATTGTGAAAGTATAGCTGAAATCAAGTTGCAGAACAAAGTATGGAAACCTGGAGAATTGTAGAAGAAGAATGATGCAGTTTTTGGACAGAAAAAAAACAAAGTATGGGATCCAGAGGCAAATATTAAAGACACATGATCAGGAGATCATGAACAATTTGAACCTTGGGAGTCTGATGTAGGGGCATTAGGCACAATAAAACACTTTGTATCTAAGTAGACATAGGGGGGTCTCATATTTGCAAATTATCCTATAATTATTAGTATTTTGAATAAATTAGGATGAATTTTAAGTGCTCTCTAAACTCTAGAGAACATGAGGAAGTTGATTAAGTAGGAAGGTGAAGAGTCAGTTCAGTTATTTTAGGAATTGAGTCTAACTCTAGGACTTTGGAGAATTCCAAGAGTCTTTGTTGAGCTGTTAAGGAACTGAATCGATTTATTAAACTTTGTATAAATGTAAGCATTAGGAATAGGTTTAGGGGGATAACTGTTCATAGCTTTGTGGAGGCAGAGTTTTACTATTAAGCCTATGGGAAATTTTTGTTAAGAGGGCCATCAATTGAAAACCTGGCCAACCAAGAAGTTGTAAGTGGATGCCTTTGAAATTGATGATAACTGTATATGTTGATGAAGAGTTGTTTCCAAATTCTGTGTAAAAATATATGTGTTATTTATTAAAGTCTTGATGAAAAATATTTGAATTCAGAGGGCTAGTGTGAAGCTCTGAGTTATTAACTAAAAGCATAACTCTGTCTAAACTAGAGAATGAGTATGACTTTGTTGAATTTGGCTTAACTCTGTCTTGAGCTTTAGTAACCAGTTGTGTAAGACATTGACAGTAAGTTGAAGTCATGAACCCACTGTAGGTAGAGAGAGAGGGTTCGATTCTTCTTATTCCCTGCTTTATCATATTGAGGAGGAAATTGAGCTATTAACCCCTGTGTGAGGAAAAAAATTGGCTCCTTCAAACTTTGTTGAGTCACATGTTTTCATAAGCATTTGTGTGGAAATAATTAATCCTTTTGAATTCCATTGGTATAATTGTAATTATGTGTAAAGCATTGGCAGTAATTTGAATTCTGGGGTTCATTGTCCAAAGAAGGACTTTGGTTCTTCCGAGGGTTCTGAATTATGTATATGTGAGTACGGGTGAAATCATGTGTTGGAGGTTGATATATGAGATGTATGCATAAGGACTGTTTTAAGTTCCAGAGAGAGAGAGTAATTAAGGATGCGATGATGCGTGGATAAGTAATGTGTAAATAAGGAGTGAGGACACAGAGGAAGACGACTTTAAAGGACGGAACCATAACAAAATGGAACCATGGTGAAGTGAGAGTAAACAAGAGCAAAGGTGCAAAGGAAAAGGAGTTTAACTAACGGCGGGAACGGAACCGTGAAGAAAAGAGGTGGAACTGTGAAGTGAATAGTGAAACCAGAGTTTTAAAACCCAGCAGTGTCGTGCAGTTCAAAAGTGGTAATTAAGTTTTGTAAAAAACCGTGATTCCACTTGCTAGTTGACACGCGTCCAAGAGTGGTATTCTAAACCCACTCTCATCGCGTAAATTTTGAGCATTAAGTCTCGGATGTTAAAAAAACGCGACATTCATTTATACCGTCCGATCATGGCTTGTGGAAATCAACGGTGGGCGCATCGTCTAGTCGCGAAGTGGTTAATGAGGTAAGGAGACCTGTGGGCCCTAAGCGTTTAATTGACTAATTCAATTATATTTAAAGGTTAATGGGTCAGAATAATATGAATGAAGGTTTGTGTTATAACGATTGAATTGGGGAGTATGAGTATATATATATATATATATATATATATATAGATATATATATGGAATGTTGATATGTGTTGATGCGTCGAGGTTTAAAGCCAAGGTCGAGGATTAATTTGGGCATTGATATATAAGATAATGAAGTCGTGGATATACCTAACTGATGAGGGTGAGTACCATTAAGAAATTTTAAATGCAGATCATAAAGGCTGTGGATCAATGTTTAGCGTCGGGGTTTAGATTTTGATTAAGGTCAAGAAAATATTAAGATTAGGGGTCTCGCACGTTCAGGATTGGAATTGAACTTATTATTAAATCAGGGAATTAATAATAAGATCTAATAATTGTGATAGTTCGACTCTAGGAATACATCATGAGGTTGCCAATGGTGGAGGAAAATTGAGTGAAAGCACGTTATATGCATATGAGTGTGTATGGTGGGTTAATGAGCTTGGAAATTACATGAATCACTATGCTGGGCATATAAAGTATTGGAATTTTATAAAGTTCAAATATGGGGTTAAGCCTTCAAAGTGAGAAACTTTGGTTATTGTATTAGTGAAGGTTGATCCAATATATGAATTAACCATAATTGAAGAAAAGCAAGCTTCCATATGTAGGGCTTGGCTTATATTGGGTTTATAACCATGGTGATAGAAAAGCCTCTGAATGGTGTTGATTTTGTTCAGATTTAAAATTACTGGGGATAGAATTTGGATGCAGGTTTGTATATGCATGAGAGAAAAAAAAAACTGTGGGTTAGGCAGAGGTAGCCTGGCCATCAGGATGTACAAGAACAAAGACGGGTGCCCCTATAAACATGAAATGTTCTGTCACTATGGTGTGAGTAGTGTGTTTTTCTAAGGGTGGGGGCCCCATTGGTTGGTATCGGTGCGAAGGTGATGAAGCAGATGAAAAATTTCAGAGATAGGCTATGCCTATGGGGGTGTGATAGACAAAGCGTGAGATGTGGTGGTTCATTTTTGGATTTTCTTATGAGAATGGTAGCTCGGGAAAGGGGTTTTAACATTAAATGGGTAAAACTTGACATCATGTATGATGGCTCAATGAACATGAAGTGCTTCCAGGGCTTGGATTTTTATTGCCATGGCTCCTGACCTTTGGTGTATGGTATACATGAGTGATGGATGCCATGGAGGTTAAGTCTCTACCAACCTGCAATGGTTTTCATCATGCGCCAGGTGGGGTGATGATAAACGTGGTCAGGTGAATGAAACCTAAGGTTGATTTCTTTGCAGAAATGATGTCAGGATATGCAAAGCTTATTCGGGGAGCCTATCATGCTAAGGGTAGAATGATACTTGCTCTTGTACCTTTTTTGGCTGGGGCATATGGTGATTCAACATGTTTTTAATACTTGCAACCAATACCCCTAGTAAAATCATCTTTTTCATACGAACATATTTGAAATAATTTGAGTGTAAATCAAGAAGAGAGGGCATACCTGTTGTGACCAAAAGTTACTTTTTATGAGGCATGGATTTATGGGGCCTAGTTTGAACATCATGAAGAGTTGATCACTATTTTTCTTGTGGTTTTGCGATCGGGTACTCTGAGCTCCAGTCATGGTCTATCGAATAATGATAAAAGGGCAATATATGGGCCAATATGGCTCATTTCAACTCATTTTTGTGTTTTTGAGAGTCTGAGGTCAGAGTTGAGCCCCTGATCCCGATCATTTGTTTTTGTTGTGGTTGCCCTGAGTACCTAGGATTCATGTCGTCTATTAGAGTCAGTTTTGTAAGGATTCTGGACACCACATATCTCCAAAATGGTATGATATTTTCCACTTTGGGCCTAAGCCCTCATGGCTTTGCTTATGGGCTTTACCCCAAAAGGCCTCATACCAATGGAGATATTTGTCCATCCTTATATACCCATGATCCTCCCCACTTCTAGTCAATGTGGGACTTTGGTCGTATACCCAACAATCCTCCCCTCGAACAAAGGACCATCGAGCCTCTCCTCAAACGATTATCCATCCGTCCACTCTCTACCAACCAGGATTCTCCGCTCCAATGCGTTGGAAGCACACACCTTACATGGAGCACCACCTGCCTCGAGAGCTTGCTCTATCCCAGGTCAACTCCTCTTCACCGTGTTGGGACCAGGACACGTCCATGAAGAATCCGGAGCATACCGCCTGTCTAACCGAGCTCATCCACGGATCCCATCATGATATTACCGGGGCCCACCACCTTCGTTCGGCATTCGAGGATTCATCCACTTCGCTAACTTCGGGGCATGGCTCTGATACCACTTGTAAGGATTCTGGACACCACATATCTCCACAATGGTATGATATTGTCCACTTCGGGCCTAAGCCCTCATGGCTTTGCTTATGGGCTTTACCCCAAAAGGCCTCATACCAATGGAGATATTTTTCCATCCTTATATACCCATGATCCTCCCCACTTCTAGTCAATGCGGGACTTTGGTCGTATACCTAACAAGTTTATCTGTGATCAAAAACAGCTCTTTTGAGAGTTTTCCATCAGGTCATTCGTTAATTTTTTTTTCTTTTTCAGTTAGTTTTTAGCAATAAATTTTGTCACTAAAGAAGTCTTATCTTGGTATGCTTCTCCTTCACGTAATTTCATCACCATTTAGAGGTCTAAAGTCAGGTTTTCCATCTCATATAGGTTAATTATAAGTTTTTAACTGTCTATGGAAAATTTTTACATTTCCGTTATCAAATAAAGTAGTTTGTCTTCCATTCTATTCACAAATTCTAGTTAAAGGAGAAAGTTTTTTTTTTACAGTTCAAAATAAAACTCTACATGTCACAGGAATCTCATAATATGTTGTTGTATTCTTGAAGAAATCATTTCCAAGAAAATTATTTTAGATTGCATGCTTTATGACTATTTTCTCTTCAAAAATCCAAAATATCATTCTCAAGACCACATGACATATCCTACCCGTCATCCTCCACTACCCGTCTAACACGTTACATACCCCTACCTAGCACTTTTCCAAGTCACATTGCAATTATTATTCTTCCTACCTCACCATTCATTAACTGTCTCTAGATGTTAACTACCACTCACCTCATTGTTCATCCACCGCACCATAATCAAATCTAATGACCCGTAGATGACTGCGGCCCCCCCTAATCATCCGAAAATTAATGTCGTGGGGGGGGGGGGGGTTCCGAAAAGGGTGGTTTCATAACCTGAACCCACTGCTACGTGGAAACCCTGCATGATTTCACACCCCCCCTTCATAAAACAACTTACCATCGATGGGCCCCTCTGAAATTGTGCTTATCTGCCAGAGGAAACAACCTACTCCACCTGCTCTTCATTTCATGCCACATGGATTGTTCAATTTTCCAATAAAATGAATTCCCGCACTCATTTAACTGTTAGCCAATTAAATTCAATGCTAACCATTAAAGCTAATGTACCCGTGCCCTTTTCAACGAGAACTAAATGAAAATGTTTAGAAATTCATAAATAAACAACCTGTATAACTTCAATTTAATTCACTCTGCTCTGTACAAGATAGTTACAAGTTCACACAGATTGTGAGAAATATAGAATAACAATTTGACCATTTTTTAAAGCATATTTTGCAACTGTCGAAATTCTTCCAATTTGCAGAGCTTTCTCTCAATCTCGGCCTCCATTTATCCATCATAAAATCCTCCTCCACCATTCAAATGGAGCTAGTCATACCTCCAAAGAAAAAAGGACCAGAAGAACCAGTAAGTTTGACACTTCATCCTCAAATTGACTTCCATCATATACCATTAGCAGACTAAGTCCATAATATTCATGAAACACTCTATGAGTTGGAATTATTTGAAATTTTTTGCTGGTTAGAGGATAAATTTCTTGATAAATCTGATGATATAGGACTATGGGATTCAAAATTTCCACATTATATCTTTCCTCACAACCACAGTGGCCCGAAATTTGTTAGAAAATGGAAAGCCTCATATGTGCCCAACCAAAGAGTTATTATCGCTCCTATAGGAGAGATTTTACTAACCATAACTTCCCAAACCATAGAACAAATGATGCAACCCCCCATCATAGAGAATGCCACTCCATTTTATCAAGAAGCACTGATTGAAATATATCAGAAATTCGATTTTTCAAAAAAGGGCTCAAACACTTGAGCTATTTATGACTGAAAAATGCTCCATTAGCCAAGAAGAATCCTCCATTTCCATTATCCATTTTCCCTGAAAGAGCCAAAAAAATAATCACAGTTATCTCTTACTTTATTGGTTATTATTCACACCAATAGGTAGATGAATTCATCATAGGATTCAATTCCTTTTTCTCCACATATTCCAAACCCTCCATCATATTCAATTTCAATAAATTCATTATAGATTCCATTCATGAAAAGTTTGTTAAATCCCCTACTGAAGAGGTTTTCAAATATGGCTCTTTGTTAGTTTATTTTTTTTTATATTCTTAGGGAGACAAATTCAAGTTTTCATTACAGAAATTAGATGAGGAAGGAAATAAACTATCACTTATTTTCTAGACTTCATCAGTGATGAAGCAACAAAAGTAATATTCATATAAGAATTTTGTAGAATTTTTTCTACATCCAGCACTTACTTTGGTAAAGACCACTATAAACCCCAGGATCAGTGAAGAAATCAGAAAAGTGTCGAAACTATCAAATCAAGCCAAAAAAAGAGATTGGTACCTCTATCAAAATTACATAGAACTCAGAGTCTATGGCTACGAGCTTCCCCCTTACAAATTGCAAAAATTCCTCCCAATTAGAACTTTTGCATTAGAATACATCAGACATTTTCTTAATGCTGATGAAGTACATTTTGTATCTGCTAAAAAGAAGTCACAATTCAAAATCAAAACATAGATAGGACCTTTTATCTGTAATAGTAGGATAACAGGGGAAGAAGTAGACAAATTGCTGAAAGAGATGCAATTCAGCCTCAGTTTCACATGGTCATATGATCTAGTTGGTGTTATTTCTAAACTAAGGGTAGAGAACAAATCTACACTTTATTTCCATACACACAGACCAAAAATTGAGAGATATATGAATCTGTTTGAACGGACTGAGGGTACTTTATAGGAAGCTGAAGAAAAAATAGTGTCTACATCAACATTACAAACTCCTCTTACACAGGAGAGTGTAGGAAAAAATATCAGAGAAGATTAGTCATCTCCGATGACTGACTCATCCAACAAAGAATTCAAACTCCATTATAGAAAGAAGACAAAGATAAATCCAGAAGTATAACCTAGAAAATATTCAGAGAAAGATGTGGTTGTTATTACCAAAGAGACACCTCCTTACACACAGGTAGGTGGTCAAAATAATTCTACTCCTACTACTTCAATAGTTTCTCAAGATGAGCATTGAGTAATTCAACCTAGTACAGTTGTTACAGGGGAAAAGGAGAAGACTATCCTTGATACCTTTGGGGAGATAAATTTGAAGAATGAAAATTTGAAGACAAGCACATACAATCAGTCTCAGAAGCAAACTCCCATCTCTCATGGTAGGTTGCTCTCAACTTTTGATTCAAATAAGGGAAAAATGCAGTTTTCTTTTCTTCAATCACACATTCCACAACCAAAGTCAGCATGAGATTAAAAAAATACGGAATTTGAATTTTATACTAAGGATATACATCTAATAGATAAAATTGAGTTACATAAACAAACTGGTTAGATTATTTCATCCACTCTCGCTAATACTACTAAGATTTTTTCAAAATTGCATCTTTCTTATGTCCAATCACAGCTGAAAATAGAGAAAGTTTCTTCATTTTCTAAGGACACAAGAATCAAAACTCTAGAAGACATGGTGATCAAAGTCAGATATGATCCTTCCAATGTCAATGCAGCAGAAGAAATCCTCAAAAATAAAAATGTTGAAATATCAACATTAATAAAGAAATTGAAGATTCCAGCTATCGAAGATCCTTTGGAAAAGGAAATTGAAGGGACTGAATCCCAGAAAGAAGAAATGATGAAGCTGATTATGGAAAAAAATTCTCAAATAAAATAAATGGAATCAGATCTAGAGAAAATGATAAAGGAAAAGGAACAAACAACAAAAACATCTAAAGTTCCTCTAGAAGTAGTGCCTCTTGCAGTTATTCCTACAACCAAACCTTCTACAACAAATATTGTTGATGGAGCTGAGCATATCACTAAATTAATGCAGAATATGTCAATTCAAGAAGAAGAGATAAATAAACTGCATGATCAAGGACAATTTTTACAATATCACAAATCCAAAGTTGAAAGTTCATATGCAGCTGAAGCACATAGAGATAAACAACTAATTAAGAGGTTGCAAAAGGAACAAAAGGAATCATCCGTTGGAAACACTTTAGGCCAAGTAAAATTAATAATCTAGGAAGATATCATGGAATCTATTAATGAAATCAGGTCAAGTAAATAGATTATATTTGAACAAAATGAGTTGATACATAAAGCAAATGAAGCCATCACAACAATTAAAGCACAACTTGGAGACAAGCCTGCTATAGCAAACACCATTATCAAGTTTCTGAATTCAAAGAACATGTATGAGCTGGATGATTTGGGCATAGATGATAGAACAGAAACAATCCTGGAGGTAAAGAAGGTTTTCACAATGAAGAATTTAATTCTTCAGCTTGAGGAGAAGTGTCACATTTTGGAGATCACAATGCAAAGAATTTTCAGCAGAATAGAGCCTCTGACACAGAATGGATTTCCTTTTCTGTTTGTAATTAATGAAAAATTGATGACCAAAGAATATTATTGGAGAGGAATTAAAGAAATTTCCAGAGAGACTGCCAAATTTTCAAACATCAAAAGCACAATGATAGGAAGGACGTTGTTGGGAACACTGAGCAATGATATTTTTATTCAGTATGAGATAAAATATTTTTTCGTGGTGAGGCCCACTTTTTCCAAAATAAATGAAATGGATGAACTTTATCATAAGGTAATAAAATTAACCATCTTGGATGAAAGTCGCTGGGAAAAATTATGTGAATTTCAAGAGTAAATGGTAAAAGAGAAATGTCAACTTCTGCCAGGTCATCAATGAGATTATAGCTAGTGCAGTACACAATTCTCTCCTTTCAGCAACCGTTTTCTGTTAGAGCAGTGCCAACACCTCAAATCAACTTTATTTCCATGTTACATTTAGATTTTAATTTGGAAAATAAAATTATATCTATTAATATAAGAATTTATGTAATCTATGGTAAAACAATTTTTCTATAAATACTTCAGTGTACAAAGTATTATGGGTTGAATAATTTGAGTTTTGAGAACTCTGTGTATTATTGGAGCTTTTGTACACCTTTAATGAAATCAAATAAGTTGCGGCAGATATTGTGAAATTCATGTGGTATTTCTTTTGAGAATTGTGTTTTCCTCTCTATTATTTCACTTTCATTTCAGCTTCTCTATGAAAATCTTACTAGTTTGTAAACATAAATCTGTAATATGCTCTCTTTATTAAGATTTTCACAAATTTACATTTCTTCTGAAGAATGAATTCATGTTATACGCTCATTGAGACTCCTAATTTTTCTATCAGCACATACACAACAATAACTTAATTGTGCTCAATAAGTCTACCTACCTTGCCTTATTTTATTCACTACAATTCATTCTTTGAAATCAACTTTAGTTCCACTTATCATTATTTTTATCTAACAAACAAATTATAAAACAAATTTCAAACATCTTAACTTATATATATCCTAAAATTTGGTACTCAACCTCAAATTAAATATTTTTAAAAATTGACATAGAGAGAGCCCTCTCTGATTATGTAGGGTGAGCTACCTAGCTAAAATATTGGCTTATGGCTACCTATCTTCAATCCTATTTTCAGCCTAGGAGGTTGGGGAGAGTGATAACATCGTCAGTGTCAAGTAGGACCCTAAACATATTGATTTTCATTTTTGTCATTTTCTTGCATGGGGGGTCCGTACAAATATGGATTTTTACGGACTTTATACCCATTTTTGTGTTTTCCCACGCAGGCAATCAACGTTGACTCGCGTAGTCCTTGCACAGAAGGAAAATTTTGTGCGAGGCCTTCACATGCGGGAAAAATTGTGCATGATGGACCGCATGTCTGTATCTAATATAAACAAGTGATCATCACCCCTGAGCTATGCATAAGTGTGGTGGAGTCCAATTTTTGAAAATTTTGTAATCTTTTGGGTTTAAAAAAATGATTTTTGGATTTTTCTCTAAGGATATACATCCAATAGATAAAATTGAGTTACATAAACAAACTAGTGAGATTATTTCATCCACTCTCGCTAATACTACTATGGTTTTTTCAAAATTGCAGCTTTCCTTGAGTAATGTCCAATCATAGCTGAAAATAGAGAAAGTTTCTTCATTTTATAAAGACAAAAGAATTAAAACTCTGGAAGACCTGGTGATCAAAGTCAGATATGATCCTTCTGATGTTAATGCAACAAGAGAAATCCTCAAAAATAAAAATGCTGACATATCAGCGTTAATAAAGAAATTGAAGATTCCAGCTACCGAAGATCCTTTGGAAAAGGACATTGGAGGGATTGAATCCCAGAAAGCATAAATGATGAAACTGATTATGGAACAAAATGCTCAAATAAAATAAATGGAATCACAGCTAGAGAAAATGATAAAGGAAAAGGAACAAACAACAAAAACATCTAAAGTTCCTCTAGAAGCAGTGCCTCTTGCAGTTATTCCTACAACCAAACCTTATACAAAAAATACTGCAGATGGAGCTGAGCATATCACTAAATCAATGCAGAATATGTCAATTCAGGAAGAAGAGATAAATAAACTACACGATCGAGGACAATTTTTACAATAACACAAGTCCAAAGTTGAAAGTTCACATGCAACTGAAGCACATAGAGATAAACAACTAATTGAGACGTTGCAAAAGGAACAAAGGGAATCATCCATTGGAAACACTTTGGGCCAAGTAAAATGAATAATCTGGGAAGATATCATGGAATCTATTAATGAAATCAGGCCAAGTAAACAGATTATATTTGAACAAAAGGAGTTGATACATAAAGAAAATGAAGCCATCACAACAATTAAAGCACAACTTGGAGACAAGCCTGCTATAGCAAACAATATTATCAAGTTTCTGAATTCAAAGAACATGTATGAGATGGATGATTTGGGCATAGATGATAGAACAAAAACAATCCCGAAGGTAACGAAGGTTATGATAAAGAAGAATTTAATTCTTCATCTTAAGGAGAAGTGTCATAGTTTGGAAATCACAATGCAAAGAATTTTCAGCAGAATAGAGCCTCTGACACTGAATGGATTTCCTTCTCTATTTGTAATTAATGAAAAATTAATGACCAAAGAATATTATTGGAGAAGAATTAAATAAATTTCCAGAGAGACTGCCAAATTTTCAAACATCAAAGGCATAATGATGGAAGCACGTTGTTGGGAACACTGAGCAATGATATTTTTATTCAGTAAGAGATAAAACATGTTTTCGTGGTGAGGCCCACTTTTTCCAAGTACAATGAAATGGATGAAATTTATCATAAGGTAGTAAAATTAACCATCCTAGATGAAATTCGCTGGGAAAAATTGTGTGAATTTCAAGAGTAAATGGTAAAAGTGAAATGTCAAATTCTACCAGGTCATCAATGAGATGATAGCTAGTGCAGTACACAATTCTCTCCTTTCAGCAACCGTTTTTTGTTAGAGAAGCGCCAACACATCAAATCAACTTTATTTCCATGTTACATTTAGAGTTTAATTTGGAAAATAAAATTATATCTGTTAATATAAACATTTATGTAATCTTTGGTAAAACAATTTTTCTATAAATACTTCAGTGTACGAAGTATTCTAGGTTGAATAATTTGAGTTTTGAGAACTCAGATGTGTATTACTGTGGAGCTTTTGTACACCTTTAATGAAATCAAAGAAGTTGTGGCAGATATTGTGAGATCCATGTGGTATTTCTTTTGAGAATTGTGTTTTCCTCTCTATTATTTCACTTTCATTTCAGCTTTTGTATGAAAATATTAATAGTTTATAAAAAGAAATCCGTAATATGCTCTGTTTATTAATATTTTCACAAATGTACATTTGTTCTGAAGAATGAATTCGTGTTATATGCTCATTGAGAATCCTAATTTTGCTATCAACACATACACAACGATAACTTAACTGTGCTCAATAAGTCTACCTACCTTGCCTGATTTTATTCACTACAATTCATTCTTTGAAATCAACTTTATTTTCGCTTATCATTATTTTTATCTAGCAAACAAATTATAAAAAAAAATTCAAACATCTTAATTTATATATATCCTAAAATTTGGTTCTCAACCTCAAATTGAATATTTTTAAAAATTGGCATAGAGAGAGCCCTCTCTGATTATGTAGGGTGAGCTACCTAGCTAAAATATTGGCTTCTGGTTACATATCTTCAATCCTATTTTCAGCCTAGGAGGTTGGGGAGAATGATAACATCGTTAGTGTCAAGTAGGACCCTAAACATGTTGATTTTCATTTTTGTCATTTTCTTGCATGGGGGGTCCTTACAAATATGGATTTGTATGTAATTTCTATCCATTTTTGTGCTTGACCACATGGGCGATCAACGCTGACTCGCGTAGTCCTTGCGCAGAAGGAAACTTTTGCACGAGGCCTTCACACATGGGAAAAATTATGCGCGATGGACCGTGTGTCTGTATCTGATATAAACATGTGATCATCACCCCTAAGCTATGCACAAGTGTGGTGGAGTCCAATTTTTGAAAATTTTGTAATCTTTTGGGTTTAAAAAATTGTTTGTTCCTTTTTGGTATGATTGCTTATTATGATACCTGGTCCGTTACTAGAACAAGATACAATATTTTTTGGTGTTGCGTCGCAGATATGTTGTCATCTAGCTGAAGACCGATAATTACTTTGTGACTAGTCTACTGTCTAAAGGGGAGGCTCTTCCGTACCCACTCCTAGGTAGGGGAGTGAACGTTCTCTACTGGGCCCAAGATCACTGTGGTATTGATGCGATCATTTATGGATTCGTCCGTGTGAGTTGTGTGATGGAATAGTTTGAGATGACTACCTTGGCGGTGATAGTTCACCTATTAGGGTCGGGAACGCTTGATTGAGCATCGCGCCCATGTATTTTGGTTTTGTGTAGGCTTCTAGCTAGTCACTTCTACGACTAGGCTCGATATGTGTACCAGGCCATGGTTACATAGTTGGGCAAGGCCCATAGGGGGACCATTAAGATCTTCTTTTATGTGAGTATCCTCTATAACGTCATGTATGAGAGGGTAGTGATGCTTCGGACTTTTGTGGTAGTGCCCCTGGGTCCTTTGAGGGATCCTACGATCCGTCGGTGGGCACCTGTTGTACCCTGTGGTTGAGGAAGAGAGTCACTACTAGTGTTAACACTGGAAAATCGTACAGCAGAAAACAACATCAAGTAATGTCGAGCCCAAGGATTTATAGGATAGGGATACATTACAGAATAAAAAATATTAAGAATCTATAATATTTGGAGTAATTCAAGATTGAACTAGTCATAAATTCCCGAATGCATGCTTTTTCCTTCGAGAAGAGTGCCTTCTACGTGCACTGGAGCCCGATAAGTGCACATTCCTGGAAATGGAAAAAAGACCCTTTCCGGGACCACAAGAAAGAAAATGACAGTTTCTCCTTATGTGAAAGTCGCCTAAGGATAGCACCAGCGCCTCCTTAGGCCTTGTGTGAGCACACAAAAGCATATTTCAGCCCACAATGGAATATTGCCCCTCCCTTGGGTCACTATCCACCATCTACCAAGGGAGGGAAGGAGGTTTGAAAGCTCAACTATATAAACCCTCAAAGAGATGAACAATGGGTGATCACAAGCTTATGTTGGCCAAATTTGCCCAAGAAACACTAGCTGTTTGTGTGAACCAAGGAGTAGGAGCTGAAGAAGAGGACTCAATTTTTGGCCACCCAACAATTTCCGTCCATTGCAGCGGAGAGAGAGATTTGAACTGCATCAGAGGGTAGAACTTGAAGGGAAAACATCCTTGTGTTGGGTCCTAGAGCCTTTGCCTAGGCCCTTTTACAGGTGGGTAAGATTGGTATTCATTCCAAGAATTCAATGAGAAGAAGGCCATCGAGCTGTTGTTTACCTTGTTTTTGTTTGGAACTCTCTATTTAGCTTCTTTTTGTGTTTTTAGTTTTACTTTCTAACAGAGCATACTTAAGTGTATTACTTCATTTTAAGTCTTATACTTCTGAGCTCCTCCCAGATACTTCCTGTTACTTATGGTTTAGAGAAAATACCACATTCTCTAGATGCGGGAAATTTCGTACACTCATGTGTCAAATCCACCACAACAGGATTGGCGACTCCACTGACATGTTTCAAGTTTATGTGGTTGTGCCATTGTTTGCAGGAGACCTTTAGTCTATGCTGGAGTGGAGTTGACAGTCCTCTGACCCATCTTGCAGTCCCTAGACTCACTAAGGTGACAGACTGAAGAAGGCAGCTCCTAATTTTTTTTTACTTGCAGGAATTTTGCACGTTATTTTTACACACAAATGCACAGGGCACACGTTCAGGAGTGACCTGCGCGCAGGAAGGTGCACCTATCAGAAGGTTTTGCGCGCAATTTGCAGAGAGATTTTTTATCTCTACCTGCTACATTTTTTCTGCTTGTAAGTGTGTTGGGCAGCCCCTAATGTATCTTCCAACACCTGTTTTGATACCCCACAGCTTTTGAAAACTAATTTTTGCTGCTTTTTGTAGGCATTTAGTTAGTTTTCATTTAAGTTGGTTTTTTTCAAAAAAGTGTTCACATAGTTTAAGTAGGGGGTGAATTAACCATTGCTTTCCAAACAATTTATGTTTTTTGCAAATTCTGGTATGCACATTTAGTCTAACTAGTCCAAGTAAGTGGCTCATGACCACACATGCATAAGCTAGTGTAGAAATTGTTTAGTTTAAATTTCAATTTTTGCATTTAGGAAATTGCTGGACTAGGATTGAATCGCAAGTTAGAGCAATTAATCTATGTTGTCTTTGCGCCATTGGGTGACCCTAGACAAGCATATGAACACTCTACATTTGTGATTCACCAATCTCCCTTTAGTCACTCACATATACTAATTAGGAGGCTTTGGAAGCAGCCCATTATCCACAAATTCTTTTTATTTGAGCAAGGAATAACATCACATAGTTTAACTAGGGGACTTTTGTAAAGGATCACCGATATCCACATGTTCAAATTATGAGATTTTTCACCATACGCTCACACACATACACCCACTAAGAAAAGAAAGCCACCTAAAAATAACTTAAACCAATGCACTAAATTCTCCCCACAGGGGCCACAAGAGAAATTATAGCTTAAGTTAGGATCAAGGGGGTAGGCATCCAATAAGCCGCCTTGATCATGCTTCACATTTGAAACATAGAAGTTGCATTTTTAGGGAGTTTAAAATCCACCTATTAGCCCACGGAAAAGAAAACCTGAGCGCGACAGAGACCCGACTCAGAGGGGGTTAGGCTTAGGCGCAGTGCGTGCAGTATCAGTTGGGGCTACCTGACCCGTGTGATACTCAGTACTGTTAGCTACCTACGAAGAAGCCCAAGACTCAAACGCTCACGTGGGATGGTGGTTCTTAGTGGCCAAAACTAGGGCATCCTTTATTCTATAGGTGACAGTGCAGGCAAGCGCCAGACCCTCTACCCTTACCTTGGTTGATTCTCTTCGGCTAACTGGGGGCATCGAAATTACTGACTCATTTTAGACAATCTCCCTCTACCCATATTTCTAAAGATCTCCATGAGTGGATACAACGTCGTATCTTATGCAAAGATCAACTCGACGACCGAGTCCTTTTAGATTTATTCTTGAAAACTATGATGAAGGATATTTCAAAGGATGTGGCGCAACGTAACCCCACATCCGAAGAAGATGCAATCAGTAAAGCCCAGCAGCTTGAACTGATTTATACGCAATCAAGATACATATACAATATCCTTCCTAACGCCTCGTGCCTGCAATCTTATCAAGAATTTCTAGGCACGTCGAACTCTATAGACAGACTTATTGGGTCAATGACCCAAGGGTACCTAGGTAGCAGCAGTTAGAATTCTGGCTACACACATGGGTCTAGCCAAAACATGTCTCAACCCAGATTTCAAAGTCATCACATGCAACAGCAAAATTTAACTAATGGGGCGCCAATGTATCACCATGGAGGACCTTACCCTCCAGCTGGGGGGACCCAGTACACAAGAAGAAAAATTGATGGAAGAAATCCCCCCCAATGGCTAGTTGAAAATATGGAACAACAGTATGCTCAGTCCCAAGCACATAATCCACCAACGCAGAACAATGCACAGGTGAAATTTGTGTAGTCATCCCAAGATCAACCACACCAGTATGATCAGGAGAATTACCCTCCCAATGTGGTCAAAAGAAAGGTAAAAAAAACCCAAAGGGAACCCTAGAAAAGGGGGCAGTAGTCAACCGTGCCCACTACGACCCTAGGCTAGAGATAACTTCAACCAAAACCAGAACCAAGAGCCAAGCAATGCTCAAAAGTAAGGCAAAAGGCCACCTCTACGAACAAACCATTCTTGTTCGATATGTGGTGAGTATGGGTACTATACTCACCACTGTCCCGAACTCCCTTAGCTTAAAAAGCTTCAGAGTAACCGAGGACAAGGAGGATCTTCCCAGACAACTACAGTCATGGAAGAACCCTTCCCCCATCAAGGAACGGTTGGCACTCAGCAGCAAAACCCCAACAATTCTGAGAAAAAAAACCATGAAATTTACATGGCCAACGAAGAAATGTTTTTTAAAACCCTAAATCACAGCTACGACACTCCACCAGACACCAATTCATCAAGGGCTAGTACGTCCGCGTCGACTACATCTTTGACCATTCCAAAGATTCCTTTGGAACCATTTCCAAAAATGGTTAAAGGGCCTAATAGGTAAGCAGGTAACTACTCCAAAACAGCCCACAATTATAGCATCGTAGACGATTTAGCCCAGTTACCTGTTGCTATTCCCACTTTGGAGGTACTGCAGTTGTGCCCAAAGCAGCGGAAAGCCCAACTTTCTGCCTTAGGCACCGTCGACCCCGCTGACACACGCATGATCGCTTTTGATTTAGACAAATCCACCCCTAGGCTTCCCTCCATGGTCACCTTCTAGATACTAGTATCGGTACATAATATCACTATTCACCAATGTGTCATTGATGAGGGTGCATCTACATGCATAATTTCAAAGAATGTATGGCAGAAGTTAGGAGCCCCAAAACTCAAACCTTCCATCGTCACTCTCAGGGCATACAACAGTCAGCCCTCGACCCTCGTGGTCTCTTCCAAAATGGATTAGTTTGCTTAACCAGAAAAACGGTCCACATAAACATCGAAGTCTTGGACTCTCACTTGGATTAAAATATACTCCTTGGGCGTAGTTACATGTACACCATGTCTGCCATAACATCCTCCATTTTTCGCATCATGATGTTCCCCCATGAGGATCGAATCATTATAATAGATCAGCTGACACACACTGAAAAGTGTCCTTTGACCAACACAGATATGGTTCTACCTTATGTAGACACAGCCAACGATGGTCTTTCACGGTATTAAGAATATGGACCTAGCCAATTCAAACTGTTTTCCGTCCTAGGAGATCCTCCTATTATCCTTGAGGTATCACCCGATACCATAGCGGCCCCGGTATGCATGATGTCCACGTCAAGCACCAAGGTTAGTTAGGACATGGACTCAAGCAGTAATGACACCGAGGCATCAACTACCACATCCTCCTTAGTCTATGCCACCTCCCAAACTCCTTTCCTATACCCACCTTCTGGCTTCACCTCCCAGCATGTCTTGGCAACATTGGTACTACCCAACATATCATTGGCATTCCCAGTGTGGTACCTCATTCCCCCTCTAGGAATGCCAACTACCAACATTACTGCTTTTGGATTAAAGGCTCCTGATCCTGAGGAGCCCCAACCTACCCAAGTAGCAGTCGAAATCGCCCCCGCAAGGGAAATCCCCACTGCGAAACTGGCAACCACAATAAATAAAATTTCCAAGAAAGGAAAGAAAGTGCTGACCCCCACCATGCAGAGGGAGTCATCAGCCTACGCTATATGTGATGTCACAGGACACCCTACTCACATATACCTAGATTTGGAAGAATTAAAACCACTCCTCGGCTATGAGGAAGGCACCTCAAAATGACAGTCCCATAAAAAGGAACTTGCCACCAAAAGTACAGGCAAACCATTGCGTACCAATCATGCATGCACCCTCTGTGACACCTATGGGCACTATACCCACCACTGTCCGTAAATACCATGGTATTAGGACACCTTGCACAAAATTTAGCAATCCTATCAAGAGGATCCCTCCATCCAGTCCATTAACGATAAGCCGCGCACCATCTTGTACCTACAAGAAGAACAACGGTCACTTGAACGACCTCCTGCTATTCCACCTCTCCCAGTCGAAAGGTGTGTACTTTGCAATGAACTCGATCATTTCGTCATTGACTGCCCAGCCTTGGAAATGTTCCAAAGATGGTACCCAGTTCATGTAGTGTATCGCACGAACATGGATGTTCCATATTCATGCCAGATATGCAGGGATAACCACCTCGTATGTCATTGCCACTACATATCGATATTTCGCACAGCCTTAGATTGTATGCGATCGACCATTTTTTGCCTCTCCCAGGAAGATGGTGCAGACTCGGATTCCATGAACAGTTAAACGACTCAAGAGGATGTGACTAATATGTCCACCTCGTTAGGGCCATCAGAAAGATGGCCAATTAGGGAGATCCTTCCCCCTCCACATGCCAACGACACGACACACCACATATGGTTCATGACATCATGCGTCGGAACCATGACTCGAGTTATCTGCTCATCTACCATAGGTGTCAAGATAGTTGCAGCTACAAGAGTAGCTGGACCTACAACAATACAGACCTAACCTGTCTGCACTCTATCTATGACGTCTAGTTCCACCACATCTATGATGAAGTATTTGTCGTGCTTCTCAACTAGCTCCACCAGGATTACCCCCATTCAGTCTCAAACTACTAGGGAACACTCCCCCTTCGAGACCCTCTTTCATTCAGATGAGAATATTCTGGAAACCATGACAGATCCTGATTACCCATGGGAGGTGATGCATCACCAATCACTGTTTCATCCTAGGAAGGCAGTCAGTCCAGACAAGACAATTGAACTAGAGATCTATGCGATCGAATCAAAATACTTTCTACCATTAGGAAAGGTCAACTAGATTAAAAACCCCATCCCCACGCCTGATGCATTCAAGGAAGGCAACATGTTGAATATCTCACCTACCATCAAAGTGAATATATCTCAAAATCTGTCAAAAGTCGAAGAAATATCGGTGGGGGCAACATGTTCACCAGAAGAGGTAGCCTCTTATACCAAATTATTACAAGAGTATCGAGATATCTTCACTTGGGAATACTCATAAATGGCTAGGCTTAGTCCCACGATCGTAGAGCACCATATTGACACTTGGACAGATGTAACCCCAGTCTGCCAAAAACAGCGTCAACTACACACATCAAAGGCAGAAGCAATAAAACGAGAAATCGATAAGCTTCACAAAGCCAGGTTTATCTACCCCATCGCCTACACATCTTGGGTTTATAACCCTATTCCCGTCATGAAAAAATAGGGCACCATACGTGTCTGCACTGATTTTCGGGATTTGAACAAAGCTTGTCCTAAAGACAATTATCCCACCCCTTTCATCGACCAAGTTATCGATGCTTGCCCTGGCCACGAGGCCCTGTCCTTTATGGATGGGTTCTCCGGATATAATCAAATCCAAATATGCCATACAGATCGGTATAAAACTACATTCAACACACCCTCGGGCACGTTCGCATACAAGGTAATGCCATTTGGCCTAAAGAATGTTGGAGCTACCTTCCAAAGGGCCATAAATTACATATTTCATGACTTGGAAGACCTTATCCTCTCCTATTTGGATGACCTTACGGTATGCTCCAAAAAGTACTTTGACCATCTCGAGGATCTGCAACTGGTATTCCAATGATGTCGTTAATACAACCTGCGCTTAAACCCTCTTAAGTGTGTTTTTTGTGTCAACACAAGAAGACTGTTATGTTTCATTGTGTCCCAACAAGGTATTCGAGTTGATCCTTTAAAGGTTCAAGCCATTAAAGAGGTCCCCCCACCTCGAACCCTCAGGCAACTTCAAAGCCTGCAAGGAAAGGCCAATTTTCTGCGACGTTTTGTCCCAGATTACGCCACCTGTGCTCAAGGGTTCCTGCGCCTCCTCCACCAGGAAATCCCGTTTAAATGGGATGATCATGCCCAACAAGCATTTGATGCACTGAAAGAAACACTATCTTCAGCACCACTCGTCAGTCCCCTCGACTATAATAAGGATTATATCATATATCTATCATCCTATAACTCGACGTTGGCCAGAGTATTGGTCCAGGAGGGCATAGATGGAAGGGAGCACGTAATTTATTACGTCAGTAAAACCATATCCGGCCCCGAATTAAGATATAAGCCCGAAGGAAAAACTGCCCTAGCATTAATCCATGCAGTGCATAAACTTCGTCATTACATCATCTTAAAAAATACCATAGCAGATACTAATCCCATCCAATACCTTCTCACGCGCTGGCTAATGAACCACAAGTATGCCCGCTGGATAGTCATTCTCCAAGAATAAGACTTACAGTTTCACTCTCCTAAAAGAAAAAAGGCACTTGCCCTAGCAGAGTTCATTACCGACCTCCTAGGAGATTCCAAAGGATCACCAGTAAATGATTCACTATGGGATTAACACATGTTCTTTGTAGCGACCGGCAACCCGTGGTATGGGGATATTCTCCTATTCTTACAAACCCAAAATTACAAACCTCACCTCACGCGAGATGACCGCCGATGCATAAGCCAACAATCCCCTCGATACCTCCTCATAGGATATGTATTATATAGGAGAGGCATCGATACAACCCTACAACAATGCCTCACTCAAAATCAAGTAGAGAAAGCCCTGAACGATTGCCACACAGATGCATGCGGCGGTCACCTATCTGGAATGGCCACTGCCCAAAAATTCCTATGAGTAGGATACTTTTGGCTGTCCCTGTTCCGATACTGTATCACGACAGTCAAAATATGTGAGCGGTGCCAACGCTTTTCCCACAAGGCAAGAGCACCGCTCATTCCTCTGCATCCTGTCATCGTAGCCGGCCCCTTCTGTAAATGGGAAATCGACTTCATGAATTGTAACCCAGCCTCATATGTAAACCATAAATACATCATCGTGGCTGTCGATTATTTCACTAAGTGGGCCGAAGCCATGCCCACATACGAAAACACAACAGAAACCGACGCTCGATTCCTGTTCAATCACGTGATATCCTGATTTGGCATCCCCAAATAATTAATCTCTGACCACGGAAAGCACTTCGAAAACAAAGTCTTCGAGGAGCTATCTCATCATATCGGATTCACCCATGAATTCATTTCACCATATTATCCTCAATCCAATGGACAGGTAGATGCTGTTAACAAAGTACTCAAAACTATGTTACAGTGCATGGTGAACAACCACAAAATCAACTGGCACGACATGTTCTTTTCCGCCCTGTGGGCATACCGCACATCAGTTAAGACTTCCATTGGTTTTACTCCCTTCCACTTGGCATATGGGATCCCAGAAGGGAGCATACATCTTGACGGAACCAGACGATACCTACCTCAATAACCCCGTCAACAGCCTTTACCTCAATAAATTCTACCCATAAGGGCCCCAGAAGCCCTTATCCCCTAGAGTTAGAGTACACACAAACCCCAACACCAAAATATTTTTGACCCAAAAAACCTAAAACGTGCTCAAAATATCACCATGGATCACCAACTTGAACCCTATTTCGGATTTGTTGATGGAGCATCGCGATGGTCTCAAAAATTAGTTGCAACCACCTGGGTCATCTATCACCCTGACTGATCACTACTGTGTTCAAACGGCATGTGCATCAGTTCAGAAACCAACAATCAGGAAGAATATGACGTCATTATCAGACTTATGTGTGAGGCCCTCCACCAAGGCATCTGCCATATGCATGTCTACCTTGATTCCCAGTTAGTAGTCTTACAGTTAAACCAAACATTTGAAACCAGGGATGTGTTATTCATCTGTATTTTTTACCTGTTGATGATGACTAGTTTTTTAAGCCAATTTTTCTAGAAGCTGAACTCCAATTTTTCAAATTTGTCATCTAGAAAACACCCCTAAGAAAATTTTGTCCTACCTTTTTCCAGTCAGCCTATGATGAGAAAAAACCTAGTTGTCAAGTCTTATCTAGTTCCAGTCATATAATCATGTCCATGAGTATCATAGCTAAAGGTTATCTGTTGTCATTTACCCTCATTCCCAAGTCATTCATTATCCAAGTGTTGATAAAATGTCAGCCTCCCTACCTCTGGTCATATGTCATTTTGAGATCTAATCCTACCCAAAGAAAATACTCAAAATCTGTCAAGATCACCCCTAAGTTAGATAGTGGCACTTTAGGGAACCCCTTCCTTGGCTAAAACATCTTGAGCGATAATCTTTTGTTCAATACCATCCAACCTTGAATTAGCACTTAATATGCAAAAAAACAAAGATTGATACACCCATAGGTCGCGCCACTAAAAGGTCTTGATGTCTCAGTAGTACATGTTTCAAAAGCCAAAGTGATATAATATTGATCTATAGTGTTTCAGTGTCTCTTTCAGAAGAAGATATGCACAAGTATTCCAGAAGACATTATCAAACTAAGCATAAGAAGACAACTGCTTCTCATGTTGTCTTGAGCCTAGGATAAGATAACTAGTCAGAAAGAAAATTCAATAAGCCTCTGCAAACATAGTCAAGAAAGGTTAGTAAGTAATGACTAGCAAGAAAATACTCTACAAATACAAGTCATGTGGCTTCTAGTTTGAAAAGCTCATAAGGATATTCTGACAACAAAATACATATCTCAGAACATGCCCCTTATAGCATATTGTAAAATTTTCACTTTATTACTTATTATGATATACCAAGCAGAGATATGTATTACAAAGAAAGATGACACAGTTTGAGAAATGGATGAAGTGTCATGACTGTGTTAACCTCCTCCAAGCAAGAGCAGATGGTTGGGTCACATGTTGAAAACCTCCTCCAGTATAAAGAGAAGATGGTTTGAAAATATTATGTTAACCTCCTTCATTTAAAAGAAGATGGTTGGGAACATGACAAGGACCTCCTTCATTTAAAAATTAGAGGGTCTAGAATAGAGGTATAGCCTCATTCAAAGAGCACGAGACTAAAATTGTTTCAAATGACTTAAGAACTTGTTTACATCACTTCCTCCAAAAGGATGAAACAACTGATATATCAGTAGTGTTTCAAATAGTGTTTGAGTGAGTTCATTGTTTAAAAGAAAAAGTTGAAAATAAGTGGGAAACAATTGAAGGTTTATGAGTTGAAGTCTGGTGTTAAACCTAGGCCAAGCAGTGATATTATGGTGTTAAAGAAGCTTTGTTTTTCTTATGTCCATAAAGGTCTTCTTCAAAGGGTAATCTGAGGCTAGAGTGTCCAAAACTTGGAACAATCTCATCGAAATGACAAGAAGGTAGAATAGATTTGTTTCTTAAAAATACCTTTGCAAATGAATACATAGAGATAGTATGGATAAATAAGGCTATGACACAATAATTCAAGTTCAAGACAACATTCAAAGAAATAAAGCATACCAGAGTCATAGACAAGACCTTTTAATGTACATAAGAAAAAACTCTGTTGTTTGTATATGATTGCATTAAGGGTTCTTAAATTGCATCTCCTTGATGAACAGATGTAGGTCAAAGCTTGGTTAGTGCAAATAAGGTTTTATCCACATTCAAAAGAAAAGTCAATATAATGTGCCTAACAGTGTTTGACAAACCTCAACAATGGGCATAATCAATCACCTCCTTCCAAGAGATAGGCAAAGGATGCATCAGCAATATTGGATATGGTTCTGGAGAAATTTTCCTTTTGAAGGACAGAATGGAAAAACAGTGACAAAGAAATGAGTTTTCATAGGTTAAAAACCTATTTCACATCAAGAAAAAAGATGACCTTTCTGGTGTTTCCAAAACCCTGTTTCCTCTGTTCATAAAAAACTCCTTCAAACTGCCATAAGGTTGAAACTTGGGCTAAAAACCTTCATCCAAATGGTCAAAGAAAGAGATCTGGCTGTGGTTGACAGTAGTTCTTGTATATGTATACAAAAAGGACAGAAAATATTAGAAAAATTCATAATTTCAAAGATTTACATTAGTGGTCTCAGGGGTTATTTCCCTAATGAAAAGGCAGTGGGAAAGATCTTGTTTTTAAAGAAACCTCTTTACTTCGAAAAGGTCATGTACAGGAGTGTTTTAAAAAGGAAGCCGGCCACAACATTATTTCACCCTTCCAAACTATGCTGCAAATATATCTGATATTTTTCGAACTTCAAAGGCGAAAGATACCATTTGAAAAGGCCCATTAGCAACTTCAAACCACGAAGCAAACATCCCTTGGCTGCACACTGAAGAGAGTAAGTAGTTGTCGGGTGTTTTTTCAAGTTTTCAGTGCTTTAACTTCACACGGCATGCCTGTAGATGTGCACAGCGCGTCTATGAGCGCCTGAACAAAGGGTTTGAAAGGAGGCGCGATGTGCCTATAGATGCGCACGGCGCGCCTGTGCCTGCGGTCATCGGTGCCCGAAACCGGCCTGACGGCTCCATGTGCGTGGTGCCTTCTACTGAAAATGGCCAGCTCATCCACCAGACATCCAAAAGTGCCTTTGAACGCTGAATCAATGATCGACAAGGTCCATAAACTTATTTTCAAGGTCTTTTCCTTACTTCTTGGTAAATTTTGAAGTTAAAGGGTTTCCTTGTTGTTTTTCAAAGGGATAGAAACAGTGAAAAGAGAAGAATAATATGCCATCCTGAAACGTGTTCTTTGTGCTATGAAATAACTAAAACACCCATAGTTGCAAGAATAAATATAGAGTTAGTTTAAAGAGGTCTTCAAATCATTTTAGAAGAGTGTCTTAACAGTGTTTACAAAAGGCAGTTTGGCTGCTAAAAACAAAGAGATAGACAATGATTAGAAGATTGGGCCTTTGGTCAAAATCAAGGAAGTTTTGTTGATGTGGGTATCAAGTATTAATACAGTAATGGAGGAAAGTGTTTTATCAGTTTTGAAAGAGCCCTAAATACCTTTTAAAAACAATGATAACAAAAATCAGTGTTTGAAGGGAAGGGTTTTTGTGCCAAAACAAAGAGAAATTCCTCTGCAAACAAAAAACACAAACATATCTTGTTTAAACACTTTTCTCAAACACAGTGATCAAAGTAATTTTGGTTCTCATTTGACAAACACTTGTTTGATAGCATCAAAGAAACACAGTGACTTGCAATGAGGAAAATGTGTGGTGTTGGGAAACTATTTCAGAAACCCTTTGAATCAGCCTGTGTTGGTCAGCCAACAAAGAGTATCCAAAGAAAAATGCCTCCCAGGCAAGATAGCAAAAGTGGCCCTCACAAAAGGTATGAACCTTTTTCAACTAAGGAAGTAAATGCTCATCCTTCAGTACTTTTTAACTTTCATGAAGTGGGATGTTTGGAGTTTTGTCGAAGGGTTCAGGAGGTGAAAATTTATCTTCCCTTGACACATCTATTTTCTTTAAGACTACAAGGGAAACATGTTCATCTAGCAGGCTTAGACTTCAAGCTTTCTCCTAGATCCATTTCTAGAGCTACCAAAATTCCATATGTTGGAGAAAAATGGTTTAAGAAGAGCTACCTAGACTCAGATCAATACAAACCATTTTTGAAACCGGAGCATCAGGATGCGTGCCTATCCATCTTTCTTTTTTCATATTTGTTGACCAGTTATGCTCCCCTCATGAAGATAATCATGAAATATTTCACATGCAAGGGAAGGTTCTCATGGGTTTGTGCTTACCATGTCCGGCTACTCATGCACTTCACAAGAACCCAATTTCTAAACCTCCCCTTTTTCCTCCATAGAAGCATTGAAAATATGGCTTCTACTATTCAAAAAATACCTTCCTCTCAGCAGCCAGCTTGTCTTTTCCATCATTCCGTTATCAAAATTGTCATTCTCCATCAACTTGAGAAGAAGGAAATTTCTTGGGACACTTTCATTTCACATCCCGATTTCGCCACTGCCTTTTCATCCCATGCATCTCCTTGACCTTCTACTCATCCTCTTTCTCCTTATTCTAGTAAACCCACTCCTTAGAAGCAAAAATCTCCCATGATTGATCAAGAAGAAGAGCATAGTGAGGAATAACAACACAATGAGGAAGAACAACATAGTGATGGAGAAGAGCACAGTTAGGAAAATAAGCATAGTGATAAAGAGAAAAAAATTGAAGAGGATCAAAGTCAAAGAAAGCAAAGTGAAGAGGATAAAAGTGATGAAAAGCAGCATAGTGATGAAGAAGAGCACCATGAATAAGGGCAAAACAGTGAAGAGGGAAATGATGAAGAAATGGAACAATTTGATGAGGAACAGAGTTACAATCACAAAGAGGAGGATATTGGTAGCCCTCCTAGTAGCAAACATGATGAGGATGAAGCACAAAACATTGAGGATACAGAGCCTAAAAGTCCCGAAGAAAGCAGGGACAAAAGTAAAAAAGGAAGCCCTCAAGGAGACATCCAAGGTGACAATCAAGGCATTCATGAAAAGGGTCAAAACAATGGCAAGGATGATGAGGGGAGTAGCAAGGGCAAAGAGCAAATAGAGCATGCGCTAGCTGCCTGTCCTATGCAAGGGGCCATGCTTTCTTCTCCAAAGGTGATAAAGCCTCGAACATCAAGAAAGAGAGTGGCTCAAACTATAACTCCAAATGTTACTAGAGCACTCTGAAGCAAAGGGAAGTTGCCGAAGCAATCCATTGTTGAATTACCAAATAGGAGGAGGACCAAGAAGGCCACCCAAAGCAAGGGAAAGGAGAAGGAAGAAAGTAGCCATGAGAAAGAGAGAGACTTTGACATAATTCAAATAAACAGTGATGACAGCGAAAATGAGGCCAGAATCCTAGAATCTCTCTTGATAAATAGAGAAGAACAAATTCATGATCTAAGAGCGGATCTAGAGAGGTCTAAAAACCTCATCCATTTTCTGCAAACACAAAACAAGCAAATGAGTGTCCACATGGCGGTGTATGAGACATAGGCTAACAAGTATCAAAAAGAGGCCTCCAAAGTGCAAATTAAGTTGGAAGAACTCATGGTCGAGTTCAATGATAGTGAAGAAGAATATCAACCAAGGAGAAATAGGCCAAGGACCATGGGACTCAGAAGAGCTTTGGAGAAGCAAAAAGAGGAAGAGGTTGCCCTTTTCCAATCTTTTCCTCTTACTACTTTATTCACCCAAGAGACAGAAAACAATAGAGAAGCATGGCTTGAAAGGGTGAATGAACACTTACATAAGAAGTTGGAAAAGGCCAATAGAGATTTGGACCTTAAAAAAAAATGACCGGGCACTATAAGAAGCTTAATCAATTCGCCCGACGGAAATTGAAGGCTACACAAGAAAAGCTCAAGGAGGCTCAAAAGAGGCGCCCGGCACAAAAAGTGAAGAAAAGAATATCAAGGCTTGAAATTTTGGCCTCCAATTCTTAGCATGCTTCTGAAAACCCATGAGGGTCATGCTCGCCAAAATTGGGCATAATTCGACAAGTTTTGGTTTTTTGACATTTTTGGGCATTTTTTCTAAAAATCATGGGCATCGCCATTTGTGTTTGAAGCATCCTCAAAGGATGAAAATTGTATCATTGGATGCCATAATTTTTAGGGCATCTACTCAGTGAATTTTAGATCAAATGAAGATGATTTGGTCCCCCAAAGTGGTGAAAAATAGTCACTTTTTCAATACTCTGCCCCGCATATCAGCAAAGGCTATTTTTTTATTTTTTCCACATAGGTCAGTTTTTAATAGGCTTCTAGTGATCTGTTTGGAGAAAAAAATTCATTTTCAGAAACTAGACATTTAGAGCTTTCCAACAAGACATCACGGGCCTCATTTAGACGTTAGGAAGGCCTCCAAAAGTTGCCCACAAGATAGGGGATTTTCTGCTAATATATTTCTGAAGTATTTTTGTAAAAAATGCAGTTTTCTGAAGTGGCTTTTCCTAATGTGCGTTTAGCCTTTTTTGGCCATTTTCAGTTAGGAAAATTCAATTTAATTTCCTTTTTTACCATTTTTAGGATATTTTTATAGATATTTTGTGCCTTGGGCTTTGCAAAGCATCAAGGACAAAATCAGATATTTTTAATGGGCCAATGAGCTTGCTAGTTGGACTAGGAGGTTTTCCCTCATCTTGGCCTATATATTTCAAGAGACTTCATTGTAAATAAGGCTGAACTTGATGATATAGAGCAATATATGGTTATACAAGCTTGGAAGAAATACTCGTCTCATGCATTGGATAGTTTCTTGAATGTTTTGGATGATGAAAGAGGACAGTTGTTGGATTCCTTGACTTGGTAAAATGGTATAGTGTCCCTCTCTATTATGCTTCATATTTTTCATACATATTTCATGCTCTTGCTTGCTATGAGACAGTAGATAACAGATTTGAGACATGCCCTTGGAGGCACCTCAGATTTCCTGTTTCATTATAGCTTCTATGTTTTATTCCTTCTTAGTCATATCAAATAATCAATGATTGCTATTTGATCACTGAAGAAATTGTTTTCTTGTTTCATTTATGGTTTTATGCATGCTAAGTATGATTCACGATATGCCCTGCTTACTCATGGCTAGTCATAGCTCCACCTCTGAAACCCTTTCTTTGAATGTTTGATTGTCCTAGTTTAACCATAGAGGTCTTGTATCAATCTTGCCCTTTTCCTAAAACTCTGCAATATTAGTTCAAAGTTCCCGATAGCTTGAAATACTATGTCTAGGAATTTCCTCATAGTGCTTTGAGTTATTTGTTTGTCTTAATTGTCTTTCCCCAAACTCTGATAGAAATTTCCTAAAGTTAGAGAGTCATATATCTCTATGTATTGCTTGAATGTTTATTTCTATGCATTTATCAGTTTGTAGTTATATTGATCATGATTAATGGTTAGCCCTACCATATAAATGTTTTCTATTGAACTATTTATGTTTGAAAGCCTTTTTCCTTCACAAACTTAGTGTCCATCCCACTTCATTTTACCTTAAGATCCATTTTACCTTCATCAAATCGGCCCTTCAACATACCTTATATCACCATCTGAGGCTTTCTTTACCTTTTTGACCCCATAGCCCAGTTGATTTGACAATATTTTTATCTATCTTAGTCTTTGATCAGTTCCTCCCTCAAAACCCTAAAATAAAAACCAAAAACCTACTTCACAATTAGCCTAAAATCAGAAACATAAGAAGAAAAACACATAGATATCCCTTACACAAATAGAGAGAGCCCTCTCTGAGTCTAGGAAGGCTAGGTCCTTGGAATCCAAAGATTGGTTTGTTGTTACCCTGTCACTTGGCTTGTCAATCAGCCAAATAATGGGACCCTAACATAATGGTGATCACGGTGGGACTCTGAGTGATAAACAAACATAGATTCCATAAACCTTCATAAATCTTTAAGAATACTATCTTGTGGACTTATCCCACCGCTCACTAACATAATGGCGATCACGGTGGGAATTTGAATCAAAAAATCCTCGGTATCCCTTAGGATCTCTAAAAATCTCAGTCAAAATTAGAAAAATTAGGTATTTTTTGAAGAGTAGAAACTAGCTCCTTCACCATCTTAGAAAAATGATGATTTAGCTATAGGAAACTCTTCCAAACCTCAGGGCTACATATAGGAACTCAGAAAACCCCAAAATATCTCTAGATTGGATTTTCCTAGTTATTGGTGGTGGACCATAAGTACATCTCTATAAAAACAACAAAAAATCCACCTAGCGACTCCAATAGCCTCCAGTAGGCCTAAAAACTCCATAAAAACCAAAAATTTCATAAACCATACTTTTCTGTTGACTCATCCTTTCCAAAAATTAAAATTCATGGTGCAAACTTTGTAATCAATGGCAAAATAAGTATAAATTAGCGATTTAGAAAGCTTCACCTAAACATAGGATATAAACAGAATAAACTTGCAAATAGAACCATTAGTTTGTCCAAACAGTCTAGCAAACTGTTGAAACTAAGTGATAAGTCTTTCTTGCAAGTCTCCACCTCAAAGTTTGCTAAGAAAACTTTTTCCCAAAAGCATCTTTGATAATATTGGTGGTGGACCATAGATCACAAAGAAATCCACCTAGCGACTCCACTAGCCTTCATTTTTGTTTTGACCATTCTTCACATTAGCGAAACCCCTAGAGAGGCCATCCATCCAACACAATCACAAATACCATCCTCTCTAAAATCTGAATTCAAAATCTGGCTTCACGAAGAATTAATACTAGATCTCATCCAGACCCAAATCCCCCTATCATACTACATAACCCAGAGAAGATTCTGTGGCAAACTTCTGAAACTAGCAACTTAGCTACCAATAGGTCCATCTGTAAAGCAAGATCTATAACTGAACATCTCACATACCTGCATGATTCCCCAGTTGACTTAAAATCAGAAAATACCCTTTTTATAAGAAAGTCACAAAGTAAAATCAACTTTGAAGATCTTGAGCCCTTAGATTTGTAACAGAGTCCTAGTAGAGAAGCCTCACCTACTACACCTTCCGACTTTCAGCTTCTCCACCACTTTGGCTCCTACCATCCCAAATCTGCTCAAAATCATTTCACAAGTCTGAGTACATCCACCATGCCCATCCAAACCACCACTGTTAAAATCATCTAAGCTCATCCTACAAGCCCTCATATTTTAAATCAACCATTAGCTCCCTCCATGGAAGCTTGGTATGCACCCTTGGTGTTTCCACAGCCTTTGGCACCTTTACAACATGACTAGTAATCCAAAATCCCGCACTTCACCAGAGTTGAGGCTACTATCACCCAACAACATGTAGATAGAATTAGTGATGCCTTTGAATACATGGAAATAGAAGACAAGACCATAAGAATGAGGATGTTCGCCCAAAGCCTGGGCAGAGAACCCAAAAAATGGTTTAGGAGCTTAACTCCAAACAGTATACAAGATCTCCCTGAACTCTACCAAACTTTCATAAATAGGTGGGAAATTCGAAAAAACCCCATTCAAATCCTTTCTGAGTATAAAAATCTGAAAAGGAATAATGGGGAAAGTGTTTGGGACTACTGCACTAGGTTAAACAGTGTTTATAATGCCCTCCTGCCTCACTTCAAACCTCCACTTGGCTCAGCTTTAGCAAAGTTTCCTGAAGTCTTCAACCCAGACATGACTTATCAACTAAGAGACAAGGACCCCGTAACCTTAGAGGAAATGCAAAAAGTGGCTATGAGTGCAGAAACCAACTTAGCTGAGAAGAGAGCTAGGATGAAATCAGAGAATAAAGTCACATACCGTGACGAATTTTCCCCTTCAGTATCTTCCTCAGATCCTAGAATAGATGACCTAGTTAGATCCATGGCAAAAATCTGGGAAAAGATAAGTGAAAAGACACCTCTTACGGACAACCAGCCAAACCCTCAAAACAGGAACCAAAACTAAAACTTTAGGAGTGACCAGTCTCAAAATAAACCAAGGGAAAGTGACCAACAAATCAGGCCACCCTTCAATGAAAACTATGTTGATGAAGAAGAGAGGGATACAGAACCCATTGCTGAAATTCATTTAAACCTAATAGGTTCTGATAACGAGGGAGAGGTTTACCTCACAGAAGAAGAACAAGCTTTCTTCTCCCCAAATCAAAATGAAACCAACTATGAGGACCCCGAAGATCTGCTATAGGATTTCATAACGCCATAATAGAAGCTCATAGGAAGTATGATCTTAGAAGTAGAAAAAACCAAGACAACTCCAAGAAAGGTAGCTCAAACATTGCTATTACTAAAACCCCTGATACCATCCTTAAAAGAGCAGTGGATATCAACAAAATCGTGGTCAAGAAAACTGACCAAAACAAAGATGAAGCTATTCAAACAAGCCTTTGCCCAGATCTTCCTAGTACCTCTACCAAGATTCCTGAGATAGCTGTGTTGAACAAAATCTCGAACCAAAGTCAGCAAATTAAGAACATAGAGAAATTCATGGTTGAAAAAACTGAAGCAAACCTATCTAAACTACAAGCACCCTTCAGTTTTAAAGGATAAATTTCCAAAATAAAGATCACCATGTCTCTCTCTGAACTTATTGCCCAAAGCTCTTACAAATCCCAAGTGCTAAAGGTCATGAATATAGGAAAATATGAAAACACTCTAAATCTAGCTGATGACACCCATGAAGTGTTGCTTGGTCCAAAAATAGAAGGGAAATTCCAAGAAGGAACCACTCTTCCCTTTTACATCAGTCTGAATATACATGACCAAATCCTACACAATGCCATGCTACACTCTGGGGCTACACATAATCTCATGCCAAAGGTTGTGAGGGAAAGATTAGGCCTAGAAATAACAAAAACTTATAAAGACTTATATTCATTTGATTCAAGTAGAGTCAAGTGTCTAGGCTTAATCAAAGAACTTCGTTTCAGTTTGGCTCAAATACTTGCAAAACACCTAATCATGGACATAGTGGTAGCAGACATCCCTCCCAAGTACAGAATGCTTTTATCCAGAACTTGGGGAGCCAAGCTTCAGGCAAATATTCAACTTGATATGTCCTACACGACCATTCCCATTTTTAACCAAACTAGAATACTCTATTGGGAGTCACACATGAAATATATGGTCAGCAACCAAGAAAGGCTAGATAAAATCCCAATGTACTCCTTGCATTCTGATCTAAATTTTTTCATTTTACATAGTGACGAAGACATTGAGGAACAATTAGGAGAATTTGAAACAAATTTAGGCACACCACATCATTCACCCCAAGTTCTCTATGATGAGCTGGACACTCAAAATTATCATGACCATGAGCAGTTATGTCTTGAGGGAAGAGAGTTTGTTCCTCTTGAAATAGAAGTAGAGTAGGAAGCACAAAACATTATATACCATCAAGAAAATTGCTCAAACCATAGACAAACATCAGCAATAACATCAGGAGAATTTTTTAGAACAGAGGAATTAGAAGACTTGCATATTACAAACCTCTTTGGAAATCAGGGGCAGGGAAGCTTAATGTTCTTACCATACCTTAAATATTTACCATCTCATAAATCTACCCCCTCAAATGAAACCTTGACTATAGCCACAATAGCTAAAAATCCAAAAAAAAATTCTGATAAACTTCTTATAAAAGGATATGATGATTGCAGTCCAAATATACCTAAGTTGTTTGAACTAGACAACATTCTGCCACTCCACCAAAGACTTAGAACTGCTATAATTTGCAATATTGTTCAAGATACTACTACATGTAGAGAAAATAGTGAGAAGCACTATGACACTGCCATTAATCCAAGAAACAACTTCGACAAAATAAAATACAAAAATCTTGACCAAACAGTAATAATGAAAGACAAGACAGCTGGACATAGGATCTGTGTTGATTTTAGAAACACAAATACACACCCTTGGGACAGAGATTATATCCTTCCTACTCAAGACCATGCTATACAAATGATAGGTGCTTCTAATCATGTGTCTTTAAAAAATGATGTTTGAGGGTATCACCGAATAATTCCTTTGCAAAGCGAACAACTCAAAGATTTTTTCAAGTATCCTGGAAGTAGTTCCATCTTCAAACCCAAAATTTCAAAACCACCAGACACCAAAAACATGCTCCTAAAAGCCATGTTTCTAGTTCTGAATTTCTGCATTCTGATGTACCTTGATGATGTCATCATATACTTCAAAAATGACAAAGAATATCTGCATTATTTGAAAAATATGTACAACAAAAGGAGAAGTGGAGATCAAAGGTATAAAGAAGTACAACGAGAAGATATGGGGTTATTTAGAGATTCATGCATGAATCCTTATGTTATGCTTGAAAGAGAAAATTTTCCAAACTTTTCTTTTCAAGAGCTGAGTGGAACAAGAGTGGTAGGAGATCCTCATGAAGATAAGATGCTCAAGTTTCACCATTTTCAGGATTTCTAGTTCCACATTTTCAATCATTGTATATATCATTGTTTGAAGAAATAAAACCAAAAAAAGAAAACTCAAAAACAATAGAAAAGTAGAAAAAGAGGGTAGTTTGAAAAACAGAAACAAAGCCCCATGTTCAAAAAATAGTCATTCTAAAAGCGCGCAAGTCTAAATGCTGCTACTAGTGCTCAAAATGTCTTGTTCAGTTATCTAGCCTAATCATAACTGACCATGTTTTAAATTTATTTACTGATAAGTTAGTGAGAGAAGAGATAGTCAATATTGTTTAAGCTTGACTTGTCAAAGAAAATAGACTAGGAAAAGATACTGGTTCCACATGCTCAAAACAGAACCAAAGAGGAAAACAGGGATGAAAAACAAACTTTGTATCCTAGCCCTGATTTTTCTAAATTTCATTTTTATGAAAAATAATATTTGTGTGCAACTTGTCTTTAATGCCACAAGTACATGACAAATCAGACTGTCTAATCCTGATTTGGACATTTTTCAATTTCATGTTTTAGTTTAGAGAATAACATCCTGTCAAACAGCTTAATCTTCACAGTCGATCTAGCATAGGTAGAGAAACAAAGGAGTTCATCAGTTTAATCTGAACTCCTGGCGGGTATAACTGTAGAATTAGATAGTGTCATTTTTCAAAAATATTATACCAAAGGGTTGTTGGTCCAAGTGCACCTGAAAGAAGAAAAAATGTTAGGAAATGTAGCGGGGTAGGTAGAAATGACTTTGATGCTAATCATGCTGTCAATTTTCAAAAATAGCATCCAGGAAGAAAGAAATTTGTGTCAGTGGATAAAGGCACTGGTCTTCAAAGGCCAGAGAACTGAAATTATGAACACCTCCTAAAAAGGAGCCGCCCTCCCTAAATGGAGCCAATGTTAGTCATCAATATTTTTCACCTATTGATGATGACTAGTTTTTTAAGCTAATTTTTCTAGAACCTGATCTCCAATTTGTCAAATATGTCATCTAGAAAACACCCCTAAACAATTTTTTTCCTCCTACCTTGTTCCAGTCAACCTATGATGAGAAAAAACCTAGTTGTCAAGTATTATCTAGTTCCAGTCATATAATCCTATCCATGAGTTGTCATAGCTAAATGTTATCTGCTATCATTTACCCTCATTCCCAAGTCATTCATTATCCAAGTGTTGATAAAATGTCAGCCTCCCTACCTTTGGTCATATGTCATTTTGAGATCTAATCCTACCCAAAGAAAATACTCAAAATCTGTCAAGATCGCCCCTAAGTTAGATAATGGCGCTTTAGGGAACCCCTTCCTTAGCAAAAACATCCTGAGCCAAAATATTTTGTTCAATACCAACCAACCCTGAATTAGCGCTTAATCTGCAAAAAACAAAGCTTGATACACCCATAGTTCTACCACTAAAAGGTCTTGATGTCTTAGTAGTACATGTTTCAAAATCCAAACTGATATAATATTGATCTATAGTGTTTCAGTGTCTCTTTCAGAAGCAGAGATGCACAAGTTTTCCAGAAGACATTATCAAACTGAGCATAAGAAGACAGTTGCTTCTCATGTTTTCTTGAGCCTGGGATAAGAATACTAGTCAGAAAGAAAATTCAATAAGCCTCTGCAAACACAGTCAAGAAAGGTTATTAAGTAATGACTAGCAAGCAAATACTCTACAAATACAAGTCATGTGGCTTCCAGTTTGAAAAGTTCACAAGGATATTCTGACAACAGGATACATATGTCAGAACATGCCCCTTATAGCATATTGTAAAATTTTCACTTTATTACTTATTATGATATACCAAGTAGAGATCTGTATTACAAATGAAGATGACACAGTTTTAGAAATGGATGAAGTGTCATGTCTGTGTTAACCTCCTCCAAGAAAGAGTAGATGGTTGGGTCACATGTTGAAAACCTCCTCCAGTATAAAGAGTAGATGGTTTGAAAATATTATGTTAACCTCCTTCATTTAAAAGTAGATGGTTGGGAACATGACAAGGACCTCCTTCATTTAAAAAGCAGATGGTCGGGAACAGCGGTATAGCCTCATTAAAAGAGCACGAGACTAACAGTGTTTCAAATGAATTAAGAACTTGTTTACACCACTTCCTCCAAAAGGATGGAACAACTGATATATCAGTACTGTTTCAAATAGTGTTTAAGTGAGTTCACTGTTTAAAGGAAAAAGTTGAAAATCAGTGGGAAGCAATTGAAGGTTTAAGAGTTGAAGTCTGGTGTTAAACCTAGGCCAAGCAGTGATATTATGGTGTTAAAGAAGCTTTGTTTTTCTTCTATCCATAAAGGTCTTCTTCAAAGGGTAATCTGAGGCTAGAATGTCCAAAACTTGGAACAATCTCATCGAAATGACAAGAAGGTAGAATAGCTTTGTTTCTTAAAAAGAACTTTGCAAATGAATACACGGAGGCAGTATGGATAAAGAAGGCTATGAGACAATGATTCAAGTTCAAGACAACATTCAAAGAAATAAAACATACCACAGTCATAGACAAGACCTGTTAATGTACATAAGAACAAACTCTGTTGTTTGTATATGATTTCATTAAGGGTTTTTAAAGGCCATCTTCTTGATGAACAGATGTAGGTCAAAGCTTGGTGAGTTCAAATAAGGTTTTATCCACATTCAAAAGAAAATGTCAATATAAGGTGCCTAACAGTGTTTGAAAAACTTCAACAATGGGCATAATCAATCACCTCCTTCCAAGAGATAGGAAAAGGATGCATTAGCAGTCTTGGATATGGTTCTGGAGCAATTTTCCTTTTGAAGGACAGAATGGACTAATAGTGACAAAAAAATGAGTTTTCATAGGTTAAAAACATGTTTCATATCAAGAAAAAAGATGACCTTTCTGGTGTTTACAAAACCCTATTTCCTCTGTTCATAAAAACCTCCTTCAAACTACCATAAGCGTGAAACTTGGGCTAAAAATATTCATCCAAATAGTCAAAGAAATATATCTGGCTATGGTTGATAGTAGTTCTTTCATAGGTATACAAAAATGATAGCAAAGATTATAAAAAGTCATAATTGCCAAGAGTTACATTAGTGGTCTTAGGGGTTATTTCCCTAATCAAAAGGCAGTGAGAAAGATCTTGTTTTTAAAAAAACCTCTTTACTTCGAAAAAGTTATGTATAGGAGTGCTTTCAAAAGGAAGCCAGGCACAACATTATTTCACCCTTCCAAACAATGTTGTAAATATACTTGAGATTTTTCTAACTTCAAAGGCGAAATAGACCATTTAGAAAGGCCCATTAGCAACTTCAAACCACGAAGCAAACATCCCTTGGCTGCACACTGAAGAGAGGAAGTAGTTGTCAGGCGTTTTTCCAAATTTTGGTGCTTGAACTCTGCGCAGCGCGCCTGTAGATGTATGCTATGCACCAGTGAGCGCCCGAACAAAGGGCTTGAATGGAGGCACGGCACGCCTGTAGATGCGCATAACGCGCCTGTGCCTGCGGTCACTGGTGCCCGAAACCGACCTGACACCTCCATCTGCGTGGTGCCTTCTACTTCAAATGTCCCGCTCATCCACCAGACCTCTAAAAACACCTTTGAACGCTGAATCAATGATTGACAAGGTCCATAAACTTATTTTCAAGGTATTTTCCTTACTTCTTGGTAAATTTTGAAGTTACAGGGTTTCCTTGTTGTTTTTCAAAGGGATAGAAACAGTGAAAAGAGAAGGCTAATATGCCATCTTGAAAGGTGTTCTTTGTGCTATGAAATAACTAAAATGCCCGTAGTTGCAAGAAGAAATACAGAGTTAGTTTAAAGAGGTCTTCGAATCATTTTAGAAGAGTGTCTTAACAGTGTTTACAAAAGGTAGTTTGGCTGCTAAAAACAAAGAGATACATAGTGATTAGAAGATTGGGCCTTTGGTCAAAATCAAGGAAGTTTTGTTGTTGTGGGTATCAAGTATTAATACAATAATAGAGGAATGTGTTTTATCAGTTTTGAAAGAGCCCTAATTACCTTTTAAAAACAATGATAACAAAGAGCAGTGTTTGAAGGGAAGGGTGTTTGTGCCGAAACAAAGGGAAAGTCCTCTTCAAACAAAAACCACAAACATATCTTGTTTAAACCCTTTGCTCAAACACAGTGATCAAAGTGATTTTGGTTCTCATTTGAAAAACACTTGTTTCATAGCATCAAAGAAACACAGTGACTTTCAAGGAGGAAAATGTGTGGTGTTGGGAAACTATTTTAGAAACCCTTTGAATCAGCCTGTGTTGGTTAGCCAGCAAAGAGTATCCAAAGAAAAATGCCTCCCAGGAAAGATAGCATAAGTGGCCCTCACAAAAGGTATGAACCTTTTTCAACTGAGGAAGTAAATGCTCATCCTTCAGTACTTTTTAACTTTCATGAAGTAGGATGTTTGGAGTTCCGTCAAAGGGCTAAGGACGTGAAAATTTATCTTCCCTTGACACATCTATTTGCTTTAAGACTGCAAGGGAAACATGTTCATCTAGTAGGCTTAGAATTCAAGCTTTATCCTAGATCCATTTCCAGAGCTACCAAAATTCCATATGTCAGAGAAAAATGGTTTAAGCAGAGCTACCTAGACTCAGATCAATACAAACCCTTTTTGAAACCAGAGCATCAGGATGCATGCCCATCCATCTTTCCCTTTTCATATTTGTTGACCAGCTATGCTCCCCTCCTGAATATAATCATGAAATATTTCACATGTAAGGGAAGGTTTTCCCGGGTTTATGCTTACCATGTCCGGCTACTCATGCACTTCACAAGAACCCAATTGCTAAAACTCCCATTTTTTCTCCATAGAAGCATTGAAAAGATAGCTTATACTGTTCAAAAGAGACCTTCCTCTCAGCAACCAACTTGTCTTTTCCATCATTCCCTTATCAAAATTGTCATTCTCCATCAACTTGAGAAGAAGGGAATTTCTTGGGACACTTTCATTTCACATCCCGATTTCGCCACTGCTTCTTCATCCCATGCATTTCCTTCACCTTCCACTCATCCTCTTTCTCCTTCTTCTAGTAAACCCACTCCTAAGAAGAACAAATCTCCCATGATTGATCAATAAGAAGAGCATAGTGAGGAAGAACAACACAGTGATGGAGAAGAGCACAGTGAGGAAATGCAACATAGTGATAAAGAGAAAAACAGTGAAGAGGATCAAAGTCAAAGAAAGCAAAGTTAAGAGGAGAAAAGTGAAGAAAATCATAGTGATGAAAAGCAGCGCAGTGATGAAGAAGAGCACCATGAAGAAGGGAAAAACAGTGAAGAGGGAAATGATGAAGAAATGGAACAATTTGATGAGGAGCACAACAGTCACAAAGAGGAGGATATTGGTAGCCCTTACAGTAGCAAACATGATGAGGATGAAGCACAAAACATTGAGGATACTAAGCCTAAAATTCCTGAAGAAATCAGGGAAAAAAATGAAAAAGGCAGCCCTCAAGGAGACATGCAAGGTGATAGTCAAGGCATTCATGAAAAGGGTCAAAACAGTGGCAAGGATGATGAGGGGAGTAGCAAGGGCAAAGAGCAAATAGAGCATTTGCTAGCTGCCTCTCCTAGGCAAGGGGCCATGCTTTCTTCTCCGAAGGTGAAAAGGCCCCGAACATCAAGAAAGAAGGTGGCTCAAACTGTAACTCAAAATGTTACTATAGCACTCCGAAGTAAGGGGAAGTTTCCCAAGCAATCCATTGTTGAATTACCAAAGAGAAGGAGGACCAAGAAGGCCACCCAAAGCAAGGGAAAGGAGAAGGAAGAAAGTGTCCATGAGAAAGAGAGAGACTTTGACATAATTCAAATAAACAGTGATGATAGTGAAAATGAGGCTATAATCCTACAATCTCTCTTGATAAATAGAGAAGAACAAATTCATGATCTAAGAGTGGATCTAGATAGGTCTAAAAGCCTCATCCATTTTCTGCAAACACAAAACAAGAAAATGAGTGTCCACATGGTGGTGTATGAGACACGGGCTATCAAGTATCAAGAAGAGGCCTCCAAAGCACAAATTAAGTTGGAAGAACTCATAGGCGAGTTCAATGATAGTGAAGAAGAATATCAACCAAGGAGAAAGAGGCCAAGGACAATGGGACTCAGAAGAGCTTTGGAGAAGAAAAAAGAGGAAGAGGCTGCCCTTTTCCAATCTTTTCCTCTTACTACTTTATTCACCCAAGAGATAGAAAAAAATAGAGAAGCATGTCTTGAAAGGGTGAATGAACACTTGGAGAAGAAGTTGGTAAAGGCCAATAGAGATTTGGACTTTCAAAGAAAAATTATCGGGCACTATAAGAAGCTTAATCAATTTAACCGATGGAAATTGAAGGCTGCACAAGAAAAGCTCAAGGAGGCTCGAAAGAGGCGCCCGGCACCAAAAGTGAAGAAAAACATATCAAGGCTTGAAATCTTGGCCTCCACTTATTAGAATGCTTCTGAAAACCCATGAGGGTCATGCTCGCAAAAATTGGGCATAATTCGACAAGTTTTGGTCTTTTGACATTTTTGGGCTCTTTGCTAAAAATCATGGGCATCGCCATTTTTTTTTTTGAAGCATCCTCAAAGGATGAAAATGGTACCATTGGATGCCATAATTTCAGGGGCATCTACTCATAGAATTTCAGATCAATTGAAGATGATTTGGTCCCCCAAAGTGGCGAAAAATAGTCACTTTTTCAACACTCTGCCCCGCATATCAGCAAAGGCTATTTTTTGGGTTTTCCACACAGGTCAGTTTTTAGTAAGATTCTGGTGATCATTTTGTTAGAAAATTAAATATTATGGAGCAATGCAACACATAAAATATGCGGAAAATACAAGCACACAAAAAACACATAAAACCAGAGAGACACAGATATACGTGGTTCACCCAGTTTGGGCTACGTCCACCCCGAACAGCCAGTCCTTCCTTTCTATTATCCAGCAAAAATGAAGAGACAAAACCTACAGCAGATCTGCTGTAATATCCTCTGTTCTCTCTCACAGTCTCCCTCTCTGTTTCTTGCTCCGAGAATACACTCATATTACAAAACCACAATACAATGCCCTCATATATACGAGGGGGTTGCCTTCTAGGGCAAAAAACCATAATCTAAACATAACTTCTACCGTCAGATCATTTGCGTAATGAACGGCCCAGATTGACTAGAAATTACTATACTTTTACAAGGCAATTTTACATCTGTTTATCTTTGGGGTGCTGCCCCCGGGGGTCCCCGCTGTGTGGGGGCTCAAAAAGGGAGGCTGCCTCCGGGACTTACCTGCTGATTAATTACGTGGGAAGGGTTGGCCACTCTGTATGAGTACAAAGGGGTCCAATGCTATGATACAAAATAAAGAAGATAATCAGGTTCCACACCCAACAATCTCCCACTTGGAGAATGATTGTAGCAACTCCACCACTACTTCATTTGCTGGACAATTACTCCACTTTGGACCTGGCTGTTTCTCATCTTCATCGTCATACTTGAAGACTAATTGAAACTGAGCATAATCTCAGTTTCTCCCTGGTTACAACTTTCGTTAGCACATCTGCAAGATTCTGGCTAGTGTGTATCTTTTCCAGCTTCAGCTGTCCATCTTCCAATACTAACCATATGAAATGGTACCTGAGTTGTATGTGTTTAGTCTTGGAAAGAAATGCTGAGTTCTTTGCAAGATGAATGGAACTTTGGCTATCACTATATAATGTGCCCATATCATGCTTCTTACCCAATTCATCCATAAACCTTTGTAACCAAATCATTTCTTTACTAGTCTCTGTAGCAGCAACATACTTCGCTTTTGTTGTTGAAAGTGAAACAACACTTTGGATTTTTAAAACCCAACTAGCAGTTGTTCCACCTACAGTAAATACATACACTGTAGTGCTCCTCCTGTTATCTTTGTCACCTGCCATATCTACGTCAACATATCCCTGTAGAGAAATGTTTGAACCACCAAATCATAATGCTTGATTTGTGGTACCTCTAAAATATCTGAGAATCCATTTTACTGCCATCCAATGTTATTTTCTTGGATTTTTCATGTACCTGCTTACAACTCCCACTGCATGTGCAATATTAGGCTTTTTGCAGACCATTTCATACGTCAATCTTCCAATTATTGATTCATATGGAACTTTAGACATATAATCCATTTCTTCTTGGGTCTTGGGACACATCTCCCTACTATGTTTGAAATGGCTAGCAAAAGGTGTACTAACTGGTTTTGAATTCTGCATATTAAATATTTTTAACACCTTTTCTATGTACTCATTCTGAGACAGTGTTAATTTGTGATTTTTCCTGTCTCTAACTATCCTCATACCAAGGATTTGTTTTGTAGCTCCCAAATCCTTCATTGCAAATGAATTTTCCAATTTTATTTTGAGCACATTTATTTCCTGCATGTTAGACCCTGCAACAAGCATTTCGTCTACATACAATAACAATATAATATAGCTACCATCATTTTTCCTTTTCAAATAAACACAATGATCAGAGTGACATCTAATATAACCTTGTTCAGGCATAAACTTGTCAAATTTTAGATACCACTGCCTTGGAGCCTGTTTTAAGCCATACAAACTCTTCTTTAGCCTGCACACTAATTTTTCATTCCCTTTCACCTCATATCCTTCTGGTTGCCGTACGTATATTCTTTTCAAATCTCCATGGAGAAAAATTTGTCTTTACATATAATCGTTCAAGATGAAAATATTTCCGTCGCTACAAGACTTAAAATAGTTCTCCCCTTAACGATTCCAACAACAGAGAAAATATTTCATCAAAATCAATAATTTTCTTCAAGGGTAAACCCTTCTCATCTACCACAAGTCTAGCTTTGTACCTCTCGTTTCCCCTCCATCTTCTCCTTCTCACCAGAACCCATTTATTCTGCAATGCAGTTTTACCTGCAGGAAACCTGACTAAGTTCCAAGTGTGGTTATGCATTAAGGAGTTCATCTCTTCTTCCATGGCTAGCTCCCACTTCTTCCTGCTTTCAACCTGCATTACGTCTTCATAACATTCGGGTTCACCAGAATCACTCAACAATAAATAATATAATGAAGGAGAGTATCGTTCAGGGGGTCTACTTATCCTGGTAGATCTTCTAACACCACTTTCAGGTGTTTGAGGTGCCTGTTGTTGTTGTGGTGGTTGGAATGCCGGTGGTTAAGCGATTATTATTATTTTCGTGCACCTTTACTTTTTCGCTTATCTCATCAAGAACCGTGTATCCTCGCTTTCTTTTTCCTATTTGTTTCTTTTCCCGCAACCGATTCTTTTACAATACCTTTTCATTGAATATTACATCTCTGCTCCTAATTATTTTGTGATTTTCATAATCATATAAGCGATAACTAAAATCATTAACACCATATCCAATAAAGTTACATTTCTTTGATTTTCCCTCAAGCTTTGTTCTATTTTCTATATTAATATGGGCAAAGGCCTCATAGCCAAAAGTCTTTAAAAAGGATTAGTTTACCTTTTTACCTGTCCATGCTTCCTTTGTAATACCACCATCCAAGGAAATTGAAGGCCCTCTATTTATTAGATAAGCAACAGTATCTACAAAATCTGTCCAAAATTGTAAAGGCAATCATGCATGCAATCTCATGCACCTTGCACGCTCCATGATTTTTCTGTTCATCCTTTCTGACACACCATTTTCTTGTGGTGTTCTTGGAACTGTCTTCTCTCTGCAAATTCCATGCTTTGAATAGTACCTATCAAAATCTTTGTTGCAATATTCACCTCCACATAACCGATATGAGACACTTCAACTTCTTCTCGTCTCCTCCCCAATCAAAGCTTTCCATTTCTTGAAAGTATCAAATACATCATATTTATTCCCGAGACAATAACCATGTTTTTCTAGTTGCATCATCAATAAAAGTAACATAATAACGACAGCCACCGAGAGATGATATCTAAGCAGGTCCCCATACATCTATATGCACAAGCTCCAATTTTTTGCTCTTCTTTTCTTTCCCAACTCTGAGAAATCTGACTCTCTTTTGTTTTCCATAAATGCAATTTTCATAGAAATACAAATCAACATTCTTCAAACCTGGAAACAAATTTCTTGAGTGAAGAATCTTCATTCCTTTCTCACTCATGTGTCCGAGCCTATGATGCCATAATTATGTATCTTCTCCTTTGGAAGTTAAAGCATTAACAGAGTTAGAAATACCATTGCATAAATACAATGTACCAACCTTTTCACCTTTTGCTATTACTGTGGCTCCTTTGTGACTTTCCAGTTTTATCTCAGGAAAGTTGCCACACAACTCACCGCCTAACCGTCTCGTTGAAATTAGATTTTTCTTTCATATCCGGAACATGCCTTACCTCCTTTAATAGCCATTGGTTTCCATTCTGTTGTTTTACAAGAACTTTATCCATTCCAACAATTTTACAGGGTTTATCATCACCCAAACGAACTTTTCCAAAATCTCCTTGAACATAGTCATGAAAATAATTCTTATCATGTGTGGCATGGAATGAGGCCCTTGACTCTACCACCCATGAATCAGTAACATTTTCGAAAGAAAGAATCAAAGCGTATTGTAACACATCACCTGTCACATTTTCTTCATGATTGTTTTCTTGCTGTGCATCTCCTTCTTTTCCCTTCCAAGATCTACAATATTTATTCAGGTGTCCTTTCTTTCCGCATTTCTAGCATACTATCCCAGATCTAAACTTGGATCTGCCTTTCCTTGATTTACTATGATATCCTGAGCTCTTTCCCCTTTCCATTCTTTTCTTCTCTAGACTCTACACTAAAGCATTACCCGATGTTTCACCCAGGCTTTTCCGTCGCATTTCGCTGGCTAGCACCCACAACATCATCAAACTTTAAAGTACTAGATTCAGAGACGTAGTTACTAATGGCTATTACTAAACCATTCCAACTCTTCCGCAATGAGCACAAGAATAACAGCTCTCTATCTTAACTTCATCATCAAAGTTTACCCCTACAAAACTTAACTGACTAGTAACTGTATTAAATTCATTTAAATGGTCTGCAACAGATCCACCTTCCGACATCTTCATATTAAATAGTCATTTCATAAGAAATACCTTATTTGAGGCTGAGGGTTTTTCATATAGTTTTTCCAACATATGCATCAAACCCTCTGTTGTTGTTTCCTTCGAAATATTGAAGGCGACGGATGCCACAAGGCACAACCGTACTATTATGAGTGCCTTTCTATCGAGAATGTTCCATTCCGCATCTATCATGGCCGTCGGCTTCTTTGTTTTTCCACTCAATGGTAGGTACAGATCTTTCTGATACAAATAATCCTCCATCTTCATCTTCCACAGTGGGAAGTTTTGGCCGTTAAATTTCTCGACCCCAAGCTTACCATCTTCCGCCATTTCTCCCACTCGAACCAGGAACCCTTCTTTCCTGCGAGTTTATTAGCCAAATATACCTTCGGCTCTGATACCAGTTGTTAGAAAATTAAATATTATGGAGCAATGCAACACATAAAATATGCGGAAAATACAAGCACACAAAAAACACATAAAACTAGAGAGACACAGATATACGTGGTTCACCTAGTTTGGGCTACGTCCACCCCGAACAGCCAATCCTTCCTTTCTATTATCCAGCAAAATGAAAAGAAAAAACCTACAGCAGATCCGCTGTAATATCCTCTGTTCTTTCTCACAGTCTCCCTCTCTGTTTCTCGCTCCGAGAATACACATACAATGCAAAACCACAATACAATGCCCTCATAAAAGCGAGGGGTTTCCTTCTAGGGAAAAAAACCCTAATCTAAACATAACTTCTACCGTCAGATCATTTGCCTAATGAACGACCCAGATTAACTAGAAATTACTATACTTTTACAAGGAAATTTTACATCTATTTTTAGCTTTGGGGGCGCTGCCCCTGAAACCCCCACCAGGGGGGGCTTCGAAAATCATTTCCGCCCCCCTGGACCCCCCACGGCAGCGATTAATTACGGGCAGCGTTGTCGCCCCTTTTTAAGGTACAGGGGTCCAATGCTGTGATACAAAGTAAACAAGATAATCAGGCTACACACCCAACACATTTTGGAGAAAAAAAAAGCATTTTTAGAAACTAAACATCTAGAGCTTTCCAATGAGCCATCATGGGCCTCGTTTCAACATCAGGAAGGCCTCCAAAAGTTTCCCACACGATAGGGAATTTTCTGCTGATATATTTCTGAAGTTTTGTAAAAAATGCAGTTTTCTGAAGTGGCTTTTCCTAATGTGTGTTTAGCCTTTTTTGGCCATTGTCAGTTAGGAAAAGTCAATTTAATTTCCTTTTTTAGCATTTTTAGGATATTTTGTGCCTTGGGCTTTGCAAAGCCTCAAGGACAAAATCAAATATTTTTGATGGGCCAATGAGCTTGCTAGTTGCACTAGGAGGTTTTCCCTCATCTTGGCCTATATATTCCAAGAGACTTCATTGTAAATAAGGATGAACTTGATGATATAGAGCAATATATGGTTATAAAATCTTGGAAGAAATACTTGTCTCATGCATTGGATAGTTTCTTGAATGTTTTGGTTAATGAAAGATGATTGATGTTGGATTCCTTGACTTGGTAAAATGGTATAGTGTCCCTCTCTGTTATGCTTCTTAGTTTTCATATATATTTCATGCTCTTGCTTGCTATAAGTTAGTAGAGAATATATTTGAGACATGCCCTTAGAGGCACCTCAAATTTCCTGTTTCATTATAGCTTCTATGTTTTCTTCCTTCTTAGTCATATCAAAGAATCCTTGATTGCTCTTTGATCACTGAAGAAATTGTTTGCTTGCTTCATTTATGGTTTTATGCATGCTAAATATGATTCATGATATGCCTTGCTTACTCATGGCTATTCATAGCTCCACCTCTGAAACCCTTTCTTTGAATTTTTGATTGTCCTAGTTGAACCAAAGAGGTCTTGTATCGATCTTTCCCTTTGCCTAAAACTCTGCAATCTTATTTCAAAGTGCCTGATAGCTTGAAATACTATGTCTAGGCATTTCCTCATAGTGCTTTGAGTTATTTTTTTGTATTAATTGTCTTTCCCCAAAGTCTGATAGCAATTTCCTAAAGTTAGAGAGTCATATATCTCTATGTATTGCATCAATGTTTATTTCTATGCATTTATCAGTTTGTAGTTACATTTATCATGATTAATGGTTAGCCCTATCATATAAATGTTTTCTATTGAACTATTTATGTTTGAAATCTTTTGTCCTTCACAAACTTAGTGTCCATCCCACTTCATTTTACCTTAAGATCCATTTCACCTTGATCAAATCAGCTCTTCAACATACCTTGTATCACCATCTGAGGCTTTCTCGAGGTTTTCCACCCCATAGCCTAGTTGATATGAAAATATTTTTATCTATATTAGTCTTTGATCAGTTCCTCCCTCAAAAACCTAAAAGAAAAACCAAAAACCTACTTCACAACTAGCCTAAAATTAGAAACATAAGAAGAAAAACACATAGATATCCCTTACACAAATAGAGAGAGCCCTCTCTGAGTCCAGGAAGGCTAGGTCCTTGGGCTCCAAAGATTAGTTTGATCTTACCCTGTCACTTGGCTTACCAATCAGCCAAGTGACAGGATGCAAACCCATTTAGAAAATATTTGCGTGCCAGAAGATTAAGCAGACCATTTGATTATATTACATTATCACATGTATCAAGGAATCAAAACCAAACAGTTGATTACATAGCTAACAATACCCTAGACTGGAATGCATCACGAACAAGCCACCATACATAAAAACCAAAAACATGTATATCCATCAGCATAACACAAATGAATAAACCGAAATAGACATCACACCATGTAGAGCCACAAAAGGATCTCTCATATATACATCAAAAAATATGTGTATCAGAGTACAAAAATAGTATTGCTAGCCCATTGGCCAGCCCAAAAATACAGAGGTCATCAAAAATAAGTGAAAAATCCTCATAATGGGTGCTTTCCCTGTGTACAAATCTACCCTAGGGGGTGCCCCCTCAGGAGGAGCACCTGGTCCCACCACTGCTCCTGGTAGCACCACCGGAGCTATTGTCGCCACTGCAATGGCTACCCGTCGTAGAGTCGGTCGGTAGTCCCTCTCACAGACCATCACTGTCTCTAGCCATATCTCCTCGAAGTCATCCATAAGACCTTGAGCAGGCATCCCATGGATCAAACAGTCCACTCGACCCCGGAAGTCTTCTAGAGCCTCTACTTGAGCTGTAAGTGCTATGATACGTGCCTCAGCCACATCTGTACGAGCTCTCTCTTTTTCTATCTCAGTGGCACCTGTGTTGCTTACCTCACCTGAAGGGCCAGCATCAGCCCTGCCTAGTGCACCGGCACCCTCGCCTGGTCCACCGATGGCACCACCTCCCCGACCACCAGGCGGTCATGGTGGAGGGTTGTGACCCACCAGTCGGGCCACTAGGCATCACACCTCGCCATCATCTGCACGAGTAACCAAAATAATGTTAGTGTTAATAAAAAACACTCAAGAACACAAAAAATCGAATAAATGCAGAAATATAACACATACCTCTGGGACCCCAAACATAACCAAAAGGGAGACCAATATCTGGATCACCCTGAAAATCCATCCCTGCATAAAGGTATGGAAAAAAATTCTACGGATTGGCCTCAAACCAGGCCTCCGTATTGTCGTTCCAATAATGACCCACTCTGCCACCACCACAATATGGTATCACCGGAGCCCACCTCCTCATACGTGGCTCCCTCGGGCTCCCGATAGGCATAGGCACTACGGGCCTTAGCAGCACGACCCTCTCATACATGATGTTGCACAAAATGCTGGCAGACACAAATTATTTGGACCCACGCTGGACCTTGTTCAGTTGTGACACCATACCATCAAAATAGAAATGGGAAAAATAGAACCCATTGCTCAAGTGGCGTAAAACTCCCCCCTGTGGGCCCGATGCCCGATGTGGCAAAAACGACCCCGCCAGTCGCACAATAACAGCCAGAGCACACCACTCGGCCACATCTGTCACTGAGGTGATATTGATGCACCCCTCAGTTAGAGGTACACCACCGCAATGATGCCGCCGGAACCTGTCCATGTTCACTCACCCAGCAAGAAGCAGATACCTCAGTGCCTCTCCCTGAGGCAGTAATCTGGTCACAAAGTAAATATTTTTCTCTGGATGAATAATCAAGTTTGTCCCCCTCAGGACAAACATGTTGTGCCTCCGGCGCCAATGCCGTATGATATAATGTAGCAATCGGTCCTGTGACCGAAGGCACTCATTCTCAACAAATTTCAAGAGGCCCCATGTGGCCAACTGACGGCACGCCCTAGCATCAGCAGCCAGAGCAGTTCGGATCTCGGGCCAATCTCGCTCTCTCCACACTAACCTACCAAGCAATAGGCACCCATCAGTACAAAGGAAAAAAATCATTAAAGACAGCGAAAAACCCAAGTTTTTTTAAAAAACACTTCCCTCACGTGCCTATCTCTCAGACAAGCATGCCATTATGCACCTGTTTCATTTACAGGCACACATTTGCGCGCAAAGAGGCAATGACAGCGTGCCTTCATGCGGTTATACCTGAGAAATACGCACAATGGGGCCGCCTATTTCCCTAGATCGCCTGCACAATCTAGGGAAAACATCCCCTTTGAGGTCGTACAAACCTAATTTGTACGGCCCTCGATAACACCAAACTAGAAAAATCAAAATGTAGGACATCATGAGAGTTACCTCGACATAGTATCGCTAATCCCCGGTACATAGGCAGACCGCAACAATAATAAAGGCTCTGCTACCACCTTTTATCTCCCAAACTCAGCAAGTACAAATGAATAGGATTAGGGCCATAATCCCTTATTTATCGCGCTTTTCCAGAACTTTAGAGGTCCATAACAGGAGATTAGAAGGTCTATTCTGCAAACCGTAAGTTACACCATAATCAGTATACCATGACGAACAAAAGCGATGCCCCACATTTGCTTCCCAAAGAAATATTTTTTCAAGCGCCGACAGGTATGCACCCTCCCATCTTCCTTTCCAAAATTCATGTTTTTCAAATAATATTGAATGAAAAGAAGATGTTTTCACTTAAGGTAGCTGTTTTTGCAGGAATAACCGGAAAACCATTCACAACAATCACCACCGAAAGTTTCAGAGCATGTATCATTCTACCCTCAGCATGATAGAGTCCCAGAAACTTTGCATATCCTGACATCATTTCTCCATCATAAATAAACCCTAGGGTCCTCACACCTGACCACGTTTATCATTACCTCACCCTGCATATGATAATGTCCTTGATGGTCGGTAGAGCCTCCTCTCCATGGCGACCATCATCTCAGGTAGACCATACATCACTCCACAAAGTGATGCCATGGTCATACCATTTTAGTCTGGGAAGCACTTCATGCCCATCCATATATCATGCATAAGGTCAAGTTCACCATTTCAACTCAACCCCTTCCCGGACAACCGGGTTGTACAAGCAGAATGAAACCGCTCCTCCGTGCACCGCATTTGGCCCACCATACCTCCATCAGCATTAATCCATCTGCGACATCTTCCGGTTCATCAACCCCATACATGAGACTAGGCAATGGGACCCCTACCCCCAGCAAAACACCGTCCTTACACCATCAAGTGAGCGAACCTCTTTCATGTTTAGGGGTACCCATCTATGTGTTTTATACAAACGAAACCCCATTATTTTATTCTTTTTGTACAAAAAGAACAAACAATTCCCTTCGCCTCTTCGCCCTCATATTGCACTTTTTCCTCCCATGGCAGCAGTTCCCCATCTCCCTTGGTCGAATTATTTCATACCCTCCATGCACGCACCATTACGACAATCATAGCCGGTTCGTACCCGCCCTAGAGGTCCTACCAACTCCAGAGATTTTTTCCTTTAGAAAATACCTATGACTGTCGCTAAGCTGCTCAAATATACTTCGAACTCAGGCCACTGAATCCCCATCAGCCATTTTCAGCGACCGCTCACCAACATGCCTATGTTAAACCCATTATGGTTCGGTTAAGGCTTCCTTTTTTTCGATATCAACACCTCTTTTCCAAAAAGGAAGCGGTACCTTGGATGACCCCTCCCAATGTAAAGGGGTATCCTCCGGTGGCACGATGGGAGACATCATTGTCCATATATGTCATCGATCCTCTTGACATTTGACTACTTCAAAAGCTTTCATGTCACAATGGTATTGTACCTTACAACCATTGCACTTTGATTAAGATCCATCGAAGACCCGTGCGTTTATAAGCGTCTGTGACAACAATGCTTACAGGGGAAGGTCCCTGCCAGTACAGATGCGTACATTGCGTAGTGATCTACCATACCAAGATTACGCATATGGGTGCCACATTCCACCTATCGTCAAAGAAAAAATTCCCCTGAGGGCATCATCAACCACCAATATCACTATCACAGTAGTGACACAAAAAACACATGTATCTATCAATTTTGTTTAACTAGCCATAGCATCATGAGCATGGGACATGCCCGCCTAGTTGAAATTTTGCAAATATGTTGTACATTTTGTCTACGGTGTGGGGTCCTAGTGCTATTATTTGGACTGGCAAGATGTTGTCCCTCTGGCGTAAGTCTCTTTCTCTCTCTCTCTCTCTCTCTGTGTGTATGATACAAAAAATAAACTATAATGTATTTTGGCTATACAGTTCTTCCTAGACCTCACACATTAGGGGGAAACTGTTAACACTGGAAAATCGTATAGCAGAAAACGACATCAAGTAATCTCGATCCCAAGGATTTACAGGACAAGGATACATTATGGAATCAAAAATATTAAGAATCTATAAGGTTTGGAACAATTCAAGATTGAACTATTCATAAATGCCCAAATGTGTGCTTTTTCCTTCGAGAAGAACACCTTCTGTGCGCACTGGAGCCCAATAAGTGCGCATTCTTGGAAATGGAAAAAATTCCCTTTCCGGGACGATAAGGAAGCAAATGAAAGTTTCTCCTTATGTGAAAGCTACCTAAGGACAGCACCAGCGCCTCCTGAGGCCTTGTGTGAGCACACAAAAGAATATTTCGTTCCACAATGGAATAATTCCCCTCCCTTGGGTCACTATCCACCATGTACCAAGGGAGGGAAGGAGGTTTGAAAGCTCAACTATATAAACCCTAAAAGAGATGAACAATGGTTGATCACAAGGTTATGTTGGCCAAAGTTTCCCAAGCAACACCGATTGTTTTTGTGAACCAAGGAGCAGAAGCTGAAGAAGAGGACTCAATTGTTGGCCACCCAAAAATTTCAGTCCATTGCAGCAGAGAGAGAGAGTTGAATTGTGTCAGAAGGCAGAACTTGAAGGAAAAAAATCCTTGCATCGGGTCCTAGAGCCTCTACCTAGGACCTTCGGCAAGTGGGTAAGATTTGTATTCATTCCAAGCATTCATTGAGAAGAAGGCCATCGAGCCGTTGTTTACCTTGTTACTGTTTGGAACTCTCTATTTATCTTTTTTTTGTGTTTTTAGTTTTACTTTTTAACAGAGCATACTTAAGTGTATTACTTCATTTTAAGTCTTATAATTTTGAGTTCCCCCCAGATATTTCCTGTTACTTATGGTTTAGATAAAATACCACATTCTCTAGATGCGTGCAATTTCGTACACCCATGTGTCGAATCCACCACAACAACTGGGATGCGATAGTTGAGGCATGGTTCGAGTCAAACCTGTAGATATTTCTGGACTACCCATACTCTGTGATGGACTTCTAGGTGGACCTAGATATGGATCTTCCTACAAGTTATGCATGGGGCCCAACAGGTATGAATTTTGATTCTTTTATGAATTTTGAGGATTTTTATTATATATAGATCCATATGTCTTTGAATGGTGACACTGATATTTTTTTTTTCTTGTGTAGATGTGGGTTCGGTAGGATGTCCTACTGCCCACTTAGTGGGCCATCAACCTTTGAGGAGGGTCCCAGTTGGGGCTGGTCAGGTCCTCGGTCGGGGTCAGGGTGGTACAAGACGCCCTTCAAGGGAGTGAAGTAGTGTTGTAGCTGCCGGTGGGAATGGTGCTCTCCTTTGCGGTGCTGAGGCGGCTGAGGCACGGGAAGTAGTGGTCGAAGCACGAGTAGTAGCGGTTGAGGAGAATATGGCTACTGCCGACCTTAAAGTGTTGGTGATAGAGGCTTTGGATAAGGCTGCTCATGCTCGTGTAGTAGGTATATATGACTCATGGAGTCAGTTATAGAGGTTGACCTGTGGCATGCTGAACCGAGGTTTCTTTAATGATTTGAACGACATCTACCTCGAGACAGTGGTGGCTCGAGAGAGGTCACATTGGCCAACTTTGCATTAGGAGACACTTGTGGTTTTGGTTACTACACCTATACTAGAACCCAGTACAGTCATGGGTCTTGAGGACCCAACCAACAGGGCTCAACCCTAGATATTTCTGTATGGTTATGGAAAGCACCCATTATGAGGATGCTTCCCTATTTTGATGACATGTATATTTTTGGTTGAGATGATGGTCAAGGACCTATTTTTCATACTGGGACTCATATATGTTTTGATGTATATATACGAGATGTATATTTTTGCATCTCTTATGATGTTTCTATGGTTATTATTTGTTTTTATAATGGATTTTATTCACCTATGATGAATATTTATGTTTTATGCCTTTCATTTTTAGGGATGATGGTTTATATGAGATGCATTCCAATCCAGGATATGGTTAGCTATGTGATTGACTGTCTGGTTTTGATTTCTTGGTATATGTGTAAATGTGATTTGATCAAAATAATGACTCAATCTTTATGCATGCAATTATTTCCTAAATAGGTATGAATCTCGTACTTCAAAAAATTGGTTCAACTATGATACCACTAGTTGGGAATCAAGATGGACATGTAGATGGTGAATGCCCTAGGTGGAGGCATCGCTCAATAACCCGATGACTGCATCATATTCTTCTTGGTTATTGATAGCTGATCTGACAGGAGAAACGATGACCAGTCAGGAGAGTATATGGCCCTGGCGATTGTTGTTAGATTTTGCAACCATCGTGAGGCTCCATCAGTGAATCCAAAATAGTGGATGGGGGGATGATTCATCTGTGACACAGGATAATTTTTTAGAACAAGTCCTCGATGATTGTGATCATCTCAAAATTTTATGTTACATGCATATTATCTCTAAGGCTGATACTTCCTACTGTTAAGGGTGATTTTTTTTGAGGTAGAGCCCACGCACAGGGTTAGCTAGGAATGTAACTTTGGGCTCAGACAAAACATATGCTCCTTTGAGGAGGCAGTGTTTTATGATGTGAGGACCCTTCTATAATGTTTTGAACTTCCCAGGTCCTAAGGCTTCTTTTGCAACATCATAGTAGAGGACTAGCTCGCCCTCTAACAATGAGTGAGGGGTGATGTTGTGTTCGAATGATGCTTTTACCCTTTTATTATGTGCCTCATTATATTGGAGAGACTCTTGTCAATTTTCATCATTGAGTTCTAACTATACCAACCATTTCTCTAAAGGCAGGGTATCATCGATGAGTTTGATAGTTGCATGTAAGTTGGGGATTTCACGTTCAATGGGAATTATGGCCTCCACTCCATACACCAATTGGAAAGGTGTGAATCCTGTTGAAGATTTAACTTCTATGAATTATGTCCACAGGGCTGAAAATAACATATGGTGCCAACTATTTTTATGGTTGTTGAGCATATACTGTAACATCGTTTTGAACACTTTGTTAACAACTTCTACCCGACCATTGGGCTGGGGGTATTATGGTGACACAAACTCATGTGTGAATCCTAGATGATGGGACAACCCTTGGAATATTTGTTTTTCAAAATTATTTTCGTGGTCAGAGACTAATTCCTTAGGCACACCAAATTGTGCGATGACATAGTTGAAGAGAAACTACGCTGCGGTTTCTGTCATGTTTTCATATGTAGCCATGGCCTCTGCCCACTTAGTGAAATAGTCTACGCCTACAATAATGTATTTGTGGTTTCTAGAAGATGCAAGTTTGCAAGTCATAAAGTCGATTCCCCATTTGCAAAAGGTACCTGCTACAATGAACAGGTGGAGAGGAACAGGAGGTTCTCTTGCCTTGTGGGTGAAGCGTTGGCATCACTCACACCGTTTGACTTATTGAATGCCATCGTGGAATAGGGTGGGAAAAAAGTAACAAACATGCAGGAATATTTGTGTAGTATCCATCCCTGAGAGGTGGTCACCACAAGCCTCACTATGGCAGTCATTTAGGGCTTTATCAGCTTTATTGTGTGTGAGACATCGGTGTAAAACAACGTCAACACCTCTTCGATAAAGGACGTCCCCCATGAGAAGGTATTGGGGGGCCTGATGGTGTATTATATTTCGGTCATCATGGGTGAGCTAGGATTTGAAATTTTGGGTTCGAAAGAATAGGAGGATGCAACCATACCAAGGGTCCCCGGTCATCACTACGAATAGTTCATCTGATAGTGAGTCGTTAACTAGGGATCCTTGAGTCTTACTTGGAAGGTCAGTGATGAAATCAACTAATATTCATGGTTTTTTTCTCTTGGGGGAGCTAAATTTCTGGTTGAATTCCTGCAGTATGACTGCCCATCGAGTGTACTTATGGTTCATTAGATGGTGGGTTAGCAGATATCTCATGGGGTTGATAGTTGCTATGACTATTTTAGTTCATAGGATGATGTAATGTCGAAGTTTTTGTACTTCATGTACTAGGGATAGGGCAATATTTTATTCTCGTTCATATTTTAAATCAAGGTGAAATAGGTTCTTATTCACATAATATATTACACGCTCTTTATTATCTAGCCCATCTTGGACTAACACCCTAGCTATGGTTGTGTCTGATGCTGATAGATATAAGGTGTAGTCTTTGTCATAATTGGGTGGACTGATCAAAGGGGCTGAAGCCAATGCATATTTTAGCACCTCAAATGAATTTTGAGCCTGATCATCCCATTTGAACGAAATTTCCTGATAGATTAGGTGTAGAAAACCTTGCGCACAAGTGGCATAGTCATGGAAAAAGCGTCGTAAGAAGTTGGATTTCCCTTGTAGGCTTTGAAGTTTCTTGAGAGTTTTAGGTGGTGGCACTTCTTTGATTGCCTCAACCTTGAGGGAGCTAACTCTAATCCCTTGCTGGGATTCAATGAATACTAATAGTCTTCTTGGATTAACACATAAGACACATTTGAGAGGGTTCAAGCGTAGGTTGAAGACTCAGCACCGTTGGCATGCCAACCGTAAGTCTTTTAGATGGTCGCTTCATTTCTTGGATCATATGGTGAGGTTGTCCAAGTAAGCGAAGATGAGGTGAGACAGTGGTGGAAGATATAATTCATGGTCTGCTAAAAGGTGGCTCCAACATTTTCAAGACCAAAATGCATAACTTGATATGTGAACGTTCCCCAAGGGGTAGTGAATGTCGTTTTGTACCAGTCCATATGACGGATTTGAATTTGATTGTACCTTGAAAATTTGTACATGAACGACAATACCTCATGATCGATGCAAGCATGAATGACTTCATTGATAAATGAGGTATGGTAGTTGTCTTTGGGACAAGTTTTATTTAAATTGTTGAGAATGCAGCAAGATGATGGAGCTTAGTGAAATGAAGTCGCCTTCACTAAGTGGGCCCGCAGGCAAATTCTGGCACAAAGTCTATTTTTAGACTATGTCTATTTTTAGACATACGGAGCATGATTCAGGGATTCCAGTTGGAGATTCTTGAAGTATGCGACATGTTGGTAAAAATAGATGAGACTCATATTTTTAGGTCACAGGCTATTTTTAGACTGCCTCTCCTAAAAATATGGAAGTCAAATATTATTTACCCTTAATAATATTTAGACTATAAACAGCAGTTTACTCTCTTGGAGCACTTCAGCTCGAGTCATGGAGGTGGCTCATGCAACTGACAGAGGAATCATGTGGTTCCTAGGGTTTGATGGCATCTTGCATGGTTGACTTCAGTTGGACTTCAGTGGCAGAATTTTTGGAGGAGTTAATGAGACAGATAGTGGAGTTGTGTTCTGTTTATCTTAGTTGAACTAGTTGAGATTAGTTTAACTAGCTAATCAATTAGTTATGAGTGGAGTGAATTAAATATTATTTAATTCACTAATTAGTAATTCATTAGTCAACTCAAGAACACTTCAGTTCACTACAGTGCATGATCAGTTCAGTGGAGACCAGTGGAAGAGGTAGATGAAAGGGTGAGTAAAGCTATCAGTTGGAGGATCAGTTTTGCATGGGATTTGCATTACACTTCGAGGAATTGTCCATGACAATTGGGCAGTCAAGCCAAGGGGATTCGAACCTTGGATCTCTACATATACAGGCCATGATTGCGCAATAGAGGCAAGGCAATTGGCGGGGAGTTTTGAACCAGTAACCTGTTCAAAACTAAGCTAGATTGTGTGTGCTTTATGAGAAAGTACTGAGTACTTGTGAGGAGTATTGTACTTGTTTGGTTACATGATTTCTCCGTTATAATATACACAATAGCTGCGGGGTTTTCAGCTATAGGCTTTCCCCATACATACTGAGTTAATGTGTGATTGATTTGATGTGAGATTGCTTCTGTTATTTCCGCATGTGACAATTAATCGTAGAAGAGATTATGTGTTATGCATGCAATTCGAAATTGATGTGTAATCGGGTTAATCTCCATTGAATAAGTGATTTATTCAGCTAATTTCTACATGGTATCGGAGCAAGATTAATTATCGAGATCTATTACGGTGATTGCAAACTTATTTCCTCGGACAGAGTCTGCATACGGGCCAGGAAGCCTCCGGATTCATCTTTCTTCGGAAAGTGAAAGGTCTGGTAAAAGCCCCTTGCAGTCAATCTCCGATTTGGAAATAATTTGTTCTCAAGTGTAGATCGGAAGCGATAGAGCTTGGAGTTTGGAATTCGAATTTTGCCACCAGTTTTGTTTTCTTGGTGCCAGTGTTGAAAATGTCTTTCAACGGTTTGCGACTCGAATATGCTCTTGAAGGCAGTTCGAATTATGTTGCATGGAAGGATCGCATGGAAGAAGTATTAGAAGATAATGGTCTAAAGGAGTTCGTAGATACGGATGTCCAAAAGCCCACTGATGCAGCTGAAGTCGATGCATGGCAAAAGAAGATGGCGAAGTGTCGAAGGATCCTGTTGGAGGGCGTCAAGGATCATATTGTATCCAACCTGCATGGAAAGGCTACTCCATATTTAATGTGGAAAGCTTTGACGGATCTATTCCAGAGTAAGAGTGACCAAAGGAAGCTGGCGCTCAAAGATAAGCTCAAGAACATCAAGATGGAGAAGGGCGACAGTATCGCCAAATACCTCACGAAGTTCACTCAATGCAGAGATGAGCTGGGAAGTGTGGGGGTGATTGTCGAAGACGAGGACATGGTCGACCTGGCTCTCCTTGGTCTTTCGAAGGCTTGGCACTCATATCAAGATAGTGTCAATGGTCGGGAGAAGCTGCCGGGATGGGAGCGCCTTTGGGCGGATCTCATGCAGGAGGAGATAAGGAGGACTACTCAAGATGGATCTTCATCAAAGGGAGATGATGAAGAAAACTGTGCTTTGGTTGCCAAAGCAAAGAAAGGGAAGGGTAAGAAAACTTCTCATTCTGGTGCAAAGGGCAAGAAGCAGGATATGGCGAAAGTGAAGTGTTTTCACTGCCATGATCACGGACATTATGCTACCAATTGTCCAAAGAAGAAGAAAAACAAGCAAGCGGGAAGATTTGCAGATGGAGAAGCTTTGGCTTCATAGTTCGAGCTTGAATTTTCACTGATCGCATGCTTGGTTTCAAGTGTGATGGGATCGGTGTGGTTCTTGGACAGCGGTGCGTCATTTCATATGACGGGAGATCGGGAGTTGTTCTCAGATCTGGAGAACAAAGATTTGGGTGTGCACATCGAGATGGGCAATGATGGTAGATACAGTGCGACTGGTATCGGTACCGTATCCTTTCAGAGGGAGTCTGGTAAACCCTTTGTCTTAAAGGATGTCATGCATGTACCTGGATTGAAGAAGAACCTGATTTCAGTAGCGATGTTGGAGGATAAGGGGTATGATGTGGTCTTCGGCGAAGGAAAAGCCTTCCTGCGCAGTAAGACTACTGGAGAGACCCGGAAGATAGGGGTTCGAACTCAGAACCTTTATCAGTTGCAGGTAGATGACTGCGCAGCTATGGCATGCAAGGCTGGAGATGTGGTGAGCCGGGATGATGAGGGCGAACTATGGCACATGAGATTGGGCCATCTTCACCATGGAGCTTTGAAGATTCTGCAGCAGATTTCTACTGGACTTTCTAAGGGCACCCTTGCGCAGTCAGATCAGTGCAAGGGGTGTACTTTAGGGAAGTATGTGAAAGCCACCTTTCACGAGAAGGATAGTCGCGCCACGACGATCCTTGAGAGAGTTCACACAGACGTGTGTGGTCCTTTCTCGGTTGCTTCGACAGCAAAGCACAGGTATTATGTGATCTTTGTTGATGATTTCTCTCGAAAGTGCTGGATCTTCTTCATGTCGAAGAAGAGCGATACATTCGCGAAGTTCTGTGAGTTTAAAGCACTGGTCGAGAAGGAGTCGGGAAAGAAGGTGATTGCTCTAAGGAGTGATAACGGTGGTGAATTCATCTCGGCTGAATTCAAGGAGTTCTGCAGCGCAGAAGGGATTCGGAGAGAGCTCATCGCACCCCCTAACCCACAGCAGAACGGGGTGGCTGAGCGGAAGAACAGAACGATCGTGGGTGCTGCACGGGCGATGTTGCATGATCAGGGCCTACCCCTTCACTTGTGGGGTGAGGCATGCAATACAGCAGTGTATGTGCAGAACCGTTGTCCTCACAAGGTTCTTGGCATGAGTACACCAGAGGAGGCTTATTCTGGCAAGAGGCCTGATATTTCCCATTTGCGGATTTTTGGTTCTCTTGTCTACATGCATGTGACGAAGGATGTGAGAAGGAAGCTGGATCCAACTGCTGAGGTTGGAATATTTGTGGGGTACACTGATACACCTCACAACTACCGAGTATATTTGTCATACAGTCGCAAGACTGTTGTGCGACGGGATATAAAATTTCAGGAGGAGAAAGCCATGCAGTGTCCGCTTGAGAGGGAGCTACACTTGCATGCAGATGAGGAGCTGTTAGTTCCTAAGGAGGAGCTTCCGGATGTGGATCAGCCACAAGAGGAGGTTCAGGAGGTGGAAGAAACTACCCAGGCAGCGCCAACCATCAGAGGGCGCATGCGCACTACAGAAGCTGAGCGACTGGCTCGGGATGCAGAGAAGGTTGTAGGACCACCTACAGCACAGCGCAGACAGAGACAGTCACCGGATCGGTACACTGGATACATGGCTCTTGTGAGTCAGTGTGTTGTGACGGAGCCATCCTCTTTTGAGGAAAACGTGGAGGAACCCGCATGGGTTGATGCCATGATTGAAGAATATGATTCGATCATCAGGAACAGTGCATGGGAGATTGTCCCAAGACCGGTTGGGAAATCAGTTGTAGGTTCGCGATGGATCTACAAGGTGAAGCAGGCGGCTGGCGGGAGTGTGGAGAAGTACAAGGCGAGATTTGTCGCCCGTGGCTTCTCACAGATCGAGGGGATTGACTATGAGGAGACTTTTGCACCTGTCGCAAGGTACTCTTCCATACGGACGATCCTTGCTCTCTCAGCGCAGATGGGGTGGCACATTCATCGGATGGATGTGAAGACTGCGTTCCTCAATGGAGTCATTGAGGAGGAGGTGTACATAGAGCAGCCTGAAGGTTTCGAGATCTTCAGCAGTGAGTCGCATGTGTGCCGACTCAAGAGAGCACTGTACGGGCTGAAGCAAACACCTCGTGCTTGGTACACTCGGATAGACAGCTACTTCACCGGGCTTGGATTCTCCAAGAGTGAGGCGGATCCAAACCTGTACCAGATTGTGGTGGAGGGGAGGCTGTTGATCATCGTACTGTATGTAGATGATCTGATTTTGACTGGCGACGAGCAGTTGATACTTTCATGCAAGGAGGATCTTGCACGAGAGTTTGAGATGAAGGACCTAGGCATCCTTCATTATTTCCTGGGATTGGAGATTTGGCAGCGCAGTGGAGGACTGTTTGTTTCTCAGGGCAAGTATGCCCGGGAGATTCTAGAGAGGTTCAACATGCGGGGCTGCAAGCCTGTTGATACCCCTCTTCCTGGAGGTTGGAGGAAGGGAGATGCTACTTCGGAGGAGGTAGTGGATGCCACTGTCTATCGACAGTTGGTGGGGTCGTTGATGTATCTGGTCAATACTCGACCCGATATATGCTATGCGGTTAACCAGCTTTCGCAAGCTATGGTTAAGCCTACCAAGCTCTTTTGGAAGGCGGGCAAGCATGTATTGCGCTATATCAGAGGCACATCGGGATATGGTCTATGGTACAGACAGGAGGATGGAGTGAAGCTTTCTGGCTTCACTGATGCAGATTGGGCGGGGAGTCCAACGGACCGGAAGAGCACTTCTGGAGGAGTTTTCAGCATTGGGTCGACAGCAGTTTCCTGGTACAGCAGGAAGCAGAGATCCGTGGCACTCAGTTCAGCAGAGGCCGAGTACATGGCAGCAAGTTTGGCTGCATGCAAGGCTATTTGGATGAGGAAGATCCTCGCAGGTTTGTTCAGGTTGCATTTGGAGCCTACAGTGATCTACTGTGATAACCAGAGCTGCATCAAGCTCTCGGCTAATCCAGTTTTTCATGATAGGTCCAAACATATCGACATCAGGTACCATCACATCAGAGATTGTGTTCGGCGGAGGATCATGATGCTTTCATATGTTCCCACGGAGGATCAGGATGCCGACATCCTGACGAAGGCGCTCACCAGGAGCAAGTTCGAATTCCACAGAGGCAGGATAGGGATTGCAGATAATCCATATCTTGCTGAGAGGGAGTGTTGAGAATGCAGCGAGATGATGGAGCTTAGTGAAATGAAGTCGCCTTCACTAAGTGGGCCCGCAGGCAAATTCTGGCGCAAAGTCTATTTTTAGACTATGTCTATTTTTAGACATATGGAGCATGGTTCGGGGATTCCAGTTTGAGATTCTTGGAGTATGCGACATGTTGGTAAAAATAGATGAGACTCATATTTTAGGTCGAAAGAGGTCGAAGTCTATTTTTAGACTGCCTCTCCTAAAAATATGGAAGTCAAATATTATTTACCCTTAATAATATTTAGACTATAAACAACAGTTTACTCTCTTGGAGCACTTCAGTTCGAGTCATGGAGGTGGCTCATGCAACTGACAGAGGGATCACGTGGTTCCTAGGGTTTGATGGCATCTTGCATGGTTGACTTCAGTTGGACTTCAGTGTTTATGATGCCGAAAGATATAAGGTGTTGTATTTGTTGTAATTGGGTGGGCTGATCAAAGGCGTTGAAGATAATGTGTCTTTCAGTGACTCCAATGACTTTTGAACTCGATCATCCCATTTGAACGAAATGTCCAGATGGAGTAGGCATAGGAAACCTTGCACGCAAGTGGCATATTCATGGACAAAGCATCGTAAGAATTTGGCTTTTCCCTGTAGGCTTTGAATTTTCTTGAGAGTTTTGGGTGGTGGTACTTATTTTATTGCCTAGTCCTAGAGGGGGTCAACTCTGATCCCTTGTTGGGATACGATGAATCCTAATAGTATGCCTGCATTAACACAGAATACACACTTGAGGGGGTTCAAGCATAGGTTGTAGTGTCGGCACCATTTGAATACCAACCGTAAGTCCTCTATATGATCACTTCATTTCTTGGATTGTACGGTGAGGTCATCCAAGTAAGCTAAGATGAGGTGAGCCAGATCGTGGAAGTTATAATTCATAGCTCGCTGGAAGGTGGCTCCAGTTTTTTTAAGACCGAAAGGCATGCCTTGATATTTGAACGTGCCCCAGGGGGTCGTGAACATCGTCTTGTACCGATCCGTGTGCCAAATTTGAATTTGATTGTACCCTGAGAATTTGTCCATGAATAACAAGGCCTCATGATCGGCACAAACATCAATGACTTGGTCGATAAACATGGTAGGGTAGTCTTCCTTGGGACAAGCTTTGTTTAAATCTAGAAAATCGGTGCAGACTCAGATGGTGCCTAGTTTTTTCATGATGAGTACAGAGTCAGAAACCCAAGATGTATAAGCGATTGGGTCGATGAAGCCAACTTTATGAAGCTTGTCAATCTCTCTCTTGTTTGATTTCTTATGCCTTGGATGGGTATAATTGACACTACTTTTGGTGGACTGGTGATACGTCAGGCCAGGTGTCAATGTGGTGTTCTACGATGGTGGGGCTAAGCCCTGGTATTTTTGAATAATCCCATGCGAAGATATCCCTGTACTCTTGTAATAAGTTTGTATAAGTAGCTACCTCTTCTGGGGATCATGCTTCCCCTAGTGAGATCTCTTCGGTTTTGCCTGGTTTTCTTGAGATATTCACCTTAATGGTTGGTGAAATATTTGACATATTCCCTTCTTCGAATGCATCGGGCACTAGGATAGGGTTTTTGAACCAATATACCTTCCCATATGGAAGGAAGTCTTTGGATTCAATGGAGTATATATCCTAGGTTTTTGGGCTGCTAGGGAAGAAAAAACGAGTGGTGATGCATTGAGTTCAACAGACAAACTGGTTCCGTCATGGCCTCTAGAATATCTTCATCAGAGTGAAACAAGATGTCTAAGGGGGAATTGTTTTATGTGAGGCTGTGAGGAATTGGTTTGGGCCTAACATTGCTAGTCAACAGACATGAATATGATTATGTGGTTGATTTTGTGGAACCAGACGAGGTTAACAGGGTGCAGATAGGTTAGGTTTGCACCGTCGAAGGTACTACTACCGTCGGGGTAGTTGCAACAGTATAACCACCAATGAAATATGAGTAGATAGCACAATTCATGGTTCCCATGCATGATGAGATGAATCACATATGGTGCTGTGTGTCGTCAGCGTTAAATTGTGGAAGAATTTCTGTTATGGTTGTTTGTCTGAGAGAAATTTCGTGCTCTTTTTGTGGCATACTAAGGATACACACACCGTCCTTCACTTGGAATTTGCGTTGAATGCAAAGGTAATGAATTTTTTCATCATGGGGCACATCTTTGTTCCATGGTTATGCCTCGTGCAAATGGTGCATGGAGTAAAGGTACCTATTGAGTATATGGTGTGAGAACCAACACTACTCTCCACGCCAAATGTGGATGCTTGGAGATGGTTGGTAATTGGTGCACTTTTTCAGTTCTGCCATCTTCGAGTCTTCAGTCTTGGGTGGTGTGGCCCCTTTGGGGAGTCCAGACTCAACACTGCTCTTGCCGCTCATAACCTTGGGTGGTATTCACAATTCATAGTATGGTGGAATTGCGAGCAAATCCTGCAATAATAGTGCGTGATATTCTCTTGGTTAGAGAGATGGATATGTGGTATGGTTGTGATCATCAAAGACCATCAATGAGTTTCTTGAGTTCTTGAAATTGATTGACCATGTGGTCCTTTATATCGCATAAAACACATGCTGGTCTTGGCTGGTTCTGTTCCCAACTAAGACAATTGGTTGCCTTAGCTTTCCTAGTGTTGTGGTGATAATGGGGGGAAAGACGCATTGCACTTGGCTGCCTACGTTTGAAACTGATTACATCTGGATATTTGGTGACCAATGAGTGTATGACATCTAAAATTGGTCGAAATTGGGGGATGTAAGTACAATGTCGAGCATGATGGTTCCCTTGGAAAATAAGACAAGACTATTGCTCTTTGGTTTTCTGCTTCCTTTGGACTACCAGTGTAATTGGGTACCACTTGCGAAATGATCATGAATCTGGGCATTAAGCGATCAAATGATTGCATGTGTCGCACAATGCAAAGGCTAGGATTGTTTGTCGAGGGTGGTTGGGGGCGATAATCTGCCCCCTTGTTGGTCGTTTTTATGCCGATATGAAGAGGATTTACCTGGTTGCCTCATTCTCTTGGGTTGTCAAACTTTCCACTGAGTCTGAATCCAATCTGTCTACTGCAACAAGATGGGTTATAGCATGACGTAAACAATTTAATGCCGAACGGAAGTGGGGGATGTAGGGACAACGACATACCAGGTGGTTATCCGAACACACTCGGCACGAATATTAGACTACTCGTAGGCCATCGCAGTACACCGGGTTGACCGGGTACCATCTTTGAAATAAATCTAGAGTTGCACGGTCAGCGATAAAGTGATCTTGTTCATCGCAGAGTGCGCAGTGCTGGACCAGACCTTGAGGACGATTACAGTGAATTTATGGTCATTCAGGTGATCGTCTCTCCTTTGACACATACAATATCGTCCTTGTTTCCTCTATCCTTTGAGTTGTAGTGTTGTTTGTGGCCATGTCCGAGCCGGCAAAGTCGGGGTTTTCAGCGACGAAGCATCACATGAAATCCAACATAGACTGAAATCGATAGATATGGGGACAAACGATGCACGTGGTGGTTGCTCCGACAAATCTGACACATATGTCACCGTTGCCGAACTAAGTTTCTTTGGGAAACTTGCGGGATTTGATACCAATGGTTAAACGCCCTTAACTCGAGGCACTGTGTGACTAAGTGATCAGGCTTGTCACAGAGTGTACAAACTGGGATCTGTAGTGTAGCCTTTTTTTTCCTTCTCTGAGCCATTAGGGTGACTGTATACTAGCAAGATGTAGGTTCCTCTTATACATACAGTATGGTTTTGGGTTCACCCTTTTCCATTTGCATGGGTAGTGCCGAGGGGCCCTCCTAGTAAGATTGCTCTAAGGCTTGCAAGGCATCCCTATATCGTGGCATCTATGGGCATTGATGGGTATAATTCCCATAATGGTCGCATATGGCGCACTCATAATTGGTATGTAATTCTTTCCCTTGGTTGTTTGTGGCCTATTCCTTTTTATGGGAATTCATGGTCGCGACATTTCTTTCGATGTGTATAAGGGGTTTCAATTCTTCTAACTCTAGGAAAATATTGGTAGGATGACCTACAATATCACACAATGCACAAGGTTTTAATGCCCTAGGTAACTTTGGGTTTCAAATTTTTTCCCTTTTTTGTTATTTTTCTTGGTCGTGTTAGCTGGCGCTGCTATAGGTGTTTCGTTAACCGTTATAACCACTTAAGGGGCAATAGGGGTTATTCCTATAAAGGTGTTGCCTAGAATTCCTAACATGGTTGGGGGATCAAATACCACACGGGTATTGAAAAATCCATATTTGGAAAGGTCATAGTTGCCATGACTTGTTTTGACACAAAACTAGGTGGGGGGTATAAAAATGGGGTTTGCGAAATGGCGTATGGTAGGAATGTCTTTCCAATGGCCTCAACCTCTGTACTGCTAGTTTTTATATATGGGCTAGTTGCAATGTTTGATGAGAGAATCATGCACACCGATGCCCACGTGCTTTCCGGGACTCCCTCTGGTATAATAGGGGGATCTCCTAGGAATGACCCTAGAATGGATGATGGTTTGAACTGGCTTGGGCCGAATTTTATATACAGTGTAAGCGGTTTTTTGGTTGTGTCTATGTATGGTAGCATAACATCGAGAGTGGTCTTGGGTTTCTTGTTGTAGTATGTGAGCTGGTCAATGGTGATGATCTGATCATCATAGGGAAACATAATTACCCTAAAGACAGAGGATGCGACTACAGTCATGTCGTACATATAACTCCACCCAAGGAGAATATCGTAGTCAAGTTGTACATTTAAGACCTCAATGTCTATAAGAATTGTCTTTCTGGCCAGGCTTACTGGGACATCTTGATACAGACCGATGGGGTTGATGGGCGACCGTTGTATGCTATAAGCATGATGTCATATGGTTTTAATTCAGGTGATCTTAACTTTTTCCAAACTGATTTGGACATGATACATGTGGATGCTCCTTCATCGATGATGCATCGATGTATGGTGATGTTCTAAACCGCAACTAGTATTTGGAAAGAGACTAGAGAAGGAAGTCTTGGGCTTGCTTTATCTAGGTCGAAAACCATTAGGTGTGAATCTGAAGGATCAATTGCGCCTAATGCGGAAAGCAAGGCTTTATGTTGTTTTGGGCATAACTGCAGAACTTCCAAAGCTGACATAGCAGTGGGTGATTAAGCTAAATCATCCACTATGCTATAGCTATGAGCAGCTTTCGAGTGATTTCCTGCGCGCCTGGTTAGTCCCTTGACTATTTTTGGAAGGGGCTCAATAGGTACTTTGGAGATAGTTAACAGTGTTGTAGGTGCACTCGTACTTGTACCTGATGGTTTGGTGTCCGGAGGTGTATCGTAGTTCCTATTCTTTGTTTGGAAGAACAATTCTTCACCAGCCATGTAAATATCATGACTGCCTCCTCTGGTATCGTTTTGGGGCGGTTGTTGTTGTTGGGTGTTAACCACTCCTTAATGGGGGAAGGGTTCCTACATTACAACACATTGTTGAGTAGGTCCCCCTTGTCCTCGGTTACCTGAAATTTTTTCAATTCGGGGAGCTCGGGACAGTGATGAGTGTCATTAGGTGAATTTTGAGGTCTAAAATGGGCCTTCTAAGGAAATAATAAAATAATAGTGGAAATAATAAAATAATATTAGATTACATCATCAAATTTTAGAGAGAGAAAAGAAAAAACTACTTTTTCAACTCGTATTTTCAACTTATCTCCCTATGGGTTCATTCAAATTTCGAGTGGGAACACTCGTTGGATGTAAAATTTGATTTCCCATCCAATGAGTACCCATGATGCATACTTTCGATGGACCCTTCTAAACAAAAAATGAGAAATACACAAAAAACATGATTGTAATCACGTTTTTTCATGTAGAAAGGTCCATCGAAAGTATGCAACATGGGTACTCATTGGATGAGGAATTAAATTATGCATCCAATGAGTACTCTCGCTCAAAATTTGTGTAAAAACTTAGGGAGATAAGTTGAAAATACAGGTTGAAAAATTAGTTTTATTATTTTATTATTTTATTATCTTTTTACCTTTTTACTCCAAAAATGGTGAATCATCCCCCATGGTTGACATCATCATATTGAATCCTATTGGTTTTTATGAAGTTTATTTTGGTTGTACATTTTTCTTAGAAGACCCATTTTAGACCTCAAAAGTTCTCTAATGAATTACCATATTCACCACATATGGCACAAGAATGATTTGTTCTTAGACTTGGTCTCTTTTTTTTCCCTTGGGAGTTATTGTTTGGCTCTTGGTTTTGATTTCGGTTGAGTTTTCCCCCAGACTGAGATCGCAGGGGGCACTGTTGATTACTGTCGCCCTGTCCAGAGTCTCCCTTTTGCTTATTCCTAGGATTCTTTTTTGCGGCGTTTGGAGGATTATTGTTGTTCTCCTGGTCATAAGACTATCGTTGTTGAGCCTGGGATGGTTGTACTAGGTTCACCGGCACGTTGTTTTGTGTTGGTGGTGGATTTTATGCGGGAAAAGGGGGATATAGGTCCCCTGTCCCAGATTGGTGTAAGATTTTTGGGGAGGCTCTCTTGTATCATCATTCCTAGCTGAGTATTAGTTCCCCTGCGAGGGAGGGTATGAGCCTCCCTGCTGTTTATGGTATGGTATTACACTATTCGTCATATTTTGCAAAGGTGCAGATTGACTTTGATGGTAGCCAGGTTTTGATACGTTCTGAGTAGAATCATATGGGTATCCTAGGTACTAGATACTGCTGGTTAGGTGACCTTGGTTTAAGGACCTAATCAAACCGTCTGCAGTATTCGATGCGCCTGGTAACTCTCTATAAGTTTGCAGGCACGGGGCATTTGGCAGGACATTGTAAATATATCTTGGCTAGGTGTAAATGAGTTCAAGTTGTTGGGCCTTGCTAATGGCGTCCTCCTCGAAGTTATGTTTCTACATCGCCATGTCTTTTGAAATGTCAGTTGTGAGAGTTTTCAAAAATAATTCCAACAACACACTATCATCGAGTTTGTCTTTGCACAAACTACGACGTCACTGCCATTCATAGTGATGGTCTGATATATGGATGACTAGTGTTTGCCTAATATGTGTCTACAGTTCCATTCCTTAATCATTATGAATGGGTAGCTGAAAATAGGTGAGGAAAGTGGTAGAGAGGGCGCTAAAGGTTCCATGAGAAGCAGAAGGCTACTCAACATACCATTTCTCCACAGGACTTGTTAGGGTGCGTTGAAAAATTCTTAGTCTAATTGTATCATCAAGATACTATTGGATGAACACAATAGGTGGAAACTCATAATATGATTTCTTGGGTCTTCCGCTTGCTTCCCTTCAAATTTTGGTATATCCAAAGGGAGCTTCGTGGGCATGGGATGCCAGTTAAGGCCATGATAAATGGGGTCATTAGTCAACTTCGTTAGATCTGGAAGATTAAATGATGCTAAGAATGTTAACTACATATTGACTGCCATTGTACACTGTGGAAAAGAAGGTATTTGAATGTGATTATTTGGGGGAGATTCCTGGGGAATATTACCTTGTGGTGTGCCCTGATGGATGTTTTTTTTTAATCCCCTAAGGGGCAGCGCTCCTCTGTCCTCTAGGGGTTGTAGGAGGGGTTGAGTGTGGTGACCCTGCTGGGGTTTCCACTGGTGTGGTGTTGGGTGACCCTTGGGGATTTCCAATCACAGATGTACCGGTAAAGGATGAATCGATAATGGTGGAAGTGTATCATCTTCGACGCCTAAATGGCGGGAGACCTGGCATCCCTCCCTCTAGTGGGGGGAGGTCCAAGAAACACCTAGATTGACGAGGTCCCGTTGGGTCCGTTATGGTGTCGAAAAACTTAATCTTGGTGATATTTTTGGTTTGCTGGAGGGAGGAATATTTTTATCAAAGAAAATACGATCACACAAATAAAAAAAAGTGAAAAAATCAGAGGCAAGTTTTCATTTAATTTAACGCTATGTGATCAAGCAAGCAAAAAATGTGGTTTTGTTTGTTTTGCGTATGATACTCAAAAGCCTATGTAGACCTAATATTCGTCCTTGCACTCTCAACGTAACTGGGCCTTGCGAAGATCACTTTTGATGGGTATTGGGGCTAATGTTCCGAAATAACTAGCGACGCCTTCCAATAGCTGAAGAATCGACCAAGGTAATGATATAAGGATTAAGTGCTGCCTGCATTGTCACCTATAGGGAAGGATGCCCTAGTTTTGGTCACTAAAGTATCGTCGTCCCATGTGAGAATTCGAGTCTTGAGCTTCTTGGTAATTAGTTACCAATACTGAGCACTAGATGGGTCAGGTAGCCCCAAAGAGTACCATATGCACTGGGCCTAAGCTTAACCCCCTCTGAAACGGGTCTCTGGTAACGCTCAGTAATTCGTTTCGTGGGCAGATAGACGGATTTGAAGCTCCTTAAAAAGTCAACATCTATGTTTCAAAATGTATTATGACCACGTCGGCTTATTGGATGCCTACCCCCGATGGTCCTAACCTGAACTATAATTTATTTTGTGGCCCTATGGGGAGAATTTAGTAAGTTCGGTTAATGGTTATTTTTAGAGAGTCTTAATATTTCTTAGGGTGTGCCTTGGTGAAGTAACGGTAAGAAAAGGATTAAGGTCCCAACACACTGGGTGCCTTTTGGTCCAATGTTTACCGATGCTTCGTGTGTGCTTTGGATTGTACAATCACAAGTGTTATGAGATGTGGATATGCGTTAATCCTTTACAATCCTTTTATAATTACCTTCTATGTGATTGTTCCTTGCAAAATAAACGATGTGCGGATTATGGGCCACTTACACCTTGCCTAGTTAGACTATGTTTTCACTATAAGGAGATGGAAAATTGTCTTAGGAAAGTGTTCATGTGCATACCCAGGCTCACCATGAGGTGCAAGGGTGGCAGATATTACTTGCTTTCTTTTCGACAATTTGGTCCTAGTCCCAATTCCTAATGCAAAATTGAACTAATCTAATGCAAAAATTGAAAAAACTTGAATTAGCTAAAGATATGTGGATATATGGGCCACTTACTTTTACACTAATTACGCTATGTGTTTTGTATCTTTTATCAGCAAATCGTTTGTTTGGAAAACATATGTGGATTCAAGGCGACTTACTTTTTCCTACTTAAACTATGTGTGGTTTGAAAAAATTAAAAAAAATTAAAATTAAAATTAAAATTCTAGCAATTAAGAGTCCTAATCAGTCATGAAATACAAGAACATAGTGATGATTTTTTTTTATGGGTTTCCAAGCACTTTACAACTGAAAAAATGGCAAAAAACAAGTAAAAATTATCTTGTTGCTACTGTGTGGCTTATCTTTCCATAGGCGTAGAGCGCGCGTCTATCAGAGAAGAATGCACGCGGTCTGGTAGAATGCAAAAAAAATCTTCCTCTACTGGGAAAAACTTCTCACTAAGTGTGATTGGAGATGTTGAGAGGATGCGTGGATGATTTGTAACAAGCTGAGCAAGAAGAAGGACCTACATCAACAACCATTAACTCAAAATAAAGAATCTAGTGGAGTTGTCCATTCATGTGGTAGTGTATTCGGCGCATGGGCGTAAGAAATACACTTTGATTAGTAGGGAGGTTTCTTACCTACATAAGAGTCACAGGCCAAAATGGTTTGTCAAACGTTAGTGGAACAAGTTCAACATGTAATAAGCTAAGTTAGAAAGGAAACATAACATGCTACATAAAAAATGAAACAAAAACAAAACAACATGCTACATAAAAAATGAAACAAAAATGGAGAGCTTCTCCCTTTATTAGGTGTTGGTGGTAGTAGAAGATAGAATGCTAAATCTCTTGTAGTGGACCCTTCGAGCTACGGAGCTCCAATATCCAAGACAAGGGGGTCTCTTCCCCTCAAATTTTCAACAAGCCTCTCTTCCCTCTCAAATATGGTAGATCGATGAACATGTGGTGAACTCCTCTCTCTTGGACTGAGATGTTGGGTGGCCAAAAAATGAGTCCTTTCAATCCTCCTGTTGCTGGAAAACAAAATCTGGTTTGATATGGAGAAATTTGGCCAACATAACAATGTGTCTTTTGTTCTTCTTCCCAAGGATGGCTTTTATAGACCATTTTCAAAATTTCCCTCCTTCTCTTGGCCCAAGATGGATGGTGACACAAGAGTGGACGTATGATTCCTTTGTGTGCTACATTAAGGCTTCAAGGTGGCTCAAAGGTGATTGTAATTGGTTAGGTTGAGTGGGGATCTTTTTAACCAAGTGTGCCAAGTGGTCCCTGATGGTGACATTTTGTCATCCCCAGGACCGTGTGGTTGTCGAAGCGATAGGCGCGTTGTGTGTTGTTATCGAAGAAAAATCCTCATTGTGCGCAAAGAGCCTGTGTTTCCTATGTGCGGTCCATAAATTTTGTCTTTTGACCTTAGGAAAAATTAAAATTTTGGCTCCTCCTAATGTATTTATTCTCTGGAAACCTTTATATGTACCTTATGCTTGACATTTTTAATTTCTTTTTCCCATACGATTTTCCAGTGCCAATAGGGTTAATGCGGCCCAAGACGATCCTCAAATGATTTTGATGGATTATATGCCCCTCAGTTACGGTTACTCAAGCCACAATTTAGGCATGCCAGTCATCTCAAGACTCGCATTACCTAACTTATGGATTGAGTAACTGTAACTGAGGGGCATCATAGTTGGAAAACCTATCATAATTCAATTGTGAAATCGACATTGAGGAAAACCATCATCCGTTGCTATCTATGAATGCAAGCTAACTCATTTCTTTAATTCAAGGAAAACCATGCCATGTGGAATTACTCGCTCGTAGTCCGTAAAGGAACAAAATTTCACTCCCTCGGTCTTGGGCCGTTAACCCGTTTCCTTATATTTGAGGAAAACAAACTCTCAAATAAAGAAAATTAATTTTAAGACATACTCCAAACCTATAATTACGTCGTAAGATGTTACTCTTTGAAAAAAACTCCCCTAGCTGCCACTTTGTACTTATCTGTACTGGATCAAATGTTAGACGATTGAAAATATGTACACCATTATATTAATAATTAGTAATTAAGACACTAAATAATAGTTAAAAGGCTTAAAAATTATAATAGTTAAGACATGAAACTGTATAGGCGAGTTAGGAAAAAAAATTATTTAGGGATTTGGCCTCGGCAGAACGATGTTTCTTTTCATTTCCAACTGCAAATTGTAGGGCCTCGGGGAATTGAATATATTTTTACTCTGTCTCACCTGCATCCTCCTAATTAAATAGTAGGGAATCCCTTTAGCACTCCGTAATCCTCATTAAATAGCAGAGATTCCCTTTAACACTCAGCAACATTCACCTTGTTCTGTTTTTCATAATCTCTATATACCATTTTCAGATTGTTTTGCTTGTGGAATCTATTATTTTATTGTATAGAGTAGATGTTCTCTTTGTCAATATCGAATCCCATGGCCTTTTTGGAATGCATGAATTTTGCTGAATACACAGAGGGTAGCCTACCTAAAAAATATGAGATTTTTCTTCACTCCTTGGCGTTGAATTGAGCCGGCGTTGTGGACCCAAAGCTTTTGGAAATCATGCCTCTCAAGGGAGCCATGACAAACAAGGTCATTAACTGTAATGATATACAAATTGGGTAAAAGCAACTCATCAGAAATAATATAACTACATATGAAAGATAAATTTAAATAAACAAGTGAGTAAATTCATAGAAGAAAATGGATTCATATAATTCAACCAGAAGAACTCGGTAGAATGAATACACTGCAAAATTACAATTGATGGAAGTGTCAGTCATCAACATAACATTGTTAAAATGATTAAACATTGTTGTAGGGAGGCGGCCACGAAAATAAAATTTGCGAAGGTATAGTTTCCATGGGTTTTTAATTTGGCTTGAAGTTGTATTAACATTACAGTTTTATCATCCTGGGATTTTATAGCTACTAATACCTCTACAAGGGAGTGTGATGTGTTATTTCTTCATGATATTTGTAATCACCATTGACATTGACATGTAGTGAGGAGGCCAATGGAGTTGAAGGAGAAGAGGAGAGTGGGGTTAATGAAAGAGGAAAGGGTTTTATGAAGGGGGCTCCCAATGGGGTGGAAGGAGAAAAAAATATGGAAGTAGACCTCAATGGAGATGGAGTTGGAGTTGGAAGAGAAAGTGATAAGGAAGAAGTGGAGTTGAAGGGCACAGCAAGATAGAGGGCGACTTGGATGGAGTGGAAGTAGAGAGTAATAGTGAATTAGAAGACTTGAATGGAGTTCATGAAGAGGACAACGTTACCTTTTCAAGTTTATAGGTGACTTAATCCACATGCGATGTAGGAGTAGAAGGCATTCTGATTGTAATTAATTGAGATTTATTGACACTCTGATTATAACTGGGGTGTCGCGCTTCTCTAATTTCTCCAAAGATAGAATCAAATTTCCTCGTTTCAATAAACCTTGCAGCTAATATGAATATAGATGATTCCTTGTTTGGCAATATATTCTTCTTTCCATCCCTCTCTGAAACGACGCCACCTTTCAAATATTACAAGAACTTGTGAAATGACGCCGAATTTGACATCCAAATGGAATCTTAACTCTGAATTTAATTGGTTTTATTCCTCTTGTTATCATTATTATTCTGCCAGATTTTTTATTCTACTGTATTTTTAAACTATTCTAAACTAGCATGAGCATATTAAAATTAAACATGGTTCGTATACACGATAGGAATATCCAAATTTTAAAAATTCATTTTTTTAGGGTTTTGAGAGTGACGCAGGACCTGAGAGAATGGGGATACCAAAATCTAGTTTTAAGTTGTAACGAAAATTATGTAGGTTCACCATTAAACATTCCAGCCGTTGAAATTATGGAGGTTCACCATTGATTTTTTTTCAAAAATTCAACAAGGCCACATCTAGAAGTTATGGTAAATATCATCACACTTAAGTAACGTAATACTCACAATAATTTTAAAATAAATTTAAATAATAATAATTTTCTATTTTTTATTTTTATTTTCCAAAAAATTATCATATTTTGTAATGAAATCAAGTTGACAATGACATGTTAAATGTGGAATTTGATCATTGATATGTATCCAAAATAATTGTCGTTAATGTTGTTTCCTTAGCAAAGTTCTGGTTTCTTGGGCAAAGTTTTGGTTGATGCCAAGGATAGCTAGAAAACTTCTTATTCTTTATTTAGAAATGGATGGTGTAAAATATTTCAAAAAAAGAAAATTTATTAATAAAGAAATGTATTTATTATTATTATGTCACTATAGAAATGTAAGTGTGCAAGTGTAACCATATAATTGAGTATACACATATAATACCGACAGTGGACATCATTGATCGCCTTTCTCATACATATTTATTGAAATAATCATCACATATATTAATGTCCTAACAACTTGAGCGAATGATGTGGTTACATATATTCACTCCATTTAGAAAATTTAAATGGACATGAAAATTTAAATGAACAATAGACATAGAAATATTCATATGACAATGAAAAAAAGTCGTGTCACAATGTTATCTTACTACAAACGTGTGTCCACATAGTATAATGGAATTACCAAATGGGAGCTAGCACTAAATCACCACATTCGTACATGCATAGCTTTAAAGATATGCATTAAATCATTTTGATACAATTAATGTATCATTACAACAAGACATGGTTATCAATATTTGTAGATTTATAACTTCATTAATGCATGGGTGTACTATGTTGTTGGATTTAGCCAAGTACAAAATCCAAAGGGTGGTAATTAGAATTTCAAAATTATTTAGTTATTAGAATAATCTTCCTTTTTTCTATATTAAAAAAATTGGTAATTGGAGTGGTCTTGTATTCACATACATAATAAATGTTTAAGATTTAATTGCAATAGAATTATTTAATAAATGCTCAACAAAATATCCACCTCTCTCCTATCAAACAATGTAAAGTTTCTATGTTAATGACTAACATGACTAACTTAACAATGTAAAGTGTTTTTAAAAGCGTTGTTATGTCATGAAGTTTTGCTTTAAACCTGTTCATCCAATGGAAGATTTTGAATAATTATATTGAATTTTTTTAATATTATTAATATATTTTATTAATTTTATAAATAAAAATATTTTTGAAACTAATATTAAGATTTCATATAAATTTGTTAATTATAAGTTAAAAAAAATTTAAAAATTAGTGTTAATGATTTCATATGTATTTAGTGATAAGGTTTTATTTTCCAATATTACTTAATATTATGATCATTTCAAAATATAATATGAAAAAGTTTTAATTTGGTTTAAATGATAATTTAAATGTAATACTTGTAACCAATCTTTTAATTTATTTTTTTTCAATATGTAATGATAACGAATCAAATTTAATATGACATATTCTTCATAAAAAATTAAGAAAATAATGAATTTACTTGTTTGCATTGACAATGGATTTTGGTGAATTATGAATTATTTAACACTCACAATAATTTTCCAAAGAAATTTAAGTTAAAAATTTATTTATTTATAATTATAATTATAATTTATATTTTAAAAATAAAAATAGAAGGATGACCATGGTACAATGTTTTTCACTTTTAATTTTTTCTTTTTCTTTTTTCAATTTTCTTTATATTATGGTATATGATTTAGGTTAGAAGAATTTTCACATAAATTTGATAACTTTGTAATATAAAATGGTAAATAATGGACATGTACAATGTAAAAGATATTTTTAATGATAACGTTTTTATTTAAAAAATATATATATATATTTGCTTTGATTTTTTTTTTATATGGTAAGGTATATGACTAAATGTAAATAAATTATAAATATGAAAGATTGGATAAACAATACAAGTTTAAAATAAGTTTTGATGTTGATATTTAGTCATGATCACCTACAAAGTTTGATTGCTTTTTTCTTCATAAATAGATGAAATATACAAGAAGTTACAATACATATTAGAATAGGAGATGTAAGCCATGTGCTCTTGAGGGGGCAATGCAAAACACTAAAATAGTTTGTTGTTAGTGTCAATGTAATTCAAAATGTTTCTTTACAATTTCATAGATGATGTGGAAACAATGAAGATATTGAACATCATCAACTGCACTACACTAAAGTTTCCCATCAAAATTGTAGATTTTACACCAAATTTCACTAAAAGTAATGAATAATTGGGAGTTGATGTCTAGCTCATTTGTTTCATATCAAAATTGTAGATTTTACACCAAATTACACTAAAAGTTATGAATAATTGGGAGTTGATGTCTAGCTCATTTTCATCTAATACTTGATGATGTCTTAAATTTGTAAGGTTGTGATGCAAATTTAGATTTGGAAAAATAGTCATCACACTGTTCATGAATTAAATTTAGATTTGGAAAGATAGCCATCATATTGTTCATGAAGTAATATTATTTTATTTAGCTTATCCAATGTCACCTACTACTTGTATTGTTTCAAAATCTATCAAATATTTGCTATTTGAATTTGAAAGACCATCTTTGAAGATTAAGACAATCTATATTGGAAAGGTTATAAAACGTGTCAATTTGACATAATGCAAGTAATTGTTCTTTATCTTTTAAATTTGAATGACATATTTTTCTTGGGATATTTGTTGATATGGCTTGTTTATTAATTATTTTCACTCAAATATGTTTATTTATTTATTTTTTTGATTTTATTATGAGCTAAATCTTATGTATTGTGTATGTGACAGCTGCATTAATGATAACTAGTTGTTAACTAGTTAAAAGGCAATTTTAATTATTGTTTTAAGTAAAGACTAGAATTATTAAGGTTTTTGCTAAAAGGTTATTAATTATAATAATAAAATTAGTTATTTTCCATAACCTGGCTCTGATACCACTTGTCACATCCTTACAAAACTTCATAAAAAAAAATTAATTTCTACCTAAAGATTAACCCATGTATTAAGTTATATTTAACATCCCATAAGGGATTCATTCCTTCACCAGATTCATTAAAAATTATAACCCTCTTCTACGTTACATTTGCAACTATGTACACCGTGGAAATATCTTTGATACACAAGACTTTTACATGAGAGTGCTAAGATGTATATAAATATCAATCGACATTAAACTTAACAGATAGCATGTGTAAACATAAATTATCTCCCACGTTTTGATCCTCCTTATCCGAGGCAAGGATGGCACGTCAATGCGAATTGAATGAATTAAGTACAGGCTAATAACTCCAGCAACACGTGCCAGCCTTGCCTTGGATAACAAGGATCAAAACGCGAGGTTGTTGCTGGAGTTATTAGCCTCTATGATCTGGATTTATGCAGGAACACAGTAGAATAAACATATAACCATAAATACAAAGATGCAGCAGAAATAACACTTCACTTCATTAATATCAAAGAACTGAAATTTGCTTACAGACATAACGGAAATAAACTAGCTAGGGCGTTGGTAGCTTATCTCTAAGAAGAGATGTGGCGGCTACAGACCTCTGAACTGAGTTACAATGAGGCTCGAGGGCCTATTTATTATTTAGAAACAATGAAAAACCATAAACATCCAAAACCCTAACCCTAGGAGATGAAGCGCCAAAACTATGGGCCCCGTTTGGGTAAATTGGCGTTTCAACTTCCCGGGGACGTAACTTTGGCATACGATCTTCGTTTGATGCAAACCATGCCTCGTTAGAAAGATTTATCTGAGGACTACAACTTTTGAGTGTGGAAAATTAGTCCAAGGACCCACGTTGCTCCCCGTTTTCCCAAAAAACGTTGTTTAGGGCCTCAAAACGGCTCCGGAAGTTCAGGACCCAAAAAACTTCTAAAAATAGGAAGTTGTGCCGAAACTGAAAAACTGAAAGAGACAATGGTGGGGCCCCAAGTGGAATAGGTAAGTGGCCACCAATATCCACCTGGATCATTCCTCCCCCCTTAGGAATAAATGGTCCCCATTGCGTTGAGTTCCTCCATGAGATGAGGGAACTTCTGGTGAACTTGGTCCCTGGTGAACCACTTGCCTTGATGCAGGAGTTGGCCAGCTTTGAAAACCCGATACAGTTGGATCTTATATTGGCAAGTGTTCTTGATTTGCATATCCATGATACAATCCATGGTGGCCTGGTCCAGGCAGTCTGGGTTTAACTCTATTGGTGTGAGTTGTTCTGCAATGTGAGAGGTGTCCAGTAGAGGTGGGAAGTAGGGACGAAGGTGGTCCACATTGAAGACTAGGTGTAGACCAAGGAATGGTGTAATACTGAGCTTGAAGGCATTGTTCCATACAGCCTTGGTGATGGTGTAAGGCCCATATCGGAGCAGGCGAAGCTTGCGGTGGGGTCCAGTGAGGCGCTCCTTCTGCAAATGTAGCCACACTTTGTCGCCCACCTGGAAGTTGTGTGGCACCCGATGTTGATCATGTCGTTGCTTGTACTTAGCATTGGCTCTGTCCAATATGTCATGAATCTATTGGCGGATGTGTTGAATGCGCTCGATGAAGTTGTTTTCTTTGTCAGTTTCAGACTGAACATGAGCCGAATCGGCCCAAGTAGCTACAAATGGCATGGCTACGTCAATGGGACATAGTGCCTAGAATCCCAAGCCCACCTGAAAGGGGATGTGTCTGGTTGAGCTGTGGAGAGCCCGATTATAACTGTGTTGTAAATATGGGAGGCTCTCATCCCATGTGTGTGGATGCTTTGGATTTTACATGCGCAGAATGTGTACTATCATCCTATTGACGACCTCTGTCTGGCCATTGGTTTGGGGATGGAAAGTTGTGGACTTGGTGAGCTTGGTGTCCAGCAATGAATAGAGACTGGACCAAAATGTGCTAAGGAACCTACTATCCCAATCTGATATGATAGACTATGGGATCCCAAAGTGCACCCACACTCGTTCAAAGAAGAGTTTAGCAATGGCTTTTGCTGTGATATTCTTCTTGCAGGCCGCCATAATTGCCATCTTCAAGAACCTGTCGATGACCACAAAAACACAGTCATTTCCATGCTTAGTAGAAGGAAGGCCTGACATGTAATCCATGGAGATGGATTCCCACGGTCGACTAGGGGTAGGTAGCGGAGTGTAGAGGCCTTGCTTCTTGATGGTTGGTTTGGCAATGGCGCAAGCAGTGTAGGATATGATGTACTCCTCGACATCCTGTCGAAGGTTCGGCCAATAGAAATACTTCTGCAGTACTGCCACTGTTTTCTTGACCCCGAAATGCCCTGCAACTCGACTATAGTGTGATTTCCATATCATCTTGGCATGCTCGCTTGAAGGAACACAAAGGTGTCCCAGGTGACATAAAAGTGCATCTTGGAAGTGAAAATTTGGAACTTGCGTACCCCCCAAGAGTGCCTTGTATGTGTGGCCAAATTATGAGTCGCTCTCGTAGAGAAGCAGCCAATCAGAATTCTCGTGCCCACAAGAGTTGAGAATGGTGGTGAGCGCCACGATCGGTGGTCGGCTGAGGCAGTCTGCAACATTATTGGTGCTACCCTTCTTGTACTTGATGTTCAAATGAAACTGTTATAGATATGTGGACCACTTCTGATGGCGATCGTTCTGCAACTTCCCTTGTGTCTGTATGAACTGCAGGGGCCAGTGGTCTATGTGGATGACTGTTTCCTTCCCCAAAATGTAATGCTTCCATTTTCGACAAGCTTGCACAATGGAATACATTTCTTTATCATAAGTGGGATACTTATGAACTACGTCGGACAATGTCTCACTGTGATATGCCACTGGATGTCCCTGCTGAGTAAGAACTACCCCAATAGCATAGTCAGAGGCATATGTCTCGATCTAAAATGGTTGTTGCAAGTCAGGTAATGTGAGCACTGGGGTAGAACAAAGGCGATTTTTTAATTATACGAACGCCTTCTGTTGAGATTCTGATCAAAAGAATTTTTCTCTCGCTCCTCCCTTGCTGACTTGACTCAAGGGCCAAGTGATATGAGAGAATCCCAACACGAACCTACGGTAGAAATTAGTAAGACCTAGAAAGCTGCGAAGCTCTGTTATAGTGGTTGGGGCTGGCCAATCCCGAATGACTTGGATCTTGGTTGGATCCACATGCACCCCCTTTTCATCAATAATGTATCCCAAATATTGAACCTAGGTCATGCCAAAAGTGCACTTCTCCAAATTGGCACACAACTTGTGTTTCCGCAGTGTTTGGAGGACTTGTCAAATTTGGTGGAGGTGCTCTTCCCAAGTCTGGCTGAAGATCAGAATGTCATCCAAGTACACCACCACAAATGAGTTTGTGAATGGTCGCAAGATGTCATCCATCAACCTCATGAAGGTTGCAGGAGAATTCTTCAACCCGAAAGGCTTTGAAGGTAGTCTTCCACACATCGAAGGGTTCGATTAGTACCTGGTGATACCTAGAATTCAAGTCGATCTTGCTGAAATATTTCACCCCTTTGAGTCGGTCCAGAAGGTCATATTTCCGTGCGATCGGGTACCTATTCCAAACACTGATCTTGTTCAGTGCCCGATAGTCAATACAGAGTCTCCATGTCCCATCCTTATTCTGTACCAACACGATCGAGCTCCCACAGGGTGATGAACTTGGCCAGATGTGACCTTTCTGTAGCAGCTCCTGAATCTGCCTCTTGATTTCATCGTTCTCCAGAACAGAGCGTTGATATATCGGTCCATTGGGTAGCAGCGCACCTGGGGTCAGATCAATGTGGTGCTTGACCTGACAATGCAGAGGAACCCCTGTGGGTGAGGTGAAGATGTCCCCGTACTCCTACACAAACTTATCTATTTGTTGTTGTCGTGAAGAGGAGCCCTGTCTAGAGGTCATGGCCACAATCTTCTTCTTTCCCTGGGGGCGAATCATCAGGAACATGAATTTCCTGGTTTGGGAAATGAGCTTACTGCATTGTTTTGCAATAACCAAAGAGATAGCAGCAGTCAGTGGTACCTCTGGTATCCTGTACAACTTATTTCCCAAAGTAACAATAACAGCACGAGGTCGGGACTCATACACAGCATGTCGCTTCCACAAATATGGTTGGCCTAATAATACATCAGAAACATCAAGAGGATCAATGTCACATAATACCTCATCTGTGAAGGGCTTGATGTTATAGGGAAGGCAGCACTGATGGCTGACGCGGAGATCTCGTCCTTGGTGAAGCTAGCCGATGGTGTATGGATGTGTGTGGGTTATGGTCGGCAAGCCCAACCGCTTCACGACGTCTGCTGAAATGAAGTTATTTTGGCTCCCATTGTTGACAATGAACTGTACCAGGGAGCCCTTTACCCACATCTGGGAGTGGAAGAGACGTTCCTCCTCCTTCGGATCTTTCGGTTCCTCCTTCTAGATCTTCACAGTGGCAACAGTGGTGTTGGGCTCCACATCAATAATTTGTTTCCATTTTTCATTCCCCTTGTCAGGTTCTGATTCAGAGTTTGAGCATGCATCTGACTCAGAAGCCCTCATCTCAGCCACCAGCGACTGCTTGGCCTGACACTCACTTGTGTTGTGAGTGGAGCTTTTATGGAACTCACACCACTTTCCCATGTCCTTCTTTGGCTTTGCGGTGTTGTTCTTTGCTTGTGGCTTTGACAGGTTGTCTTCGGCTGCCATGCCTTGGCTCTATCCTTTTTTCTGTGGTTTGGGAGCACCTTTCCCTTTCTTTTGATTCACAGATCTAAAGCCTCGCTTCTTCTGTTTGAATTTATGCTCAATCTTGGCAGCATACCGGTATGCCATACCAAGCGAGGAGATGTCGAGGAAATCCATTTCCTCCTGAATGTATCTGTGCAGACAACTGCGATACTTTAGCACCAGATGTTTCTCTGAATCTTTGATACCCAAATTTGCGTGCAGGGTATGGAATAGATTCGTCAGCTCATGCACATCTTGATCCCTTTGTTGTCGCAGCGTGGTCCATTGTATGTACTTGTCCTCATAGATCCCCACGGGATAGTATTTTTCCTTGATGGAATCTCGGAAATAATTCCAAGTGGGTATGACTAAGAATAGAGAGGGTTCTGTCTCGTCCTTTTTCTCACAGTAGGTTTCCCACCAGTCCTTGACATGGGGGGTAGCTTTGAGGAGTGCAAAAATAATCTTCTCCCGGTCGGAAAAGTCATGAACCTAGAAATATCCTTCTAATATATTCAACCATATATCTACGACATCTGCATCTATTTGACCCTCAAATATGGGAATGTCAAAATTTACTTATACCTTAAAGGGAGTCGCGCCTCTAGAGTGGCTGATGGATGGAGATGCGCTACCGGTGGGCAGTCGTTGAAGGATCCAGGAAAAGTTATCCATCATCGAGTTCCTTTGTTTTTCGATGGCCTCCTCGAGCAATATTTTGATAGGATCTCTTGCTCCCTCATCTTTATTATCTTCCCCCATGGGCGACCGTCGGGGTTTGCGAGGCTGATATTGCAAAGGTTCCACCAGATCGAGCCCTAACTCCTTATATCCCGACCTCGTTGGGGACATGCAAATAAGGATCGAGAAAAAACAGACTGCTCTAATACCACTGATTCGAATTTATGCATGAACACAATAGAATAAACATATAACCATAAATACAAAGATGCAGTGGAAATAACACTTCATTTCATTAATATCAAAGAACTGAAATTTGCTTACAGACAGAATGGAAATAAACTAGCTAGGGTGCTGGTAGCTTATCTCGAGAAATTATGTGTGCCATGCCTTTGAACTGAAGTTAAAATGAGTCGAGGGCCTATTTATTATTTAGAAACAATGGAAAACTCTAAACATCCAAAACCCTAACCCTAGGAGATGAAGCGCCAAAACTATGGGCCCCGTTTGGGTAAATTGGTGTTTCAACTTCCCGGGGATGTAACTTTGGCATACGATCTCCGTTTGACGTGAACCATACCTCGTTAGAAAGATCTATCCGAGGATTACAACTTTTGAGTGAGCAACGACCCATGTTGCTTCCAATTTTCCCAAAAAACGTCGTTTAGGGCCTCAAAACGGCTCCAAAAGTTCAGGACCCGAAAAAATTGCTAAAAATAGTAAGTTGTGCTGAAACTGAAAAACTGAAAGAGACAATTGTGGGGCCCTAAGTGGAATAGGCAGGTGGCCACTAATATCCACCTAGATCACTGTACTTAATTCATTCAATTCGCACTGACGTGCCAGCCTTGCCTCGGATAACGAGGATTAAAACACGGGAGATAATTTTATGTTTATACATGCTATCTATTAAGTTTAATGTCGATTGATATTTATATACATCTTAGCACTCTCATGTAAAAGTCTTGTGTATCAAGGATATTTCCATGGTGTACATAGTTTCAAATGTAAGGTAGAACAGGGTTATAATTTTTAATGAATCTAGTGAAGGAATGAATCCCTTGTGGGATGTTAAATCTAACTTAATACATGGGTTAATCTTTAGGTAGAAAGTAAATTTTATTTTTATGAAGTTTGTAAGGATGTGACAAGTGGTATCAGAGCAGTGTTCATATGCTGGGACCCTAAGTGTCAACTAACGATTAAGTTGTGTGTATACTGATGCACAGAGTTTAGAAGCATAGCAGGAACATCATGAGAAAGGGAACAACACAACAACCACCCCAGGACACTGAGGAACCCCAAACACAACCAGTTGTGAACCCTGAGATGTGGGTTCAGCTAGGTGTTGATCAACACCAGCAAACTAGTAGACTGTTGGAGGAACAACAGCATCAAACCAGTTTGCTGTTGAACACAGTACAATAGTAACAGGGAGAAATGGTTTGAGTTCGAAGGGATAACGAACGATTAATGAAAGAGCAAGATAAGATACTCAAAAGTCTGTCAGATAAACAAAATCAAGGAATGGAACATCCCAGTGCTGATAGGGACATGCAAGACGGTGATGAACGACAAACAAGGGAACATACCACTAACAGAGTGGAAAGAATCCCTTCTCAGCGAACTAATAAAAACAAAAACTACAATGAGGCAGAGATTGGCAATGTGTCAGATCAACAAGAGGTTAAGAAGCAGAAAGTAGAGCTTCAGGGGGAGTTTCGAAAAATAAAACCACCAACATTTGATGGTGAAGCTAAGGAAGTGGCAGAAGCATGGTTAATAAACATGAACAAGTACTTTTAGGTGTATGAGTATAGTAGCAACCTGAAGGCCAGATTGGCCATATACCAGTTAAGGGAGAAAGCCACTCTGTGGTGGGAAGAAGTGAAGAATGTTCGCAGCATTGAGGAGCAAGATGTCAATTGGGAATCGTTCCAGAAATACTTTAAAGACAAGTACTTGACAAAACATTTCTATGATGAGAAAGCTAAGGAATTCAATGACTTGAGGTTGGGACAGATGACTATGGATGAATATATCACCAAGTTCACCTCCCTGTTACGATATGTTCCATACCTTCGAGAGGAAAAGGCTAAGGTGTAGATTTTTGAGCAACCTGCCAGCACATATGAAAGTAAGAATTGAGTTTGTAAATCATAAAACCATGGACGAAGCCATTCGTAAGGCACGAATGTTATATCAACAGTCCAAGACTAAAGGGGAGGTTAGCAAAAGTTGGCAGCAGAGGAAGGGACAAAAAAGTAACTCGAATTTCAAAGGTGCCAAAAGTAGTAACTTTAATAATTCTGCTCGAAATTCTGTTAGTAAACAATTTGGCAGAAATCACCAGAGAACCAGATGGTCAGCAGAAGAAAATCCTACAAAAGCATCCAGTAAGCTTGAGCAAGGAAAGGTGACCAAGCCACCTCTACAGTGTTGGGGGTGTGGTGAGGCACGCTACTACAAAAACTGCCCATAGCAAGCAAGAAATGACATAATTGTAAACTTGCAGGAAGCCTCTACAGTAGGCGATGTGGTGTGAAACATTCCTCGTATCAATGCGGCATTGGAGGATCGACAGGCAGATTATCAGTCGACAATGATTGAGCTGGAAGGTAAATTACTGTCTCAATATGTTTCTATTTTGGTAGACCTAGGTGCGAGTCTAAGTTATGTTAGTCCCAAAATAGTGGAAATATGTAAATTGAAATAACATAAATTTAAAAACTCATGGATGGTACAGCTAGCCATTAGAGCAAAACGAAAGATAACTGCCAAAATTCCAAACTGTACTTTGGAAATTTCGGAGTAGCAGTTAAATGTAGATCTGAATATATTGCCATTAGGGTCCTACGATGTTTTGATGGGCATGGACTGGCTAGAAAAACATTGGACCTTAATGGACTGCAAAGAAAATATTGTTTATTATAGAATGTAGGATGGAACACGTAAGGAGATTCAGGGAGTCAAGAAGCCATTACAACTACGTCCAATTACCGCATCCCAAATGAATAAATGTATAAGGAAGGTTTTCCAGATATATGTTATTCAAGTGGGATATGTTGATTCCAAAGAAAAGTCACCTATGATGGAAAATATACCTATGGTGCAAGATTTCATGGATGTTTTTCCAGAAAATGTTCCTGGATTACCACAAAGGTGGGATATTGATTTTACTATAGATTTGATGCCAGGAACATCACTTGTGTCAAGAGCTCATTACAGAATGAGCGTTCCAGAATTAACTGAATTGAAAATGCAATTACAGGAATTACTGGACAAAGGTTACATCCGTCCAAGTGTGTCCCCTTGGGGAGCACTAGTGTTGTTCGTGAAGAAGAAGGATGGAACCATGCGAATGTGTATGGATTATAGATAGATTAAAAAGTTGACAGTAAAGAATAAGTATCCATTACGAAGAATTGATGATCTGTTTGATCAGGTGAAAAGGGCCACAATGTTTTCGAAGAAATATTTAAGATCTGGATATCATCATATTCGAATCAAGGATGAAGACATTTACAAGACATCATTCCGTACCAGGTACGAGCATTATGAATTTGTGGTATTACCCTTCAGGGTAACAAACACACCAGCAATCTTTATGAGGTTAATGAATGGAATCTTTCGTCCTTTCCTAGATAATTTTGTGCTCATATTTATAGATGACATTCTAATTTATTCTAAAAACCAGGAAGAACATAAAGAGCATTTGAGGATTGTGCTGGAAATGCTAAGAAAACGCCAGTTGTACGCTAAGTTCAGCAAATGTGATTTCTTTACAACAGAAATCCAGTACCTGGGCCATATCATTTCAGCAGAAGGGATTGATGTTGATCCAAAGAATATCAAGACAACCATGGAATGTCGAGTACCTTAGAATGTGGTAGACATTCGATCCTTTATGGGATTAGCTGGGTACTAACGAAGATTTATTGAAGGATTTTCCAGAATTTCCTTTCCTATTACTTCTTTGTAGAGAAAAGGAAAAAGTTTACAAATGGACTATTGAATTCCAGAATAGTTTTGAAAAGCTTAAACAACTTTTGACCAATGCACCAGTGTTGAGGGTAGTCGATCCCAAAAAAGAATTTGAAGTTTGTACAGACGCCAATAAAGAGGGTGTTGGGGCAGTTCTATCTCAGGAAGGCAAGGTGGTGGCATATGAGTCAAGAAAGTTGAAGGATCATGAACAAAGGTATTCAGAATATGATCTGGAATTAACAACAGTAGTACATGTGCTCTGGGTATGGAGACACTACTTGTTGGGTAAAAAGTTTGTGTTAAAAACAGATCATAGCAGCTTGACTAGTTACTTCAAGCAAGCTGATTTAAACTCTAGACAGGCAAGATGGAATGCCTTTCTAAGTGAGTTTGATATGGACATCCAAAACGTAAAAGGTAAGGAGAATCGGGTGGCTGTTGCTTTAAGTAGAAAGTTGCATTGTGTTTATGAGCTTTACTACAATAAGCTTGAAAGTAAATTTTTAGATCAAGTAAAAGAAGAAGCATAAAAAATATCCAGAGTAGCAATTCCTATGGCAGCAAATGGAAGAAATCAGAAAGTAAGGAAGTACTTCTGAGTATGGAGTGAATGATGATCAGATGCTAACTTTTAGAGGTAAGTTGTATGTACCAAATCGTATGGACCTAAAGGAGCTGATAATGAACGAGTACCATCGCAGCAATTATGCAGGTCACCCAGGATACCATAAAATGTTAACAACCATCAAACAAGTGTATTTATGGCCTGGTATGTGAAAAAATATCGTTGAGTATCTAACTAAATGTTTGGAGTGTCAACAAGTTAAGGTAGAGCATTGACATTCTGCAGGATTTTTGCAGCCCATACCGGTACCTGAATGGAAGTGGGAGGTCATATCCATAGACTTCATTACAAGTTTACCGTGGACCAAAAATCAAAATGACTCCATCATGGTGGTGGTGGACAGATTGAGTAAATATGCACATTTTATACCTGTGCAGTCTACCTATAAGACTGTACAGATATCTGACATATTCATGAGGGAAATTTTCAGGCTGCATGGTATACCGAAGACAATTATCTCAAACAGGGATGTTAATTTTACATCAGCATTTTGGAAGACTATGTTTACTGTGCTGGGGACCCAGATAAACTTTAGCACAACTTATCATCCCCAGACCGACGGTCAAACAGAGCGAGTAAACCAAGTATTTGAAGACATGTTGCGCATGTATGTGATGCAGCAACCAACCAAATGAGAGGATTATCTACACCTTGTTGAATTTGCTTACAACAATGGTTATCAGGAGTCCCTGAAGATGAGTCCTTTCGAGGCTTTGTATGGAAGTCAGTGTCGCACTCCCATAAATTAGAGTAGCCCCGAAACAAAATTAATGTTGGGACCCGAGATTCTTGCTGAATTGGAATCAGAAGTAAAGAAGATAAGACATAATTTGAAGGTTGCACAAGATCAGCAGAAGATCTATGCAGATAAAAAGAGGTCTTATCGGGAATTCGAAGTAGGAGACCATGTGTATGTGAGGATTAAACCCAAGAAGAGTACCTTGTGGTGGACCTCTTGTGCCAAGTTGGCTCCCAGGTTCTGTGGACCCTTCCAAATTTTGGAAAGGGTAGGACTTGTGGCCTATCGGCTGGCTTTGCCCAGTCACATTCAAGTACACATTGTGTTCCATGTGTCCCTGTTGAAGCATTATGTGCATGATTAGAAGCACGTAATTCATTGGAAAAATATATAGGTAGGAAAGAATTTAAAAAATCCTAACTTGAAATATGATTTCATTATGAGAAATTGACAAGGAATGTTTCTGTTTGCAGGTATAGCTAGACAACGAGTTCCTGGTCGAGCCGCAACGCATACTTTACCGGAGGGAAATTATGCTCCGAAAGCGAGTCATCACCCAAGTCAAAGTGTAATGGAAGCACTTTGGCCCGGATGAGGCTACTTGGGAGGACGAAAGATTTCTGCATGAGGCTTACCCAGAGCTCTTTTCAGAGCTAGAGTGAAACACCAAGGACGGTGTTACTTCCAAGGGGGGAAGTTGTGACAGCTGCATTAATGATAACTAGTTGTTAACTAGTTAAAAGGCAATTTTAATTTTTGTTTTAAGTAAAGACTGAAATTATTAATGTTTTTGCTAAAAGGTTATTAATTATAATAATAAAATTAGTTATGGAAAATAACTTGATAAAAAGTAAAAGCTGATGGTAAATTTTTTCCAAGAACTGGAAAGAGGTTGGGGATAGTTGGAAAACAGTTACCTGCTCCTCTGGGGATAAAATAATGATCCCAGTGAGGAGTAGGGGTTCTATTCTTGGACTAAGGAAGAGTGCGGATTTCCAAAGTTGGTAGAGACCAGTGGAAACACTCAGCAATCCTGAAAATTGTTTTTGGTACTGACTAGACTAGGTGTCCTGAGGTCACAGCAAAATATCCACTGTTAACCCGTACCATTCAAGATTGGAGCACGGGGGCAAGAGGAGGATGTAATCACCTCTCTTGATGGTTGGGAGGACCACAACTATAAACTGCGTAATTAGATAAGTAATATGTGTAACTTTCTATGATTTAAGTACTGTAATACCTTCATTCTACATGTGCACGGGTATTTATTTTTATCTTATTGACAGTGTCAGTAAATACACTATAGATTTGTGTTGCAAATGAATGAAGTAATCTGTCTGCTTATTTTGTTTAACTCTAATTAAGTTTTCCAGAATCTCATTGGGTACTGTGAAAAATAGCAGTAAGCTGAGTAAAAACACAGACTAAACTTTGTATTATAGTTTAAGTTTTCTTTTCAAATATATCAATCAGTTTATATATATTTTACAGTGAATCTCATAAATAGAAATTATCTATTGTCTGAACTATAAGACCGTAATAAAGAAAGAATATATTAATCCAGTTTTTTCTTTTTAAATAGCAGAGACTATTTGTGGTAAAAGAACATAAAAAGAAGAATTCTGAGTTATATGTGTAACTACATAAATTTATACAATAAACTCCACAGTTAGCAAACTGTAAGCAAGGTAAGAAATGAAAACAAGAACTGTGTAGGGAGTAAAGAGATTATGACAATATTATGTAGAGATAAAAGAATCCTACTTGTGCATATTAATGAAGATGTTCTTGATTAATCAATAAAGGAGATGGTTGGTCATGGGTACAGGGTAAAACCCTAACCTAGGATGCAGTTGTCCCTCAAAGTAAAACTATGCGTGGACATTGTAGGTGGTTCGGCAACCATGATAAATACCTAAGAAAAGAAAAGAACTATCAAGAAACACAGAGAAAACTGGAAGCTGGAGTTCTTAATAAATACTGTAGAGACAGGAGGAAACATATTTCTTCTAGAAAACCGAATTATGTTAAACTGCCAAACTTAAACTACATTCCATCAAATCGAATAAACGAAGGAAGTAAACATGAGGAAGAACTGAGATTGAAAATACGTTTAAAACTTCTATTACAAACAAGCTCCGTATAACTAGAAATAGCATGGAATCATTATGAAAATTAAGTATACATGCAAATCGAGCTAGAAGTAAATGTAATAAGACATGAACTTTACAGCAAATGTTTTTCATTACTTAACTAGAACAAGAGTTGAGTATTCAAAATTGAAACCCTTGACTATTACACATTGCATACTGAAATCTAAGTAACAATATCTCGAGGAAACCATTCTAAAACAAGATACAAATATTTACATAGCAATGGAGAAAAATTCGAAGCCAAAGTTCTGGCCGAATACTGACACATAAGAAATGTATAAATTAATACATATAAACTGCAAAACACCGCTCGTTAAGGCCGATAAATTTTCCATAAGGCTGAGCTAAGAAAAGGGTTTCAAAACCCCTCAAAAATACTAGCAGAACCCGCTCGAGACAGACAATCATTGGAGCCGAATGCAGATTTTTTTTGTGTACGTGTAATGGAGAGCTAGGATTTAGCCAAGCGTTAAAATATGTGGAAGTTCCCAAGCTATTTTCGAAGGATGGCAGCAGCCAACAGAGGAAATGTTGACCTGGAAACAGAGGCCATATAAAATAAAAAGACAGTAAGCTTCAAACAATTAATCTTAAAACCACTACAAAAATCCTATGCTAAATTTGTAAAAGAAGGATAGAGTATTCATACTTGGGGAGAAGAGTTTCGCCGCAATGAGCTGGTCCGGTGGATGGAAATCCTTTAAGCATAGTAAAAACAAATCAATAACACAACCCGATAGGAGGAGATTGCACAAGAAACTGTATAAGCAAAAAGGGAAATCGTATATCCATAAATTGCTTGAGTAAATTTTACCTAAACAACGCTAAGAATTGCAAAAGTGAAGGTGGCATTGTAACCGTGGCGAAATAGGGGTTTTAATCACATGTAGCCCACTGCAACTCAACAAAGAGACTCTCAAATATCTCCTTTCGCCATCAAACGAGTGATTACATTTCTAAGAGCTATCCATGCCGGAGAGAAGTAATAGTTGAGGTGGAACCGAGTCCCGAAAGCAACTCACAGCAAGAATAAAGCCTTAGAGTGGCAGTCTAACTTCTCAAGCTCAGAGACAAAGTGACCAAGGCCGACCAACCTAGACTTGGCGGGGATTACCAAGTGAAGTTCCACCCAAAATCTCAAGCGTCGATTGCCATAGTACCAACGGTGGAGATCTAATGTATTTCATCAAGAAATGCACGACAGATCTAACAGTTGTTGCTGGAGTTATTAGCCTATACTTAATTCATTCAATTCGCACTGACGTGCCAGCCTTGCCTCAGATAACAAGGATCAAAACGTGAGAGATAATTTTATGTTTATACATGCTATCTGTTAAGTTTAATGTCGATTGATATTTATATACATCTTAGCACTCTCATGTAAAAGTCTTGAGTATCAAAGATATTTCCATGGTGTACATAGTTGCAAATGTAACGTAGAACACGGTTATAATTTTTAATGAATCTGGTGAAGGAATGAATCCCTTATGAAATGTTAAATCTAACTTAATACATCAATTAATCTTTAGGTAGAAAGTAAATTTTTTTTTATAAAGTTTTGTAAGGATGTGATAGTGCAAGAGTGATATAAATTGGGATATTTGTTGATATGGTTTGTTTATTAATTATGTTTACTCAAATAAGTTTTTATTTATTTATTTTATCAATTTTGTTTTAAATTTAATTAAAAATTTAAAAAAATTATTATTTAAAAATTTTATAATAAAAATGAATTTATGTTTATATTTAAAAATATAAGTAAATTTATTTTTATAATTAAAAATAACCGCAAAATATAAAAATTTCACAAAAATTATATAATCTAATCTTTGAAAATAAAAAAATAGAAAAATATGTCTTTAAAAAAAATATCATTAAACAAAGTTTTGCTATATTTTCTATACACCCTTACCACCCAAACCCATTGTTCACTTCAAGCAGTTGATAATTAGGTAAAGATATTTTCTAACTATTGGATTTTTTTATACTCAAATCTAACAATATAATTGTGAGAATTCTAAGTGAAATTGTAATTTTTTTTATTATTTAAAATAAATTTTTAATTATATAAATAGATTTAACATTCTAAAATTTTCTTAAAACATTTTAATTATATAATTCAATAATTAAAAAAAAAATCAATAATATTAAAAAATATCTACCAAAAAATTATAAAAAAAAAAATCCAAATGCTTAAATTAGGTAGAATACAAATACAAGGTTGTGTAAATCAACCCGTCGATCATGTTCTGACAGACACAGCTGGCGTGGTGACGAAATTGGGTTGGGTTTCTATATTCTGCCGTTTAGTACATCCAACACGTGACGAATATTATAAAGATTTACTTTAAATATTATAAAAAAATTGCACCTCAATGATATTGGGCTTTAAAGACATTCTATCATAAATTTATTTATTAATTGGATTCAAATTTTATTTATTAATTGGATTCAAATTTTATTTATGATAATACAAATAAAGTTTTTAGAATTTTAATTTAATTATTAATAATTATTAAATGGAAATAGAAATTTAATTTTTATATAATATTATAAATATATGGGAATTTGAGATTTGAATGTCTAGTCTCTTTGAAGATAATATTTTATTTTCATAGATATCACCACTTTAATAATAATAATTTAAAATAAAATTATAATTTAATTATTTTTTATGAGTTTTTTAATTTTGAAAATGTATGGTCTTATGAGATAAGTGTTTTGATGCTTATAAATGACCATTTAATTTATATAACTATATTACTTTATGCAATATTATAAAAGAAATTTATAAATATGACAATCATAACACTTTTAATCCTCAATCATGATGATGACGATGATTAACTTCCACTAAGACCAATGAGGTCTATCTGACCTTAAGAAAGTAAATAATTATTGGGACTTTTTAAAATTATATTTCTATGATAACAAAGAAAAGGAGGGCTCCAAGATCACTGTAGTTACGTTGACTTAACAAGTCAAGACTTGTAACAATTGCATTTAGTATTAACTAGTGAAATGACATTTTGTTATTTTTGAAAAGAAAAGAGTGAGACATTTGAACAGTTACTTGCTCCTCTGGGGATAAGAGACTGATCACAGTGAGGAATAGGGGTTCTGTTTAGAGACTGGGGAAGAGAGTGAGGGAAAATCCTGAGCTAGTAGAGACCAGTGGAAATCACTCAGCGTTACTGAAATTTTCTGAAACTGACTGGACTTGGGGTCCCGAGGTCACAGCAGAAAATACTGTCAACCTGTACCTTTCAGGTGTGGACCACGAGGGAAAGAGAAGAACGTAATCGCCTCTCTTGAAGGTTGGGTGGACATCAACAACCAAATTCACTTTCAGATTTAAGTCACTGTTTATTTCAGAATATTTAAATAAGAAAGTTGTTTCAATTATTTGTACACAGATATATGTTACTTAGCTTCAGGGAATAATATTTTCTTTTGGAACAAGTAGAAAAGGGATGAGCTTGTGAATTATGAATGATCTAGCAATTATTTACAAATTCTGAGATTACTATTATAACATTATGTAGAATAATCTTGTGAGCATTTACATAAGATAAACAAGACTAGCTACAAGACACTTGGAAAAATACAGTAGATGGATATTAAGAATAAAACTCTACCAAACCATGAAATAGATTACTACAAATAGTGTTTATTGCTAGAATTCTTAAATATGTCAGGATGCATTCAGAAGGCACATTGACCGAGAATTTTATTGATAGAATGATTAATTTTAAAGTACTATGCAAAAGAAACCGTATTAGGAAGAACACTGCCTCCTAAAGTTATGTCTGGGTGAGCCATTGGTTCTGGGTAAGGGTATGTAACCCCAACCCAAAACTCGTCGCCACGGCTAACTACCTATACTCGGACATAGTTTAAAAGTGGTTCGGTCACCAATTAGCACGTAAATTTTATAACAATTGATATATATATTATTTTAAAATAAGAAAGAAAACTAGAGATTAAGATTACATTAAATACAGTGTATATATACATATAAACCAGAGTTTGAGGCTTGTTATCTTCACAAAATTTGCAGAAATAACATTACATAAAAACAACTCGGAACAAACAAATCGAGGCCCGACAGACAAGTCAATTAACTGAACAAATTGGGATTATATCCCAGTGATTGTTGCAGATTCGCCAAAGAGAGGAAAGACCCTTGATACTGAGCAAGAATCTTTAAGATAGTACCTGGAAATTCGGCGGGCAACGAGAAGATATCACCACAGGGACCTAACCTGTAACAAAAGAACCATAGTAACCCTGTGAGACAGGATATGAAGAAAATAACACAAAGATACTGTAAATACGAAGAAATGAAGTCAAAGGAAGAGAAATCAGGAAGTGGTATACCTGTAGATGATAGCCTCCTCGAAATATCTGAACATCTAACTGGAATCACAAGAATACATGAAGATTAAAACTTAATATCTGTATCTGCAAAAGAGATAAAAACTAGATTTGGGAAAACCGGAAAAAACAATAATGCAACGAATGAGGTAAGGGTTTACCTGAGCTGAGCAGATTGAAATCAGTAGGATAGGAACTCGAAAACTTGCCACGACGACGGAGGTCAAATTTCTTCCAGAAAACCCAGAGCGGCATGGATGGAGACACTGAATTCCATCTCACATATAACTTCAAGGTTCTTCTCCTTTCCATACTGCAACCCATGGGGTGGTTCGCCATTGGAAACCTCACAAGCTGTGACGGTTCTCATCACTAGACGGAGCCGGCCTTCAATGATGCGTTATCAAATCACTCAGGAACAGAGGAAACAACTCGACGTAGGAGCAGAGACAAATAACGAAGCCACCAAGGGTCTGGCATGATTAACAAGTTTGAAATTAATTGTTTCATGTTCATACTCAATGATGATGACGAGGGTTACACATTCCACATTTCTGGAATTCAACCCATCAAAATTCAGACACTAAATGACTTTTGGGTTCTTAGAGTCTGGATTTATCAGTTGTTTTTTTCGCCAGTGTTTGGGCTGTAATGTGGATCATTTGTGCTTATCTTTTCTTCAATCTCTGGAGGCTTCACCGAGAATAAGTTATGTATTGCTTAAATGAACTTTGGTCATGTATTCAAAGAACTAAATTTATACACATGCACAGGCTCTCTGGAAGTTGGATGAACACAGTACCAAGGCAACAATCATGTTCGAGTAACATACTCTGCAAGTTTTCCAATCCTTTGGGCCAGTTCTGGCGAGATTTTCTTCGTGGGCTCTTGAGTGGGATAATCGATTTCAAAAATCTCTGCAATATCCTGAGAACTCCATCCTGCTTTTCTGAGAGAATTTGACATTAAATCTGCTTTCAGTAGCAAGCCTTCTAAAATTGTCCTACTATCCAAATATATATCTTCAGTGTCCGAGGAAGGAGACGATGAGGCCTCAATCATGGCATTGATGTCTTGTTCCTTCCAACCTCCATTTCTGAGCATAGTTCCCAGCTCCTCCAAGTACTCCATCAACCATCTTGGCATGCGGAATTTAGAATCACAACCACCATTATCGCATTCCCTTTCCTTGGCTAAATCTAAATCAATATCAGTCTCTGTTTTAAAATAAGAAAAATAGTTTTCGGGATACATGTGGAGAGAAGAATTGGACCTCTCTTCTGCCAAATCACTCCAAAATGCTATCCACCTTGGAGATTTTGAAGGGGCAGAGGAGGGCACATAAATTTTGTCAGAAAGAATATTACTGTGGAACTGGACATTGCATTTAAAATTGGGGGAATTGTAGCTACTGCTTCCAATGTTAGAATGCCTGTCAGACACAGAGATACTCCTCTTGTGCCATTCTGAAAATCTCTTGTTGCTATAAATAACATCGCAGCGTTTAGCGACAGAATCCTGGTTTGTACTCCAGCTGCTGCTAGATTTCTCGTCATTCAATTTGGCAGAATTCTTCTCAAATTCAGCCCTGCTGCCCCTTCTCCTGTGAAAGCTCATTGAACTATCCCTCAAACCATCATGAACATGCCTGAAACTCGCTGAAACATCCGAGGGCTCATGGAGACCAAAGTTCGATCTCTCAAAGAAATCACCGATGTCGAACCCATAGCAAGACACATGGCTCTTATAAACAAAAAACACAGGATTGCCTGCAAGATTGGGAGAGGAAGGAATATAGCAATGGCCATACAAGGGTACCAAAAGAGGCACCTTTTTCAAGTTGGCCCTCGCAATTTCAGCTGCCTTTTCTGTATCGCGGGGCCTCCCACCCCATTGCTTGCACCAGAATCGATCCTGGGCCACCTCATATGAAAGCCCTGCCATGGGCAGGTTGAGTCTCAAGCGCAGCTGCTGAGACCCAGCCGACCTCCAATCAGGGAAACCAACTCCCACAGGGACACCCTGTTGCAACACAGCCCTTAAATCTGGAGGAAAAATGAAACCAAATGTGGCTTCAAGCCTCACCAATTCTTCATCTGATAGGCCTTTCTCAATGGGGACTTTGTGCTTCGTCTTCAGATGCTGAATAGCCTTCCCTGCAAAAACAGAAAAGGAATCCAGACCCTTGTGTAAAGGCCCTGTTTCAGTAGGATTGTGGACTTTCTTAGCCCTGGCAGATAACCTCTTCAGTCCTGCCACATGGGCCTGGGAATTCATGGTTTTTTCAACACCCCACACTTCTACTCTCTATGCCTCTCTAAATCCAACATTATAGAAAAACAAAACCTGGGCAAAAAACTTGATCAAAAGTCATGGCAGTCTCAGAACTGCGTCCCTGGCTTAAAGCAACGAGAAATGAGATCTGGCTAATAAAAATATAAATGTAACGGAATAAAATAAAGAAAATGCTGTGTCGTTGGAATGTAAGGCCCCATTTACAAATCTGTGAAGTGAAGTTCGATCTCACAGCGGGCATTAGCAAATCCGGGAGAGAATTCCAGGCACAAGTTACAGGCAACCAATATATACAATTACAATGCTCTAGCGCTATTAATGGGCGGGGCACAGCACACTGGCAGTACCAGTATCTGAATTCTACCCAAAACGCCGTCAAATTTGACTCCGAATTTGCACTTTGGGCCTTCTACCTGTTGGGTTGTCTCCTAGCACGTCAAATCCGACATTCTACGACTAGTCCTCTCCAGTTCTGCTCCAACCGACAGCAGTCTAACGCGGTCTCGCTCTCTGGCTCTGGGTACAATCAATCGATCTTTACCTCTAAACAGGCTCGGGGCCAGGCCACGTGGCTGGGATACACGTGGATGCCTTGGGTATCTCAATACTTTCAGAGCAGTTTCTGACGCGGCAGTGGTGCAGGTATGGGTATGCTGGCGTCATCATAACCAGAGAGGGGTATTGAAGCAGAGGCGTCTGTCCACGCCCAATCGCAATTGAGCCTAATCAAAATGGAAACTTCTCCAGTGCTTTAGGGATTTAAACTTCAGATCAGATCTGAAAGCGTAATTTAAAAATCATTAATAAAAAATACTAAGAAGTTATTTTTTAAAAAATTATCAAATTTTTTTACTCATAATTTTTTTATTGTTTTTATATTATAAGTTTGTTTTAATTGTTTTTAAAATTGTATTATGTTTTGAACAATTACGCGTAACTTTTTTTCTTAACTCAAATAATATTTAAATTAATACTTGAATAAAATTAAATCTCACTCCACTCAAAAATATTTAAATTAATACTTGAATAAAATTAAATCTCACACAAATTGACTAATTTATATTTTATGAGTACCCTAATTTTTAAATTAAGGTAGTTGAATAGTCATTGTACCTTAAACTTTACATAAAAATAGACATATATAATAATGGAGGTTTAAAATTCAACAACTTTTTTTCTTATATTATTATTATTTTAATTGACTCTTATTTATTATTAAGAAAATGTATTTTTTTCACACCATCATATATTTAGAGAATTTAAATATAAAATTAAGTAAAATCTAATAAATAATATGAAATTTAGGCAAACCCAATTTTACATAACAACCAAAACTAAGTAACATCCCATAATTATTTTTTTTAGGAATAAAAATTTGTTTTTATTTGACAACATAATTCAAAATTCGGGTCATATCTAACATTTAGGCTATGTCAAAATAGATAACACATTAAATCAGATTCTAGAAAATTTGTTGATGTCACTGTAACACAAAAACATATATACAAAATACATGTCAAATTGTTTAATTTCATCAAAACATAAATGCCTATAGATCAACCACAAAATTTGAGTAATCATCGGGTAAACTGTATCTTTCTAGCTTTTTGAAGTGTACCATTGCTATATGCTGCAAAGTTGATCTCCCCTAGAGAATACATGTCTCCCTTCTTTGAGAGTGTATCTATAATATTATTCATTTCTCTGTATATACGTGTAAATGTAAATGATCTAAAGTGTCCAATAAACTCTGTGATTCTACTCATCAATTTGAAAGCATTGGGGGATCAAAAGTGGACCTTTCATTTGTCCAATCAATTCCAAGTTTTGAAGCCCCAAAGACATTTTATTCCTCTAGAGATAACCATTTCACATAGAATAAGACTCCCCATAGTCCTATAATCTCAACTCGAGTCTTTCTACCAATACCACTATTCCAATAGAAATTATAATATTGCCCATTATGCAAGAAATGTATGCCTGATTGCCGCAATTGTTAAGATTAGCAGCAACATAAAAAACCCCACATTGTATCTGTTCCAGATATCCAATTGTTGAATGCATCTTTGCTTTCTTTTATGAGCCACAGGCCCAATCTCATTAAAATATGTACATATTTTTATGCAAATCCTACTAGAGTCCAATGGGATGTTTTAAAAAATATGTGCATTTTTTCTCCTCCAAATTCCCCAAAATATATAAAAATGAAGTGTTTTATATTCCTCGTACTCCTTCTTCCACTCCAAAAAACATGCTTCCAATGATGTTGAATTCCAACCAACAGTAACATTTAAATTTTTTGAAACACCAATCCAAACGGAAACTACAACGAGACAATTGAGGAAAAGGTGTGCAAAATCTCATTTTCATCCTTGTACAAAACACATTTGCCAAGTCCTATAAAACCTCTCTTGCGTAAATTTCCCAAAACATTTGAGTTTCAAAGGAAAGTTCCATTTCCAAACCTTCCTGAACCACCACCTTTCCCCTTCCTTTTAATGCGTTTGTGAAATAAATTTGTAGATATCCTTTTCCATCCCATGTTAAGTGATCATCATTTTTATTCAATGTGATACCGACCAAACATAAATTAATCACATACTTGTCCCAATTCTCATATAATTCACCAAATAGCCCCAAGTATCTAGAGCATGCGCAGGTCAAATAGTGGTAGATTGAATCAACAACAATACGAATTTGATGTAAAAAATAAATACATTTATCATGGATGGAACTAATGAGAAGGCATGGCATAGTATGATAAATTCTAAGAATCGTGTGATAGGATCCAAACCAATACCGATGTGCATGACCCAATCTCCCACTTAAGTTTGCTAATCAACCAATGTTTAACCTTCATAAGGTTGTTCCATACATATGAGCCTCTGCTAGAAACTCGAGACTCTCACATAATCCAGTCTTGTGTAGACTACCTTTTAAAGTATTTTCCCCAGATTATCCTTTTCCATATGCCTTTTCCAAATAAAGCTCTCCATAATATTTTTACTACGAATGCCCATCCAAATATTTCAATGTCTTTATATCCCAACCTCCATCCTATTTCCTCCAATCTAACTAAATGTTTCTTGTTAACATCTTTAGCACCCAACCTTATAAAGTTAATGATGAGAGAATTAATTTTCTTAATGATATGTTTAGGGATAAAATAAATATGCATCTAGCATACAAAAAATTTCGGCAAGACAAATTGTGCCAATATCAATCTTCCCCCAAGTGTAAGCCATTTTAGTGACCAAATTGCCAGTTTTTTCTCAAATTTATGAATCAACCATTTCTAGTCTCTAATGCCATAATTATTTTGTTTCAAGTGGAGACTGTAATATCCCCAAATGGGAATACACAGCAATGCCTGTTGAAATAACGCACTTCTGGGAAATATGTGCACTGAAATGAGTTTGCAGCTCCTGGATCCCTTAGATCAATGGATCTAGTGTTTAGATCCAAAAGGAGAGCAAAAACAAATCAAACTAGGTGTGGTAAACAGATCTCCCACCACCTAGTCTAGCTGAAAAACACCTCAAGAGAGGGGTTGCAGCTATGTACAACAAATTGCTTTAGAAATAACGCAGTTTTGAAAGCATGAGAAAGAGGCCAATAATAAAGATCAAATTTTGAATATACAGCAGCAAATTAGATCCATAATGATGCTCTTACATTATACAACAGAAGCTAGAAGACAAAAGAGGAGAAACTCTTCAGAAAAGAGGGCTGCAACACATGTCTTAACTGTAAAATGGCTTAACAACGTTATTTTATGGATCTACAGCAGCTGTATGTTACACTTCAGATCTAGAGCAGATATGTGTACAAAATATCATATCCATTTCAGATATGTACACTAGAAAGGCTCTATTACAAGATCCCCTTGGGGTTTTGATCAAATCATGCAATACAAAAGAGTAGATCTGAGTTTAAAGTAGCAGATCTGCAATATTACTCAGGAATTTCTGAAGATGTTTTACATTAGAAATAGATCAGATCAATATAGAACATGGATCAACAAGCTAATCCATGGATCACCAGCAAAGCCCAACACCAGAGATCTCTTCTAAAAAAGGGAATCAAAACACCCTGCAAATCTTCCTCTGAAAATAACGCAGTTCTGGAAGGGAAACTGTGATGTAGCCTGAAGCACTGAGTTGGCCTGATGCCAAGATGTGAAATATCAGCTCCAAAGGTTCAGAACTCTCTTGCCCTTGGGATATAATACTTTCCCAGTGAAAAGAGGGTCTGAAATGGCCCAGATCTGGCTGACCTCCACTTGCTGCAGCTTGCAAGGACAACCTAATCCTGAATAGGATCAGTGCTGTAGTTGAAAGGTGAGCTTGGCCAAATTCCTGATAGTGGATGAAATCAACAAGACTCCTCCAAGAAATCCTCAATGGAAGAGGTGGGATCCTTGCATAGGAACTCCCAAGTGCTAAGCAGCACTATTCTTAGCTAAACAACAGAGAATGGTATATGTCTAAATAGACACTATACTAAGAAATATGCAGAATCAAAAACCCTCTCTTGCTGCTCTCCTCTTCCTTTTATAAGATGAAGGCCTTGTCAAACCCTAAACCACTTCAATGAATTAACTCCTTTCACATGAGGGGCCTCCATCTATAACTGCGTTGTCCATCCATGAGGTACATTGCATCTAGACAGTGTTGTAGATTTGGTCAAGGTTGATCCAGTATCATAGCTCAAACCCCTTTCACACCTGCAAGTGATTTGTTTACATGGCCCAAATTTGTCCCTGTTCATATGGGCATTGATTTATTCATTCTTTTCAGGATTTTTACATGTCCTCCTTTATTCATTTATTCATGCAACAGAAAATGAGACAAAAATGTATATTCCTCTTAGCTTAGGCCAAGTAGGAATATTACAGTCCTCCCCTCCAAAATGTTGCTTATCCTCAAGCAATTGATAGGGTGAGTGCTGCAGTACTTCTCCACCTCCATTGGTGACACCATTAAGGATCAAGTCATCCTCACAATCCAAGTGTTCACCAAGCCAACACAACATGAGTTGTTCCTCCAAAGTCATCATAAGATGTACATACTCCATCCCACAAGGAGTGAAAAATTCAACATAAATAAACATGGCTGGAGCAATGCTCTCTCTAAAACATGTAGCATGAGGTACATAGAGAAGTTCTGTTCCATGTGGTACATACAAACTTCCCATCCTCTCTCCATACAATCCCATGAAAAGTACAACTATATCATCCAAGTATGGAAGCATAATGACATATATACAAACAGAAATTTGAGCATGAGGAGGGGGGTCAAAATCCCACATAGGGTGCCAGCGCAGTGTATCTCCTGCCTGCATCATATCAATGTATGGTAAGTGGTCCCTCCACCACTTGTTGCACAAGCTATCTCACCATGGCTGAAAGTGTGAGATATGTTTGGTGCCTTTGGGAAGCACCCATCATGAAAAGGAATCTCCCTTTGGATAGCAAGGGAGTGGCCAAGTTCAGAATTTGCAGTGGCCCAAAGTTTGCCATGAGATTCATATGGTACAACACTCCTCTTGGGAGCCATGGCCTGCAACAACATGGTGAAAGAATACATCAAATCAGAAAATAAAGCTTGCATTACAGGTTCAGATTTTTCACCATCAATGTTTCTTTGAAACATGGAATTGTGCATAAATTTTTCTCCCTCTTTAAGAGAAGGAAGAAATGACTGAAATGACTCTTGCATAGAGTCCTTTGGCTGCCCCAACTCCACATAGCTCTTGCATTCTAGAAAATGTTGATGTAGCTCTCCTCCAAGGCCTTCCCATTCAAAACATCTCATGATAGTGCTGTAGATCTTCATGGAATAGGTAGGGCTGAAATAGAACTCCTTGAAGGCCCTTTGTAGCATCTCCTCCTTGAGCTTGGAGGCTCTAGGCAAGAAGATCCTATCATAGTGATAGATGACTCCCTCATGGATTAGATAACCCTCTCCATGCACTTGGCCATTCAACATCATACAAGTGTAGAGATCCTTGGAGTAATCCACCAACAACTAGGATCTCCAATATAGATCTACACTCCCCAACAAGGACAGTGTTGATGATGCATCAATAAGATTTCCTGCCATGTTTCTGATCTCTTCTTTGACATCTCTTATGCCAAAGGTACAAGTAGGAAGGATATACCTCCCCTTTTCCTCCTCCAACAGTGCAGAATCAGAAATGTAGGATGGTGAGGATGATGAGAGAGGAGAATTCCCCTCCTCCTGGTGCTTGCTCAAGCCTACCAACGCTGTAGCTGTGTCTCTTAATGCTCCCTTCCCTCCTAGATCTGATTTTGGAGCATCAAGTAGTGAGATATCTCCCACTAAAACTGAATCTGGTGGCCTCCCTGGTGGTTTGCCACTAGATGAGAATGTCCCTTGCAATAATCTCGTGAACATGAGAGAAGGGACAGTGAGATCCTTACTTCCACTGCACAAATCCATCTCTGTTTTTTGTGTGGAAGTGTTAGGTGTGGGGTAAGAATGCATACCTCTGATCATGTGAGGTGTACCACTCTTCTTGTCCACCCATTCCATTTGCAAAGCCTCCCAATCAGTGGTGACTTTCCCCAATGTAATCAGCCATTGAACACCCAAAATAACATTGGTGTCTGGTATGTCAACTAAAAAGAAGTGATCCACCAAAGTGTAGGATCCCATGGTGACTGTAAGTGATGGAACATAATGCATGCATTGCATTTTTCTATCTCCTAGGACTAGAACAGAAAACCCCTCAAAGGTATTAGTGGGTATGGCCCTCCTTTGTACAAGATGAGCATCAATAAAGTTGTGGGTGGCCCCCCTGTCAATAAGAACAGATAGACTATGATTCATGATTGAACCATGAACTCTTAGGGTCAAGTACTTAGGTACTCCCCTCAAAGATGCAAGAGTTCCTCCAATGGGAGAAAAATCTCTACTCCCATCTCCTGATGGTGATGGATCTCCCTCAACATTGTCAGCGTTGTGACCCCTCCTTGGTTCATCATCTTCTTCTTCCTCCTAAACATCTGAGAAGACTTCTATGTAGTGTGCTTTCCCAGCAACACATCTATGTCCCGGTGCCCATGATTATTGGCAAGTGAAACATAGCCTCTTCTTCCTTAGCTCCCTCCGGACTTCAATATCAAGAGGCTTCTTGACTGTGCTCTCCTTGGAAGGAGCAAATTTCTATTCCTTCCCCTTAGAAAGGTAAGAGGGCTTGTTCTGGAAAGTTGCCTTTGATTTTGGAAAGGCATCTTGAAGGTCTCTAGCCCTCTCAATGGCATCATGCAGTGTGATTGGCTTGGTAGATTTAACCAACCCATGCAGAGGTTCATCCAATCCATCGATGAAAATGTACACCCTCCTTGCAGTAGATAGATCAGGAACCATAACAGATAATCTCAGAAACTCAGAGATATAAGATTATGCATTACTTGAATACTTCAACTTTTCAAGGCTCATGAAAGGTGATTATAGATCCTTTCTGTCAAACCTCTCCACCAGTCTTCTAGTAAACTCAGAATAGGCAATCACATTGGCATGGCCCAACGTAGACAACCCATGGATCCAGTTGTGTGCTTCACCTTCAAAGTGCAGTGCTGCAATCTTGATGGCTTCCATATCAGGGAATTTGTTCAACTGAAAATAGTTATCCAGCTTCTCTACCCATGCCTTGGTAGAACTAGTGGATGACCCATCAAACTTGGGTAAAAATAATCTGCCCATAGAGTGATGTCAATCATGATTCTGAGTGAATCCACCATCTCTATACTGATGCCTTGGTCTTCTTTTCTCCTTGAGATGAAAAAACTCTTGAAAACTCAGGTGGTCCTTGAATCTCTGATTCTGGGACTCATACTCTTCAAAATAGTCTTCAAGGGATGCTTTCTCATGAAGCCTTTCATTCACCACAGCCAAAAAGGTAGGCATAGTAGAACATTGTGGAGCTTGTGGCTGGTTCACTAGTTGATCATTCCAATGGTGAGACATGCCAGAGCTTTCCCTGGGATGAGTTCTTCTAGGAGACTCCTTGAGCCTGTCTAGCCTCATCTCTTTAATCTCTCTAGCAAGATCTTGCATGGCTACCAAAAGAGTTCTTGCAAACTCTTCTCCTTCTTTATCACTTCCAGTTTCAGGGGCTTTACCCTTGTCTTGATCATCAGTGGTGTAATCAAATTTCTTGTGGCTTCTATTCTGATACCTCTTCTCCCTCTCATTAAGAGGCTCATCTTCTTCTGAAAGCATGTTGGCTTTGGCTCTTCAATGAAAGCACAGGCTGTGCCAAGAAAGGAGCTTTGATACCACTGTAATATCCCCAAATGGGAATACACAACAATGCCTACTGAAATAACGCACTTCTGGGAAATCTGTGCACTGAAATGAGTTTGCAACTCCTGAATCCCTTAGATCAGTGGATCTAGTGTCTAGATCCAAAAGGAGAGCAAAAAAAAATCAAACTAGGTGTGGTAAACAGATCTCCCACCACCTAGTCTAGCTGAAAAACACCCCAAGAGAGGGGCTGTAGCTATGTACAACAAACTGCTTCAGAAATAACGCAGTTTTGAAAGCATGAGCAAGAGGCCAATAATAAAGATCAACTTTTGAATATACAACAGCAAATCAGATCCATAATGATGCTCTTACATTATACATCAGAAGATAGAAGACAAAAGAGGAGAAACTCTTCAGAAAAGAGTGCTGCAACACGTATATTAACTGAAAAATGGCTTATCAGTGTTATTTTATGGAGCTGCAGCAGCTCTATGTTACACTTCAGATCTAGAGCAGATTTGTGTACTCAAGAATTTCTCAGGAATTTCTGAAGATGTTTTACATTAGAAACAGATCAGATCTATACAGAACATGGATTAGCAAGCTAATCCATGGATCACCAAAGTGAAAGGCAAAGCCCAACACTAGAGATCTCTTCTCAAAAAGGGAATCAAAACACCCTACAAATCTTCCTCTAAAAATAATGCAGTCTTGGAAGGGAAACTGCGCTGTAGCCTGAAGCACTGAGTTGTCCTAATGCCAAGATGTGAAATATCATCTCCAAAGGTTCAGAACTCTCTTGCCCTTGGGATAGAAGACTTTCCCAGCGAAAAGAGGGCCTAAAATGGCCTAGATCTGACCTCCACTTGCTGTAGCTTGCAAGGACAACCTAATCCTGAATAGGATCAGCGTTGTAGTTGAAAGGTGAGCTTGGCCAAATGCCTGATAGTGGATGAAATCAGAAAGACTCCTCCAAGAAATATTCAATGGAAGAGGTGGGATCCCTGCATAGGAACTCCCAAGTGCTAAGCAACACTATTCTCAGCTAAACAGCAGAGAATGGTATATGTCTAAACAGACACTATACTCAGAAATATGCACAATAAACAACCCTCTCTTGCTGCTCTCCTCTTCCTTTTATAAGATGAAGGCCTTGTCAAACCCTAAACCACTTCAATGAATTAGCTCCTTTCACATGAGGGGCCCCCATCTAGAACTGCGCTGTCCATCCATGAGGTACATTGCATCTACACAACGCTGTAGATTTGGTCAAGGTTGACCTGGTATCATAGCTCAAACCCCTTTCACACCTGCAAGTGATTTGTTTACATGGCCCAGATTTGTCCCTGTTCATATGGGCATTGATTTATTCATTCTTTTCAGGAGTTTTACATGTCCTCCTTTATTCATTTATTCATGCAACAGAAAATGAGAAAAAAATGTATATTCCTCTTAGCTTAGGCTAAGTAGGAATATTACAGAGACCAAGATATTTAAAGCCCCTATCCATTAACTCGACCACATCGACAACAAATAAATCAGCAATATCTGAAATGATGTCCTATTTAGTGGTCGCTTCAATAATATGTTATTTTGAGCTACTCATTAGAAGTGAAAATGGTTGTCACGAAATTATGTTATATATTTGCAACTGCTCATGAAGTTTTAATCAAAATCACTAGACACAAACCTACTCTACTTCTTTGCGGACATTAATTCACAATTTAGAACAAAAAATTAAGACATGCATGTTGAGATTCAACAAGAAAATTTCAGCACCCACGCCTAGTTGCATTAAGCACCAAGACTAGGGTGGGGTCCACAGTGCTATTTTTGGTTGCATGTCTATTTCAGTTATCCCTTAATTAAGATGGACATTAAACTATAGTCTATTCTCAATGTTGACCTAAAATAGTTAACTGAAAGTGATAAATTCAGTTAGCTAGTGGATTTCGAGTTAGAGGTAGTTGGTGAGGTATGTTGAGTAATTCTAGTTGTAACAAAGTTCGAAGTGCAGTGGTGCATTAGTTAATGCAGGTTGTAATCAGTATAACTCAGTTAAGTGAGTTAAAATCAGTTGTGCTAGTTGTAACTGAAGATACACTGGTGAGAGATCTAGTGAATTAAATATTAATTAATTCACAATTAGTGATCTCACATGCAACAGAGGATTTACTATTATTAGATGCATGCATATCAGATCCAGTGGAGGACCAGTTGAGTTCTAGGTGAAAGGGAAGTTTACTATCAGTTGTAGGAGTATTGGGTTGCACACATGCAACCAAACACCCATTGGAGTGCCAATGATACTTGCGCTGTCATGGAAGGCAAGAATTCCTATCTTTTAGGGATCTATTCCATCAGGGATTGCGCAAGCAAGGAAGGTTGTCTGGAGGCTGAGAATTGGCTATGTGTTGGTCAATTTTGCATATGACAATGTGAGACAATTAGCTGAGTACTGGAGGGCTCTTGTGAGAAGAGTTTTGTATGTAATTGTTTCATGATCCATGCTGAATGTACAATAGAATATAGTGGGGTTTTTAGCTGTAAGATTTCCCTGGGAAATTATCTATGTTGTGTGTGATTGATATTTCTTCATGTTCATGTGATTAGCGATTGTGTTTTTAATTTCGAAAACGATTTGTAGAAGAGATTCAGTATTTAACTTTAGTACATTGTTAGATCGGGTGAATCCAGGATATACTTGCATGTTGTATAATTTTTACATGGTATCAGAGCACATGAAATTGCCAAAGTGAAGCAGGAGTTGAGTTTGTGACTGGATAGAATTCGAATTTGTAGAAATACTTTCTTGGTGCTACAATTGATTCAAGATTGAAATGGATTTCAATGGCTTGAGGTTAGAGTATGCACTCGAGGGTAGCTCAAACTATATTTCTTGGAAGGACAGGATGGAGGCAGTACTCAAAGACAATGGCTTGAAGGAATTTATTGACAATGATGTTCCTAAACCCATTGTGGCAGATGCTACAAATCTTGATGCATAGACAAAGAAAGTGGAAAAGGAAAGGAGGATCATGTTGGAGGGAGTACGAGACCACATTGTCTCAAGCCTCCATGGGAAAGCCACACCATATGCAATGTGGAAGGCTTTGACAGATCTATTCCAAAGCAACAACAACCATAGGAAATTGGCGCTTAAATATAAACTCAAGAAGATCAAGATGGAAAAGGGCGACACCATTCAAAAATATCTAACAAAGCTTGTCCAATGTCGAGATGAACTGGGAAGCGTTGGAATAGAAGTTGCTGATGATGATTTGGTGAGCTTGTCTCTCCTAGGACTTCCCAAGAGTTGGAACAATTATCAAGACTCTGTCAATGGAAGGGAAAAATTTCCAGATTGGGAACGATTGTGGTTGGATTTGGTGCAAGAGGAGTTCAAACAGAACACCAGAGATGGATCTTTATCTAAGAATGAGGATGAAGAGGATTGTGCTTTGGCTTCCAAGGCAAGGAAGGGGAAGGGGAAGAAATTCCATTCTAAATCTGAGTCCAAGAATGGAAAGAAGCAGGACATGTCTAAGGTGAAGTGTTTTCACTGTCACGAGCATGGGCATTTTGCTACTAACTGTCCACAAAAGAAGAAGAAAAATAAGGCTGGAGGATCTACAGCTGGTGAGGCCCTTGCCCCACAATTTGAGCTTGAATTCTCATTGATCGTATGCATGGTGTCCAGTGCATTGGGATCTGTGTGGTATTTGGATAGTGGCGCTTCCTTTCACATGACGGGAGATAAGGAAATTTTAAGTGACTTGGAGGAGAAGGACCTCCAGATGCATATTGAAATGGGTGATGACGGGCGGTACGATGCTACCAGGATTGGTACCATTACCTTTCAGAGGCAATAAGGTAAACCTTTTCAATTAAAAGATGTAATGCATATACTAGGTCTGAAGAGAAATTTGGTCTTAATTGCAATGTTGGAGGATAGAGGCTACGATGTTGCTTTTAGTGATGGATAAGCTTTCCTGCGACATAAACAACGAGACAAGCCAAGAGGATAGGGATTCGAGTTAAGAATCTCTACAAGCTAGAGGTAGATGGTTGCATAGTAATGATGGGAAAGGAAGACCAAGTGCTGAACCGGGATGAGGGTGAATTATGGCACAGGAGATTGGGCCATCTTCACCATGGAGCCTTGAAAGTCATGCAACAGATTTCTACTGGTCTTCCCAAGGGTACACTTGCGCAGTCAGACACATGCAAGGGATGTACTATGGGAAAATATGTAAAGGCCACCTTTCATGAGAAGGAGAACCGAGCTTCAGGGATCCTTGAGACAGTTCACACAGACGTGTGTGGTCCTTTCTCTATTGCTTCGACAAAAAAACATAAGTAATATGTAATATTTTTTGATGAATTTTCTCATAAGTGCTGGATCTTCTTCATGCAGAAGAAAGATCAGAAATTCTCTAAGTTCTATGACTCAATTTAAGGCACTAGTGGAGAAAGAGTCGGGGAAGCAAGTGAAGGCTCTTAGGAGCGATAATGGTGGAGAATACATCTCTAACGAATTCAAGAAATTATGCAGCAAAGAAGGAATTCGAAGAGAACTCAAAGCGCCTTATAACCCACAGAATAATGGGGCTGCGGAGAGGAAGAACATAACTATTTTGGGTGCAGCACGAGCGATGTTGCATGATCAAGGCCTACCGATGCATCTGTGGGTGGTGTTTGGTCAATTTAGTGTGTCCTAAATTGCTACATTAATTTGTCAATCCAGGATTCGTAAGCTGATGAAGTGTGGCGCACCATATGTGCAAGATAACCTATCTCTTACTTTTTGTCGTTTTTGGGTTTTTTATTTATCTTGGTTGGTTTCCTAATGTGAGATGGAAATTCTAAAAGACAAGTATGGATATAAACGTTCAAGGCAATGATGTCCTTTATAATGATTTCCCAAACTTCAAACTTCAAAAGGGTTTTAAAACATGCAATGACAAAATTAATTCCTAAAAGAAAATAGAAAATGTGCCACTATGCTAGTTAAACAAGCAGTGAACTATTTATCATGAAACCCATTACCCTTATTTCTTTGTGTGTAAATATAAAGAATTACAATAAGTAAAGTTATTAAATCATATTACATCAACTCATATTACGACCCCTCACCATTAGTCTCGCTATATATATGGCTTTGAGTAATCATAAACAACTTAGTAATGCGATATCTAATTTGGAAAAATAAACTAATACAAATTACACACTCATACTTCCAATCCCTCACCATTAGTCTCGCTATGGCTTTCGGAGGTAACTGATAATGACATGAGAAATTTAATATCTAACTTGCAGAAAAATAAACTAATATCAAATTACACACTCATACTTCAATCCCTCACCATTAGTCTCTCTATGGCTTTCGGAGGTAACTGTTAATGACATGAGCAATTTAATATCTAACTAACTAGTAAAGCAAATGTACAAAACTCAAATGAATAAAGCAGTGCTGGAATTAAAAACTAAGAAAAAGAAATCAGCAGAAGGACAATATTGATTCCATGTCATTAGTCATTGTAAACTATATGCAAATGCCCGGGCTGCCTACTATAATCTGGAACAAAGACACTGATCAGTTAACAATAGTATAAAGTATGAAAAATTATGAACAGAAATAAAACATTAATACCATAAAAGATGTAATATATACACATGAATGACTATGGCACAATGAACGTAAGGAAATGAAGCATGAAACTATACAATAATACACAAAACCTCGGCGTGTGCAGGGGCCCTCTGCACAATCCTCGGGAAGCAGCTATCAAACACGAATTATGCTTATGAACAGAGTCTTCTCATATATTTAAAATGCAGTTATAACAAAGAAAAAATGTCACGGCACAGTGGGCTTTCTATCCAGCAAATTACATTACAGCAACTAACTATTATGCATATGAGAACGCATTATATATAACAGAGAATGTCATAACTGATTTCCTACATTCTGCGCTGATACAAGACACGTGAACCACCACGTCCAGAAATCTAGCATCATGGCCGCCGTGAAGATTAAATCTATGGAGAGGGGTCGTTGGATTCGGCTTATGGAGCCGTTTACAGGTGTTGATATGTCTCCCTTGATTTAGAAACGGCCACACAAATCTTCACGTGGTGAAAAACAGAGTTCTGTCACCGTGGGACTCTTCGATTGACCACCGCTTGACAACCTTTGACCACAGCCTTCTTAGGTGAATTCGACTGAGCCAATAGGACTCGATCCATGTCCATGTCATTTCCAACTTGCCCATGTGGCTCGATTTGCCTGAAGACACCTGCAATATAGACTTTAACAAAATGGCTACGGAAAGTTGCAGCAGCTGCGGAAAGTGGCAAGATTCCGCAGCTCAATGAGCAAAAATCTAATTCAAACAGCAGACACAAAACATAGTTAAAAACCACTTTAAATGCTCTTTTATGATTAATATGCAATGATATTGATAGCTTAGGAGGTCCAGGTAAATGGAAAAAGTTTAGAAAGGTGTATAGGAAAGATGCAGATTTGAGACTCAACATACCCCCACTGTGAAGGTGTTGCATGTCCTCATGCAACCAAAATTTTGATCATCCTCCTTCAATTCATATGCCTTGATACCTCTGCCAGTACATCCAGTCCTCTTCTCCTCTTCCTTGGTGCTGCTAACATCCTGGGCTTCTTCATCAAGCATCTGAATTTGATATTAATCAGTGCTCTACTTAACTTCTGGCATTTCTTCTTTAATTTCCTGTTCTTTTTCTGCCATAGTCCCAGATGTAGCATGGTATTGTCATGAATGATCTTGTCCAATCTGTTTTGCTCCTTTAATGATTCATTTTCATTTTTAATATGTCTATTTAAAACCTCCAACTCAAAGACTTCTTGTTTCAATGATTGGACTAGAGCTTCTTGCGCTGTGTGAGGCTGAGTGGATGAAGTGCTGGGACCCATGGCTGCTCTTTCTAAAGATTCTATGTAATCATACACTTCTTGCTGCTTTGGATTTATCTCGGGTGTCTTTTTCCTTGGGTTGTCCCAAAAATGCTGTGGAGGAGAATTGACTTCAAAATCTGGCTGAAAAGGGCTCATGTCAACGTCTTGAGGACTAGCTTCAACGTTTGACTGAGAATGAGGTGGACTATGTTCAACGTTTGGCTGAGAATGAGATGGAATATGGCCAGCTAGAGTTTGTTCAGGTGTTACTTCTCCCAAATCAATAAAATGAGGTCCTTTTGTTTGTGTTTTCTTCCACTTTCCTTTAAGCCTGCTGCTTCTTCTTACATACTGTGGACTGTTGTCTTTTTCCTTTTGCTTTTCTTTTCCTCTCTTTTTGGCCATAGATGACTGTTCCTGAAGGTGAACTAGTCTCTCAGATAACACTTGATGATCTTCTTCTGAGGAAGGGGTTTGATACACAGCCTCAATGCTTCTTTTCTCTTTTGATTTTATTGGCTTTTTATCCTCAGTATTTTCCTTCTTCCTTTTTGACAGTCTTTCTTCTCTACTAGTTCTTTCAACTGTGTTAGTAGGAGTACTTTGAGTTTTATCATTTGTTCTCTTTCTTCTACTTCTTTTTGATGTACTTCCTTCAGGAGTTTCTTGAGGTTCTTCAAAGAAATTTCTAACTAAGAACTGCTCCCAAGTGTCCTTTTTCTCCTTTAATTGTTTTTCTACCAAAATTTTCACGAGACCATGGTGATACAAATGTGGTTCTACGTCCCCTAGATGCTTCTGGACGGTTACAGACATCTTTTTCAAACTGTTTAATAAAAAGTATGGCAGATTGAGGGACTGGTTGTCTAGGAAGTTCATCAACAGTCGGGTATGATACATGTACATTGATCCAAAACGGCCCTCACAGGTGATAAAATTTTGAATAACCAACAGTAAACTGGCCCATTCCTCTTTTAAAGCATAAACAAGAATTCTCTTTTTGAAAATGGTTACATCCATACCTGGGTTACGTAGAATCACTCTCCAGGCTTCTTAGGCAATGCTCTTGTTCTTGAACCAGCGTTCACCTTCTTGAGGGAGTTCTGTAGCTGCTGCTATGGATGCCTCAGTCACTGTAAATTTTAGGTCCCCAATTTCTACCTCCAGACCATTGAAAGACCTCGCAAATGTTTTTGTTACCTCCTTATTATAGCCTTTAAACTTTTGAATAAACCGAAGCCATTTTTCCTTTTTCAATATGTCTTTGATTTGCAAATATCCTTCCATAAATTTGGGTCCCTCTGGTTCTGTTCTCAACAAATGACCCATCCTTTCTTCTGTATTTTAAAACTTGTCTGCGTGAAGAGGGTTTAACGGAGGTAAGACGGAAAAAATGATCAGGTTTTATGAAGGAGACCAGTGACTGTAAGCGGATATCAGAGAATAGGTACACGGAATGAAGCGGAACAGAGAATAAAATGGGGTGAAAGCTTATGTGAGCACGATGGAAATGCAGCCGTGAGATCAATAGAACAGTAAGGGGAGTAAAACGCATCCGAAAATATTTAAAATTGGGTGGCTGCAGAGTAGATGCAAGCACGTTTATGCAACGGCTACGGATTTTATGCGGCTGAGAGAAGCCGTAGTCAAATCAACTACGTTTCTTACCTACAGGTGGAGTATCAACGTATAGCTGAACACTAATGAAGACCGGAGGCTTGATTATGAGGCCGTTTAGAAATGAATGCAAGGATTGTGGGGGAATCGTATAGAGATCGTGGGATGGTTACGGAGTTATCAACGCAATCATTGCATATAATGGAGCTATGGTTTATAACTATGTAAAAATGTGCTTAAATGCCATTTGAAATAAATTTTTACTCATACCTTGGAATTCTTGCCATTTTTCATTGGTCTTCAATCAGTTGCTCCTCATTGATGTCTTTGAATGCCCCATGTCTTCATACCTGCATTTGATTTCATGATTGTTGAAATAACATCTGACTGTAAATTTTTGAAAAACAGAGTGGTAGTTGCAGAAACTGCTTCTGGCTGCGGAAACTGGTGTCAGCTGCGGAAACTGACACAACAATTATTTGGGTGAATGGAGATGGATAGACGATAACTGTCTGAATGAAAATGGTCATGAAAGAAAATTTTATTGATGAAATGAAATGAAATAGATGAAATGGAGTAAAATGAAATGAAGTGGAATGTAATGAAGTGGAATGAAATGGAGTGAAATGGAGTGGGTTGTCATAAAACTTGTGAAATAAGAGAGAGAGATTTTTTTTTTGGAAAATATAGGGTGTCAGGTGTTCCTGATTTTCACCCTACATTTTCTGTATAAGACTGCCAATCAGTGATTGGGTTTCAGGCTTATACTATTTTATTTTTATTTTTTTTAATTTTAATTTTTTTTTAACTAAAAAGAACAAAGGCTAGGCTGGTGGAGAAGAAGGATTCTTCTTCACTAGCCTTATTGCAGAGTTATCTTGAAACATTTTGACAAATTCCTCTTTTGAGAGTGGCTTATGATAGATCTTTAATCTGTGGCCATTCACAATAAGAGGAGTTTGAAATTCATCAATGGTCTTGATTCTTACCGCTCCATTGCTAAAGATCTTGTCAATCTCATATGGCCCAAGCCAATGAGTCTGAAATTTTTCTTTGAAATCTTTAAACTTGGAGTCAAATAGCAATGCCCAATCTCCTTCTTGAAACTTCTTCTCTTTGATGTATTTTTCATGCCATTTAGCTCTTTGATATTGAACTAAATCAGTTCTTAAAATTGCCTCTTGTCTGATCTCATCTAGCTCATTCAACTGCTCCATTCTATGCTTTTGGGCTTCTGATAGATCCATCCCCAACTGAACTGCCATCTTGAAGGTTTTGACTTGGAACTCAATGGGGAGCAGGACTTCTTTCCCATAAACAAGTTCATAGGGAGAATGTCTTGTTGTATTTCTCCATGTAGTTATGTAGGCCCACAAGGCTTCAGGAAGCCTTTCTGCCCAATCTCTTCTATGTAGATGAACAGTTTTGGTGATGATACTTTCAAGAACTTTATTTGTGGACTCCACTTGACCATTTGCTTGCGGATGGTAAGGAGTAGATCTTCTGTGCTTGATTTTGTATTCTTCCATCATCTTCTCCACCAAGTTGGATGTGAATTGGCTCTCCTGATCTGTCACAATTTCTCTTGGAACACCAAAGCGAGTAAAAATATCCTCATAAAGAAAATGAACAACTGAATTTTCAGTAGCAGATACTAATGCTTTGGCTTCTACCCATTTAGTAACATAATCAATACAAACCAATATATACTTCTTTTGCTTAGATGGTGGATTAATAGGTCTAATGAAATCTAAAGCCCATTTTTCAAAGGGTTCAATGAGTACCTGTGTTTGCAATGGCATTTCATTTGAAAGGGTAGGTTTCCCTACTCTTTGGCAGCTATCACACCTTTTAACATATTGTTTTGCATCTTTGAAGAGGGAAGGCCAATAATATCCTAAAGAGAGGATTTTATAGGCCGTCCTTTTGTCTGCAAAGTGTTCGCCGCATGGTTCATCATGACATGCCTTAAGAATATCAGGCATTTCATCTTCCCTGACACATCTTCTGATCACAAGATCTGGCCCTGTTTTAAACAATTCGTTAGAAATGCATGAATATCTTGAACTCTCCTGAATAATTTTTCATTTTTCTCTTGGAAATAAATGTGAAGGTAGTTTCCCTGTAACCAAATAGTTAGCAATATCTGCATACCAAGGGGTCTTAATAGTTACTGCAAACAAATATTCATCAGGAAACTTATCTTCTACGGGAGAATCTTCTTTAGTATTCTGAATCCTAGACAAGAAATCAGCTACTGTATTCTGTTTTCCTGGTCTATCCAACACAGTAATATTGAATTCTTGCAAAAGTAAAAGCCATCTTGTCACTCTGCCATTAGTAGCAGGTTTGTTCATTAGATATCTAATTGCAGAATGATCAGTATGAATAAAAGTTTCATAGCCTGTTATATAATGTCTAAACTTATTGATTGCATGAACAACAGCTAAAAACTCTTTTTCAGTTACAGTATAGTTCAACTCCGTGGGATTCAAATTTTTACTGGTATAGTAAATGGCATAAGGGACTTGTTAGATTCAGTCCTGTCAGTCCCTTGTCAGAATCAAATTCTCCAAAGTTCATTTCTCATCCTTTGCAGTCATTGATGTTACTGTGGTCCAGAAAAGAGTCATTTTAGAGTCAAGGTCTTATAATTGGACTTCAAACATGTCGAATGATTCCTACAGGCTAGAAGAAGGTTCACTGAGTTTCTATTTCAAGATGGTTATCAATGCGAGATTGATTCTTCTTCAAAACCCTGTTTTGAAGAAGAAATCGTTAAAATGTGTTTTCAAATATGTAATTATTGAATTTTTTCAGTCTTGAAGAGTTCAGAGGTAGCCTTGGTTATCCTTTGCTAGGATATGCCACCAACCCTGCAAAAAAATGGCATAAAATTAGTGGTATACACACTGCTAGGGCAGAATATCATAAAGGCAATGCCAGTAGTCAATTCACACCGCTTGAGCTCAAGTCTTCAGCAGGGCAAGGTGCTTTGGATGCGGCCATAGTTCATAAAGAAGAAGATTCACATGCAATTATTATTGATGGAATGTCACTTGGGCTTGTTTTCTTGGACAACAACCTTAAGCAAATGTTTCTAACGTTAGCTCTTCAGTGTGACTCTGTGAGTTGTTGTCGGGTTTCTCCAAAACAGAAAGCACTCGTGACAGAACTTGTACGCCATGATGGCCATAAATTTGTTTAGCTATTGGTGATGGTTCAAATGATGTTGGTATGATTCAGAAAGAAAATATTGGTGTTGGTATTAGTGGTGTTGAAGGGCAACAGGCATCTATGGCAGCAGATTTTTCGATAGCACAGTTTCGCTTTCTTGAACAACTTCTTTTGGTTCATGGTGGATGGTGCTATAATCGGATCTCATTCATGTATTGTGAAACCAATAATGGCATTTTTATTTTTGTGTTGCATATTTATTCAGCATTATTAATCATCGAAAGAGAAGGCCACACAAGATAGAAGGCAAGAATTTGCAGCACGACCCATATGTTTGCAAATCACATCCGCTCCAATAAGGCACCATCATTTCTTACTTAACGAGATGGTTTCGGTTGCTTCTGCCAACTAGTGGTTTTGGTTACAGCATTAGGATGATCTTCTTTGTTGGTAGGCACCTCAAGTCAGACAGACCATTTGTTTTGAAAGTCAAAAGTCTAAGTCCAAATTTTTTGCCTCACAGGGAAATAGCCTTGGTTGCTTGGAATGGCGGCACGTGAAGTCATACACTTCTGTGTGGGTCATGGTTTGTCTAAACTGAAATAATGATAGTATGTTTTCAAAAAGGTTTGAAGCAGATCGTATCGGGAGCCTGGTTCCAGTAAAATTGATGCATTTGGAAGGTCTCTATGAGCTCTTTATGTCAAAATTGGTATTTGCTTCATCTGATTCTTTTGCACCAATTTTCCAAGTGCACTACACAATGAGATTGACATATAGGACACATATATCGGGACATGAACTTGAACACCATGAGGAGAATGAATCTCGAAGTACAGAGTCTAGTGTAAGCATGAAAAGTGATTTATTCAACAACAGACAATGGGATGATGAATTCCCTTGGTCTCAGTGGTACTCTACACAAGATCCAGTTAAAGGATTTGAGTTAATCACCATGTGGTTAGATAAGGTGGTTGAAAGTTATGGAGATGTTTGAATTTTGAGAATTGCCAAATCACTGCACAGCAAGTTGCTCTAATGTGTCGCAGGTATCCAAGAGTTGTACAGCTGCATCTTCCAGGTTTTCTTTTGGATAATCCTGGCCGTGAAACATTGCGTTCTGTTCGTGAATCATTTTGTACTCTTAGGAATAGCCAGCTGTTAACTATAGATCATGGGACTTTAAGTGATGCTTTTTTCAACTTAGTGGCCAGGTGTCCTGTGTTGAATCGGTTGATAATCACTGAAGCTGTTTCAGGCAGAGGTGGTACTCGAGACATATGCATCCGCCATGGATAGCTGCGTGATCTTGAGGTTATTCGATGTCATATACTTCGAATCTTTTTCAGGTGTCCTCTGCTGGAAACATTGTCGCTTAAGCGGTCAGATATTTCATCTGCTATATTGTCATATCCTCTTCTTCAGGAGCTTGATGTAGCTTCATGCCACAAACTTTCAGATCCAGGAGTTTGTATTGCAGCCATATTGTGCCCATTATTACAGTCCTTGCATATTTCCAATTGCTCTTATGTTAGTGATGAAACGGTTAGAGAAATTGCAGTTGCTTGTACAGATCTCCGTTTTCTGGATGCATCCTACTGCTCAAATATTTCTCTGGAGACCGTGAGAATGCCAAGGCTTGTTGATCTGAGGCTCCATAATTGCGAGGGAATCAATGCCACATCAATGGTTTCTTTATCTGAGTGTGTTTTTCTTGAGGTACTTCAACTTGACTTCTGCTGCTAACTTCTGTCACACTGGATCTTCCAAGGCTTCGGCATATAAGTCTTGTCAATTGCCACAAGATTGTTGAATTGAACTTATCTAGTCCAGCTCTGGTATCTATAAATGTCACAAGTTGTCCAATTCTTAATCGAATTGCTATTATATCAACTGCACTTGAGAAATTGGTTCTCCAGAAGCAGTAGAGTTTGACAACTATAATGTTACAATGCATTTCTTTGTCTAAAGTTGACTTGACAGGGTTTGAATCATTGAATGACTCAATTTGTGAGGATTTTAGGGATGGTGGTTTGAGTTTGAACCCAACCTGTCAGAAGCGTTTGGTGCATCTTTCCAGACTATAGGATTCAGACCTTACAGATGTCTATATATTCACACATCATCTTTTCATAAAGACATTGACCTTGATGGCAAGATTGACATTGGCTTTGGTGCCTATTCCGTGATGCAAAGAGTGTTGCAGCGTGGCATTGCATATCTAGACTCGTAATTAAAATGTCAAAGGATGAAAGTCTAAATTTAAACGGAGACATTTTCCTAGAATGGAAGAGAGGGATAGTCGGTTTTGACTTTCCAAATATGGTGATTTGGAAGGGTTCATAATATTGCATGTCACTCTCTTCATCAATATCAGACATTCGAGTAGAAGATGAGCATTATTCTATCTTCGAAAAGCCTATTTATTTTTTAGTTTTGTTTGTTTAATGATGATAAAACAGATCCCTTATTTTGGTCGATTTGTTTTCTCATGGAGGAGTTTATTTATTGTATTGTAAAACATTTGTTGGAGAGTTCTGGAAAACAGTGGGAGAGGTGTGAAGGAGAGAGCTTCATTGTACAGTTTTCACAGAGATTTAATTGAAAGTTGCAGCTCTGTTTCATAAGATCCCTGTGGTAATAACTTAGCATTGTGTTTCTTCCTTTGTTTTCATATGTGTCTTGTAATGTTTTGCAGTTCATTCGTAATCATTTTCTGTTGAACGCTTTTAAGTAAGAGAGGTAGAATTCAATTGTTGCTCTGCCTTGGAAAAGTGTTCAAGTTCTGTGTTTTCTTCTGCCTGAAAAGGATTCATACATTAATGCCCTTTTCAGCTATCTTAAACAGTCTTTTCACCCCATTTAATTTCAATTTGAATGCTTAAGCTCTTGCCTATCTTGCCTCATGAGATAATCTGCATCTTTCATTTAATTTCCCTGCTCATGCTGCCCTTAGTCCCATACAGCCCAGAAAACCTAATCATTCATCGAAATACTTTCCTATCTATTTACTAGCCTAAAATCAGTTCCCATTTTAAGTCATCTCGCACCCTATTGCTCATTTTATCGAGATTGACTGGAGAGAGCCCTCTCCTATCCTCGTAGGGCTAGCTACGAGGCTAAGCGTGGTTTGATGTTGCCTTGAGTCCTCGCCTTCTTCAAATTTCGAGGCAGATTCGAAGCGCCGCCATCAGGACTCACGTCCTTTGACCCAACACAACTCCTAGAGTTGTATCTGAAGCATCCGTAGAAATATGGAAAGGAAGTTTCCAATTTGGTCCTCTCAAGATAGGTGCTTCAGATATTCTTTTTTTCAAAGTTTCAAAAGGTGATTGACAATCAGGATCCCATTTAAATTCACAGTCTTTTGTAAGCAATTTGAAGAGTGGAGATGCTATTTTAGTGAAGTTTTCTATAAATCTTCTATAGTAACCAGTAAATCCTAAAAAACTTCTAACATCTCTTTGACAATTTGGAATAGGTAACTTGGAGATGACTTCAACTTTTGATCTATCAACCTTAATCCCATCTCCTAAAATATGATGCCCCAAAACAATCCCTTCAGTAAACATCATAAAGCATTTTTCATGGCTTAATGAAAGGTTTGTTTCTTTACATCTTATAAGAACTTTTTCCAAATTTTCTAATGCCTCTTCAAATGAATTACCATAAACCGTAAAATCATCCATATAAACCTCTACACAATCATGGATTAGATCAGAAAAAATTCCTAGTACTGCTCTTTGGAATGTTGCAGGTGCATTACATAACCCAAAAGGAAGCACTCGGTAGGCAAAAGTTCCCCATGGACAAGTAAATGTGGTCTTATCTTGATCTTCAGGTGCTACCTAAATTTGATTATAGCCACTAAACCATCCAAAAATGAAAAGTACTTTTTACCTGCTAATGTATCTAATACCTGATCGATAAAAGGCAAAGGAAAGTGATCCTTCAAAGTTGCTTTGTTCAATTCCCCGTAATCAATGCATACCCTCCATTTACCATTCTTTTTAGGTACTATAACCAAAGGAGAAACCCATCGGCTATCTGAAATTGGATAAATGAAGTTTACATTGAGTAATTTTTGGAGCTCTTCTTTCACTATCTCCCTAAGATTTGGATTCATCCTTCTTTGAGGTTGTCTGATTGGTCTAATGTTTTCCTCAATATAGATATGATGAATGCAAGTCTTAGGATCAATACCTTTCATATCAGTATACTCCCATGCAAATGCAGTAGAATGTTTTTGCAAGATTTTGGTTAGTTCTTCCTGTTGTGACTTTTCCAAATTTTTGTTGATATTCAATGTTTTTCCTGGAAAAATCTCAATGGTAGAACTACCGAAATCTTCCATAGAGTAAAGAGACATTTGTCTTGATGATAAATATTCAATGTCAGATTCCAACTAAAATTGTGTGGGGTCATATTCTGAAGATGTCTCAAAATTTTCTAATGTGTTCAGAATTTGACTATCCTCACTGATTTCAGAAATGGTAAAGACAGGTTGTATAATGTCCTCATCATCGACCCATTCATTGTCTCCTACTTCTGTGATTTCTTTTGTTGGAGGATACAAATTGAATTTCTTTGTCGAATTACCATTAGAAATGTACATATCCCCATATCTACAACTAATGAAAGCATCAGCTGTGGCTAGCCAAGGTCTTCCTAAGATAAGTGGGTGCCCTCCTAGATTACTCTTGGGAGTCAAAATCATAAAATCTACCTGATATTCCCAAGAATATAAGGAGACTGAAATATCTTCTAATACACCATCTGGTTTAATAATTGATCGATCTGCAAGTTGCAGTAAAGTAGGTGTAAAAAGAAGGTTAGGAAGTTTTAGCTGGTCCATAGTCTGTCTACTCATAATGTTGATAGCAGCCCCTAAGTCAATCAATGTATTTGGAATTTCCATCCCATTTATATGTGTCTTGACAATTGGACTTCCTGGATCTACATACTTCTGCATGGTAATTTTTCCCATCATGATATCTGCAATTTTTCCTACCAAGTGGATTCTTCTTGTGTCTTTTAGTTTCCTTCCTGGTCTTTTGAGACTCAACTCCTTTATTGTTTTTGCTAGAATAGGAATCTCTCGAATGGCTTGTAGCAAGGGAATCTTGATACAAGCATTCTTTAATTCATCTAGAAAATCATAGTTAGGCAACAAGATTTGTTTTTCCACCCCTTTATCAATTTGTAATCTTTCAGGGAAAGGAGGTGTGGATAAAGATGCAGGTTGCTCAACTATAGGAGTTGTGGGTGTTAACTTTTCTTTCTCTTTTTGAATGTTCGAGTTTTGAAGAGATGCTTCCTTAGAATCCTTATTGGCTTTAAGAGAGTCCTCCTCAGAGGTATCTTGCTCTTCAACATCTATAGAAGGTTTTGCTAAAACTCTACCAGACCTAAGTTGTACATCATTAAGAGGAACAATCATATAGGTAGGAAATTGTTGTCCATCTATCATGTAAGTATTCTGAGGATTTTTATTGTTAGGATTTGGCAATGGCTGAGCTGGAAGTTGATTTGTCTTTTTTTGGAATGGAAGCATGAGTTGAGGATTTGGATTTTGTTGAGAAGTTTGTTGTTGTGGAAATGGCAATGAAAGTTGTGGATTTGGGTTTGGAAGTTTTGGAGCTTGTTGATTTTGAAAAGATGGAGGATATTGATAAAATTGAGCAAATCTCCCATAAGGATTTTGCATCCCTTGTACCCATGGCTGATATGGATTTTGATGTTGGGGCCAAGGTTGTTGCCAAGGATTCCAATTTGGTGGGGTTTGAAGATTCATAGGGTTGTTAAACCCTTGAGTTTGTTGTCCCTGCCAAGGTCTTCTTGCAACAAAAAAGAGAGATTCTACTGAATTTGGATCTTCTTGAAAGACAGCTTTGAGTCCAGGAATTGAAGGACAATCCTTGATCTCATGATTCTCTGAGAAAATTATACATGTTTCTACAACTTTTGCATCCAAGGGACATTCCCTTAAAGCATGTTTCTTCCTACATTTCGGACAAAAGATGGCTAGAGCATCAATTTCTGCTTTCTGCTTGTTTTGAATTTTAAGGGTGTCTAGTTGTTCACTAAGGCTCCCTAAGATATCAGTTTTGAATTCATCAAGCATATTGCCAATCTCTGCCCTACTTACTGATCCAGTTGCAGATTTGTTTGCCCTGATAAGAGAAGGATCTCTAGGTCCTTTTCCCGTTTTAGATTTTCCCCTTGAGAGATGGATACATAGTTTTGTTATGTCATGAAGTCGAAGTTGAGAAATGTCTCCTTTCCCCATCATGTTTAAAATATCTATCCATTCATCTCTAATGGCTTTTAATAGAAGGGCTTTCAAAGTTTCCTCATCTAAGTTGCTCATCTTTGCTCTTTTTAAGTTGTATTGAAATCTTTCAAGTAAATCCTCCAAATTTTCATCTTCTTTTTGCACCATTTTGAATACCTCATCCTTGTGATTGGTGGGCATGCAATAGTCCAGGTATCTATCCAAATTTTTTTGTTTCATATCATTCCAAGTCCTAATAGATTGGGTGACTAATCCCATGAACCATTTCAAGGTGGCTCCCTTCAATGTTGAAGGAAACAGTTTGAGTTTTTGAGAGTCTTCCATATAGTCATAGGTTCGGCACACGACTTCAAACTCAAACAGAAATGTTTCAGGATCCTCACTTCGCAATCCATAAAAGTTTGGGAGGACAGATGGTGAGATGTTTTTCATCGTTGTATGAGTTTCCTCATCAACTATAGGGAATCCAAACGAGTTGTGTCCTTCCCTATTTCTTCCATTATTACCTTTACCTCCACCATTGTTGTCTCCATTGTTTCCTCCTCCTCTACCTCTACCTCTACCTCCGAATCCATCTATTATTTCATCTGCCATGATAGTTTCTTTAGAGTCCTCAAAGTCCTCTGGTTCTTCTATCAAGGGAGGATGAGAAGGAGTCTCTTCCTTTTCTTCTTCAGGTGATTCTATTTCTTTGATTACAATATACTCTCCTGTAGAAGTAAAGAAAGGGTCTTTTTCTAAATGAGATTTGGTCGGTGGTATAGGAGAATCCTCTAATTCAGCTGCTCCTTGAATTCCAAGAATCTTAAGCCTAGGGGTAGATGGTGGTGAATCTTGTCTAAGCTTTGAAGAAGATGGAGTTGTGAAAATCGAACTCTTGGCTTTAGCTATAAACCTTCCCCTAGAATCTCTTGCTCTATGCATGTCATTTTTATTTTTATTTTTTTTAAGTTGGGCTAATAATTCTCTTTCTGATCTTCTAGGTCACACTAGGTGCAAGAAGAGAGCATACTTAAGAAATTACTGAACTAATAACTCTCTTTTCTGATCCTCCAGATCACACTAGGTGCAAGAGGAGAGCATACTTCAAGAAGTTATCAAGTTTTCCCTTCTTTTATATATATATTTTTTAAGAAATTGGCTACCTAGTTACACTTCCCCGGCAACGGCGCCAAAATGTTTGGTCAATTTAGTGTTTCCTAAATTGCTACATTAATTTGTCAATCCGGGATTCGTAAGCTAATGAAGTGTGGCGCACCATATGTGCAAGATAACCTATCTCTTACTTTTTGTCGTTTTTGGGTTTTTTATTTATCTTGGTTGGTTTCCTAATGTGAGATGGAAATTCTAAAAGACAAGTATGGATATAAACGTTCAAGGCAATGATGTCCTTTATAATGATTTCCCAAACTTCAAACTTCAAAAGGGTTTTAAAACATGCAATGACAAAATTAATTCCTAAAAGAAAATGAAAATGTGCCACTATACTAGTTAAACAAACAGTGAACTATTTATCATGAAACCCATTACCCTTGCTGCTGTCTAAACACAAAAGAAACTGTACTCAAAGAAAAGATTACAAGTAAAGTAAAACTAAAATCAAATTACATCAACTCATATTCTGACCCCTCACCATTAGTCTCGCTATGGCTTTCGGAGGTAATCATAAACAACTTGAGTAATCTGATATCTAATTTGCAGAAAAATAAACTAATACCAAATTACACACTCATACTTCAATCCCTCACCATTAGTCTCGCTATGGCTTAAAAATTTAATTCAAACAACAGACACAAAACATAGTTAAAAACCACTTTAAATGCTCTTTTATGATTAATATGCAATGATATTGATAGCTTAGGAGGTCCAGGGAAATGGAAAAAGTCTAGAAAGGTGTATAGGAAAGATGCAGATTTGAGACTCAACAGGTGGAAGCATGCAATACAACGGTACATGTGCAAAATTGTTGTCCTCATAGAGTACTTAGCATGAGTACACCTGAGGAGGCTTTCATTGGTAAGAAACCTGATGTTTCACACTTTAAGATTTTTGGCTCATCTATTTATGTGCATGTGACCAAGGACACCAAGAAGAAGCTGGAACCAACAAATGAGGTTGGGATTTTTTGTGGGGTACACTGAAACACCCCATAATTTTCGTGTGTATTTTCCAAACAACAAAATGATTGTTGTGTGACGGGATATAAAATTTGATGAGGAGAAAGCCATGCGGTTGTCCCTTGAGAGGGAGCTGGACTTGCATGTAGAGGAGGAACTGTTGGTTCCCAAGGATGAGTCTCAAGATGTGGATCAACCACATGAGGAGGTTCATGGAGTGGTGGAAAAAACTCATGCAGAGCCATCAATCAGAAATGGCAGAAGGCGCACCATGGAAGATGATAGATTGAGACTTGATGTTGTAGAGAATGTAGGAGCCCCTACTTCACAGCGCAGACAGAGACAGTCTCCTGACCGATTTACTGGATACATGGCTCTTATGAGAAAATGTATTGTGACTGAACCATCTTCCTTTCAGGAAGTAGTGCATCAACAAACTTGGGTTGATGCAATGGTGGAGGAGTATGGCTCCATTGTCAAGAACAGTGCATGGGAGATAGTCCCAAGATCGGTTGATAAATAAATGATTGGATTGAGATGGATCTACAAGGTAAAGAAAGTTGCTAATGGGAGTGTGGAGAAATACAAGGCAATATTTGTGGCCCAGGGATTCTCACAGATCGAGGGGATAGATTATGATGAGACCTTTGCACCTGTTGCAAGGTACTCTTCCATAAGATCCATCCTTGCACTCTCAGCGCAGATGGGTTGGTGCATTCATGAGATGGATGTGAAAAATGTGTTTCTCAATGGGATCATTGAGGAAGAAGTGTACATAGAGAAACCTGAAGGTTTTAAGATCTTGAACAGTGAGTCACATGTGTTCCGACTCAAAATATCATTGTATGGGCTGAAGTAAGCACCTTGTGCTTGGTACACTCGGATAGAAAATTGTTTCACTAGACTGGGCTTCACCAAAAGTGAAGCTGATGAAAACCTGTACTAGATTGTGGTTGAGGGTAAGCTATTGATCATTGTTATTTATGTTGATGATCTAATTTTGAATGGTGATGAGCAACTGATATACTCATGCAAGGAGGATCTTGCAAGGGAGTTCAAAATGAAGGACATGGGACTCCTTCATTATTTCCTTGGATTGGAAATATGGCAGCAAGATGGTGAAATTTTTGTATCTCAAGGCAAGTATGAAAAGGAGATACTGGGTAAGTTTAACATGGAGAGATGCAAACCCATGGATACTCCTCTTCTAGGAAAATGGAGGAAAGAGGATGCTACTTATAGAGAGGTAGTGGATGCTACTATCTACAAGCAGTTAGTGGGTTCACTAATGTATTTGGTGAACACGAGACCAAACATTTGCTACACAGTTAACCAACTGAGTCAAGCTATGGTTAAGCCTACCAAGCTCTTTTGGAAGGTGGGGAAGCATGTCCTGAGATACCTGAGGGGCACATCAGAGAATGGTCTATGGTACATACGGACAAAGGGAGTGAAGTTGCATGGCTTCACGGATGCAGATTGGGTGGGCAGTCCATTAGACAAAAAGAGCACATCAGGAGGGATATTTAGCATAGGATCGACAACAGTTTCCTAGTACAACATGAAACAACAATTTGTGACACTTAGTTCAATGGAAGAGGAATACATGGCAACCATTCAAGCTGCATGTGAGGTTATCTGGATGAGAAAGATCTTGGTTGGTTTGTTTGGTTCTCAGATGGACTCGACAGTGATTCACTGTGATAATCAAAGTTGGATTAAACTCTCGATTAATCATGTGTTTCATGATAGGTCCAAGCATATAGATATCCAGTACCATCATCTCAGAGACTGTGTGCAAAGAAGGATAATGTTGCTTTAGTACATTCGCACAAAAGATAAGGATGTAGATATTCTGACGAAGGCACTCACCGGGAGAAAATTCAAATACCATAGAGATAGGATCAGGGTGAAGGATTATCCATTTCTTGTTGAGAGGGAGTGTTGAGATTCAACAACAAAATTTCAGCACCCACGCCTAGTTGCATTAAGCACCCAGAGTAGGGTGGGGCCCACAGTGCTATTTTTGGGTGCATGTCTATTTTGGTTATCCCTTAATTAAGATGGACATTAAACTGTAATGTGTTCTCAGTGTTGACTTGAAACAGTTAACTGAAAGTGATAAATTCAGTTATCTAGTGGATTTCGAGTTAGAGGTAGTTGGTGAGGCATGCAGAGTAATTCTAGCTGTAATAGAGTTTGAAGTGTAGTGGTGCATTAGTTAATGCAGATTTTAATCAATTTAACTTATTTAATTGAGTTAAATTCAGTTGTGCTAATTGTAACTGAAGATACACTAGTGAGAGATCTAGTGAATTAAATATTAATTAATTCACAATTTGTGATCTCACATGCAACTAAGGATTTAATATTATTAGTTGCATCCATGTCAGATCCAGTGGAGACCCAGTTGAGTTCTAGGGTGAAATGGAAGTTGACTATCAGTTGTAGGATTATTGGGTTGCACACATGCAACCAAACACCCATTGGAGTGCCCATGATACTTGCGCAGTTAAGGAAGACAATAATTCCTATCTTTTAGGGATCTATTCCATCAGGGATTGCGCAAGCAAGGGAGGTTTTCTGAAGGCTGAGAATTGGCTATGTGTTGGTCAGTTTTGCATATGACAGTGTGAGAGAATTAGCTGAGTACTGGAGGGTTTTTGTGAGAATAGTTTTGTATGTAATTGTTTCATGATCCATGCTGAATATACAATAGAATATAGTGGGGTTTTTAGTTGTAAGCTTTCCCCAATAAATTATTTGTGTTATGTGTGATTGATCTTTCTTCATGTTCATGTGATTAGCGATTGTGTTTTTAATTCTGTAAAATATTTGTAGAAACGATTCAGTATTTAACTTTAGTACATTGTTAGATTGGGTGAATCCAAGATATACATGCATGTTGTATAATTTCTACAATGCACGAAAAAATTACACACATGTAACAAGTTTTGTTATCTAGGGAAAGAAATCTGCTAAAACCCCAATGCCTCTTGCATTCATCAAATGAATAGAGATGTATTACAATCATTTTTCTCAACTGATTTCACCTTGCAAGTGCACAACCTATCACTATGCTCACTAAAGGCCTCTGACCCAAACTTAGTCAATTTCTACCTTGTCTTGAGCTCCTATTTCCTTGCACCGTTCCTTGAAGAATTAGGCACCTATTGTTTAGGAATTTCCTTAAATTGAATTGCACAACTCCTTAGTTTGATAATTTGGTTGCATGAAAGACCTGTACACTCAAGACTAGCATAGAGCTAATGTTACACTATCTTGGAATCTCCACTTGGCCTGGGGAACTCAAATTCTCTGCATGCACTAGCTATTTTGGGTGATTGATCAGTTAATTGGATGATCATTGAGTTTGACTAGAGCCCCATTGCATAGGTTGACCCTCCACTAGTTCTTCCAATAGTTGGAACTAGTTTAACTGAAAACAACCTTAGATAATTGACCTTGATTGCTACAAATTAGAAATCATACATGCTTAGCTGAACTCTAACTCCTCCAAATTGAATTTACTGAGTAAACTAGGTGACACAAGCCATGTCACACAAGTTAACATCATCCAAGTTGTCTATTGATGTGGAAATTCAAATTTTCTTAATTTAATCAAGGAAAAATCAAATTGAGAAATTCTTGCTACATTTTTCAACACTCCCTCTCAGCAAGAAAGGTATTATCAACCACCCCTATCGTGCACCTGTGGAACTCAAACTTCCATCTTGATAAGGCCTTCATCAAAATGTCAGCATCTTGTTCATTTGTTAGAATTTACTGCAACAAAATTATCCGCCTATGAACATGGTCCCGTAAATGGTGACACCAGTTATCTATATGCTTGGATTGATCATGAAAAACAAGATTTTTAGAGAGCTTGATGCAACTCAGATTATCAAAGTAGATCATAGTTGGATCCATCATCTGACCAAATAGTCCAACAAGTGTCTTTCTCATCCATATTTCCTCACATGTTGCTTGACTGGAAGCCATGTATTCTTCTTTTGCCAAGCTGAGTGACACAAATCTTTTCTTCCTGATGTACCAAGAAACTACTGCAGACCCAACACTGAAAATTCCACCTGATTTACTCTTTTGGTATGATGGACTCCCCTCTACATGCCAACCTACATAAAATGAAATCATGTACGCACACCAAAGCTTTGCAAAGATGTCAGTGAAATACTCCCATGCCAAAGAGGGGAAATACAATGGTTGTAAAAGTGTCGTTGATCACATGGAAACCTTAAGAAAAGTTTACAAATTCCTATAGGAAATTTATTCCATTAACCACTTTTCCTGCTGCATGAAGATCAACATAGCATTTTTTTACAATTTATAAACGTTGTTATGGAAAACATTCTTTTCACTTGAAAATTGTGGCATTTTTTCCCTTTTTATGTTTTCATTGTTTTTATAACATTTAAAAAAAAAGTCATGTTTGATAAATTTACATGTATTTTAAGTTTGAAGTGTATTTTAAAATTGCTTTAGTTAAGAGTTAGTTTTTTTTTTTTACTGCAAGAAATAGTTTAATGATCCAGTTCCAAAGACATATAAGCAATGAAAGCCTAGGATCATAAGTAGAGCAATTTTAGGTGATGTGGTTTTTTTGAATAACAGTGATGAGTCAACTTATATTTATAGAGAATCACTAATAATAATTGTTCCCACCACTATTACTTTGACAACTTAATTATGATAACTTTTCCTATTTATTAAAAAAAAATCTATAAAAAAAAATCATATAAATACTTCACCTTTTCTTAAAAATATCCTCACATCCGATAACAAGAAGAGAAAATTACTTGAGAAACCAATTCACCAAAACAGTACTAGCGTCCTTGCTTACAATCTTGTAAGTTAAAGAATTACAAACACTCAAGCAATGTGGCATCTTCACTCGAATTAAGTAAAATTGAATTGATATAAGTTTTAAAAATTAGTAAGTAGTTTTGGTATAATGGTTCTTTAAGTTTTTCTTCAAGTTCTTTTTAGTTGCAATGATATAGTGAAGTCTGAAATAGTGGCTATTTAGTTGGCCTTTCTCTTCTAATTCATCTGGGCTATGCAGGAATGATTATCATTGTCATGGTTGCTCTGGAGGAAGGAATGAATCATTTTGTCTTTGTAGTTTATAAGGAAGTTGTTATTATAATGGCCATAGCTCCATTTACTTATTTTATGGAAAGATATATTATTTTAATAATATTAATGGTAAGGTAATGAATATTAAACCTTCTACTATGTAAAATATATAGTTTGTAATTTTGTACTTGATTTCTTGAAATTATAAGTCTCACTTGTAATGTTTTTAAAAATAAAATTTTATATAAATTATAAAATTTTAAAAAACTAATTATAAAAACATTATTACACCTAATTTTCTTTTTTTTTTTATTATATTTTTATACTTTTAAATACAGTCACTAATTTATATAACTATATTACTTTATATAATATTATAATTATTTTTTTAATAAATATGACCATCAAACTTTAAATCCTCAATCATGTTATATGTTATACAATATCATATTATGTATAAAAAATGAAAAATATATGGCAGCCAAACACTTTCACGGTCAATCAACTAAATACTTTCATTGCCATTCATGTTACATAATATGTATAAAAATCATAATAAAGAATGGTCTATATTTAATAATCTTTTTATAATAAAAATGATTATTTTTATTATATTTTAGATAAATTTAAAATTTTTAAAAATATATTATTTAATTAAATTAAATTATTTTAAAAATAAATTAAATAAATACAGTTTTATATACTAATTATAAAATTTAGTTGAAAAATTATTTAATTTATTTTAAAACAACGAGTATTACAACTATGGGCATGATTAAAAATCATGAAACACAGACCAGTGATTATAAATATACAAACCAGTCATATATATATAATTTAATCAAATCAAATCACTTTATAATTTGCATTTGCAATTTTATAAAGTAATTGGGTTGTTCATTATTTTATTTTATTTGATGAAGTTAAAAGATTAATAAATTTCTTAAGTTTTTTATTTAATTAAAATTTAAGTAATTTATATTGTAAAATTTACACAATTTAAAATAAAGTATTTATGTTATTTAAAAATATTAAAAAAGAGGAGGTAGAAGTGTAACGGGTTTTTTTATGGAGTTGTTTACTAAGTTGGAGGAATTTCCCAAACGGCCAAAAGTAGTTGGAATCCGGGCAATTTTTTTTTAAGAAATCTTCCAGTAGCAGTGTTTAAATTATGTTTTTGATGGTGGAAATAGATTTGACACCATCAAAAACCTCTAGGGCACCCAAAATATTGAACTTTGATAGCTATAACATGGATTTACAAAAATCACTACCGGATTTTCTTAAAATCTTACCAGAATTTCCATGATTTTCAGGGCAAAAAAGCAGTGTAGTTAGACTACGGCTTTTTTTATTGTCTCGAAGGAAAAATGGAGAGGAAATTTGCTTGGGTTGGGAACAACATCAAATAACCAAGCATAGGTTTTAACCCTTTTGCAATGACTAAACGATGAAATTGACATTTATGTGTAGTGGGAGACTCAATGATCACAATCGAAAAGTACCAGAATCTCTCCAAAAACCCTGAAGAAAATATTTTGTCGATCTACCATCGAATTTGAATGCTAACCAAGAGATTTGAGGTCCTCAAATTTTATTATTTAAAGAGGGAGAATAACCAAGTAGCGGATAAGAAAGCCAACAAGGGGGTAAACCTTGGGCAAGGGATCATAATAAATGACCAAGGTAAAACATCCATTTCTCATATCCCATGAATATGGAAGGTGCACAGATAGCTCTTCTCTCGTTAAACCGACAAAGAGAAGTATGGGATGACATGCCATTAATAATTTCCCCAAATCCCAAGGCATTGTAGGATCTCAAAGGGAAAAACAATTATTTGCAGGATAACAAGGTTAATTGCTCCAGTTGGAAGCACTGACATGAAAATGTCATGTCGAAGGACATGTGGATTCAATTTCAGGTAATATTAAATAGTCACTTCAACTCAAGCACGGTAGGTACTACTTATGCACTAAGGAAGTTAATTTTGCAAGCAAGTGTGAATAGAATGGTTGTAGCAGGGACGACATTTCGAGAAAATATGACTCAGAAAAGGAGTGTCAACATTCAATGTGCAAAGCTCAAATATGGAGGAGGCTTGGGTCACAACATGTATTATAAAGGCAACTTTCTAAGTAACTAGACTGCTATTGGTATGGGTTAGAGGCAAAGCAGTTGGTGCCATGACATCTTCAGTTAGCAATGGTGATGGGAATGTAACAGAGGAATAGTTGGAGGCAGTTAAGGTTGAATTGTCAGCTCTTGTTGATAAGGCCAGTTATCAAATTATAATGGAGGCTTGCTCCCATTTTGTTCTGGTGTCCCATCAATAGGATGATATGTGTGGGGATGTAGAGCATATTCAACGCTAATTGGATAATTTGTCCACCAAGCTAGAAAACCTGACTAATAAGGTGGACAACATTGAGAATTTGGTGGAAACTGGTACCTTAGGTGTCCTCAAAGATGTATTTGAAATCGCGGAAGAACCTTCTCACGATGAAAGAGATGCTCAACAGGTCGATGAAGCCCCTAGAACGACATCAACGTTCCCTCTGCAGATAGAAATCGATAAGGAGGAGCCATCGAAAAGCTCTAGTGTTGAAAAGACAGGAAGTGGGTAGATCTTTTGTTTGATAAATAATTTTTTTGAATTTTATGTAAGTATGTAGTAATCCGTGGAGTCTTTTGGAGACTCTACAAGACGATTGTTGTTAAAAGTATAATTAAAACTATGTAGGGTAGATGTAGGTTTTTTTGTGAACAATATTAGAACACTGATGATGTAGAATTATCTTTTATTGCAAAGGAGTTGGATTGTTTTCTAGTTAGGTCAATATAAATCTACCCATTTCTTTTAGAAAACATAAATAATATTAAATAAAAAAATAATCTTACTCTCTCTATCTCCAATATCTACAGTGGCTTATTGCAAAGTCATCCCTTGGGATTTTTTTTATTATCAATGCCCATGTCATTTTCAAAGGCATCTGTCTATGATTCCCCCTAATGAATGGTGCAATGGGCACAACGTTTGGACAATCGCTATCAAATGGAACACCACATTACTTTTGAAATATAATTGTAGTGAATTGTAGAATTTGTGGCGGTTTTGAACCAGGCACAAAGAAGATATCTTCAATTATCCAAGTGCGTCATCAACCAACCCAGCCTCAACCCACAAATTACAAGTTAACATCACGTGTTGTCCACGACATAGCAACACGTCATACTCCAACACATCATCATCGTTGCCACATACTTCTATTCTTATACTGCATTTTGCAACACATCTTGAAATATGATAATTTAATGACTTAAGCATTTTTTGATTGTGCAAATTAATGAGATTATTCGTCACAAACAAGTGAATAGAAGAATACAAGAAGCTCTTTTCCCATCAATCCAAGCAATTGTCGACACACGTCATAAGAAAATCCCACAACAAGAAAATGCTCTGCATTTATAACATTGGTTAAAATATTGCAAAAAGACACTTGTCTCTGATTGTCTCCTTGCTGCCTATAAATTTTATCTAAAATTATAAGAACAATTTAATTAATTTTTATGATTTTTTAATCTTGAAAATACAAAATGTATTATAAAATAAGTATTTTGATGCTTACTATTTAATTTATATAATTATATTACTTTATACAATATTATAAAAAAATTGTAAATGTAACCATCAAAGACTTTTAATCCTCTAGTTATGTTACAAAATATCATATTATATATGAAAAATGTAGGATAGCTAAACCATTTCATTGTTAATCATGTTATATAATATTATATATGGAAGATTTTTCCAAAACATAGTTCTAATCTTTTATAGAAATGATTATTTTTATTATATTTTAGATGAATTTAAAATATTCTAAAATGTATTATTAAATTGTAATCTAATTATCTTTTAATTAAAATAAATAAATATAATTTTTATATATTAATTATAAAATTTAATTAAAACTGATTTTAAAGGTTAATTTAACTTGATTTTAAAACAATTTGTAATAAGGTATGCACATGATTTTAAAAATTTACTTGATTGGATTAAAAATGATAAAATGAAAATAAGGGATAAAAACAATTTTAACTATATATATATATATATATATATATATATTGCTGATAATGATGATAATGATTAATATCCATTAAGATCAATGTGGTCTATCAGACTTCAAGAAAAGAAAAAGAATCTAATTGTGATTCTTCAAAAACAAAATTATATGATAAAAAGGATGGGAAAGAAGCGCTCCAAAATCGCTATAGTTGGGCTAAATTAATAAGTAAAGAATATTGGAAGTGTGATAGATGTTAGGGAATTGAGAGCGGATGTGAGTAAGAGTCAGGCAGTCTAAAAGGAAGTGTTTTTCATCTTCCACTCTCTTAGTATCGCAAATATGACATATTCAATTGTCCCATGGAGTCTTGGGAGTAGACCATCGTCTAGTTTCACTCTGAAGCTCATCATAATTAGTTCTTATCCTTCCGATGTTCATTTTTTTCGTAGCGTTGGTCAACACAAAGAGATAATTCTGGTTATCAAGGGTGGGGTTGATCAGCTCCTTATAGTATCTTATCTTTCTTTTACCCTATAGCTCCTTATCATCCCACAACTTATCCTTTAAATTGGAGGTAAGAGTATCTTTGATAGTATTCTTGATTCCCATGATGGTCTCCTCCTCAATCCCCCAATGGTTGAGCCAAGACTGGGCATCCTTATGCCACTCGTGCTTGAGGTGAAGGTGGGGGTTTTGACTAAAGTTAGAAGCAATTTTTGGGAGCCTCTTGGATTCCATGTTGTAAAGCTTCTACTTTTACATCAAATATCTAAACATAGCCATACTTTCAATGGGGAACAAACCAGCTTCGCTCAAGAGGATAGGATAGGGAGTATTTCCCTTGATATTGAGGTTGTAGGTTATGAATTTCTTTTGAATCATCTCAATATTTCTCCACGACTCTCTCGATATGCTGCAACCTCAAACTTCACATATGTATAAGACAACAGGGTTGACGAGAGTCTCAAAGAGGAACCTTTTTTTACTCCAAATGCAAAGATTGACCGGCTTACATTCTTTTCTAGCTCATAATTAGCTTTCCAACCTCCAATAATCCTTTTCTCGATGCTATAATTCCAATTGCGTTGATGAGGAAAGCTAATACCCAAATATTTATAAGAAGAAACTTGAACTAAGAAAATATTATCATAGATGAAACTACAATGGGTGATCTTTTTGGATTTAATGATCATGACTTTATTCTTGTCGGTATTCACTATCATACCCATCTTGGAGAAGTAGACATGAAGAGTATTAAATTGCTTGTCTAGGTCATCATAACTTTTTGCAAGAAGAACAATATTATCAGCACAAAGGAGAAGAATAATGATTATACGAGCAAGCTCGGTGCCCTTGCAACCAGCGTTTTCCAAACACTACTCTAGCTTGCCGATGTACACCCTTGGTTAACCCCGATATTACATTTAATATCTTTAGACCACCCTTGTAAATATATTTTGAACAAATCAAATTACTTTATAATCTTATTAATTACTGCAAACTTATAAATTAAGTTGATTTCTCGCTATTTTATTTTATAAAGTTAAAATATTAATAATTTATTTAAATTTTATTAACATAATTTTTAGTTTAATTAAAATCTATTTTATTTAAATTGCAAAATTTTAAAATTTATGTAATTTAAATTGCAAAATTTAGGCCATTTAAAATAAGTTATTTATATTATTTCAAAATATTTAAAAGAAAAAACCATCTTTCTGAAAAATATATAACTTAATCATTCATTGCATGGAGAGGCGCTCTAGAGCCCAGTATATAGAGATGTGTATATGTAATGTGAGAACTATAATCTAAACTTTTGATATGTCGGAGTATAAGGAGATGTGTAGATTTAATATGAGAAATGTAATGTAAACTTTTGATATCTCAGAGTATAAGGAGATGTGTAGATGTAATGTAAACTTTTGATATGTCGGAATATAAGGAGATATGTAGATGTAATGTAAACATTTGACGTTTCAGAGTATAAGTCACATGTGTAGGAGATGTATAGATGTAATGTAAACTTTTGATTGTCGGAATATAAGGAGATATGTAGATGTAATGTAAACATTTGACGTTTCAGAGTATAAGTCACATCTGATTATAAGTGACATGTGTAGATGTAATCTAAGAAATGTAATGTAAGTAAATATTGAAAATGTACCGTGGGTATATTTTTATTTATTTATCGGGAGTATGGTAAATAAATAAAATCTCTTTTTATACTTACTCTAGAGATATGGTAAATTATTTAGTGGTATGGTAAATAAATAAATGTAATGTAAGTAAACATAACCTTTTTTTTTAAATTTACTCCATAAACCTCTTTATATTTAAAGAAAACTTTAAAAAAAGAGAGTTTTATTTAGGTGAACCCTATGGGAAAAATACCATTTTAGTACCATGGGCTAAATACGGTGGGCCAAATACCATATTTATAAAAGAGGTATGGTAAATAAATAAAATATAAATAAACCATAGGTATGGTAAATAAATAAAACCTCTTTTTATATTTACTCTATAGTCCTATTTATATTTAGGGACACTCAAAAAAGAGGTTGTATTTAGGTGAAGCATGGGAGTGAAATACCATGGGCCGAATTATTATAAATAATATGCAAAAAAAAAAAAAAAAAACATTATTAACCCTAATATTAATTTGAAAATATTAATATTAATATTATTATTAATTCTAATATTCACATTAATATTTTTATATTTACTTCATAAACCTCTTTATATTTACAAAAACTCAAAAAGAAGTTTTACCATGGGACACATTGTTATTAATACCATGGGCCAAATACCATATATATAAAAGAGGTATAAAAAGGTAAGGTAAATAAATAAAAATAAATCAAATAGGAGTAGAAATCAACATCTAATTATGTTTGAAGCCTATGGACCAAATTAATAATAATACCATGCAAAAAAAACCATTATTAACCCTAACATTAACATTAAAATATGAATATTATTGTTATTATTATTACTAAATATAATACTGATATTAATATATTATAATATAAAATTATTAAATTTAATAACTTTATATTAATACAATATTAAATTTGTTATATATATATATATATTCACTCTAGATATATATGGGAGGGAAGAACAAAGACATATGATAGAGGTGGAGATATAGAGGGCGTGACAAGGGAGAGATGAGAGGAGAGGAGGAATGAAGAGAGAGAGAGGGAGAGGAGAGAGAGAGGTAGAGAAGGGTAAGAGAGGGGGAGAGAGACATAAAGATGGAGGTGGGAGAGAGAGAGAAGGTGATCTGAATGGAATGTATTAGTTTTGTTGTGCTAAGTATCCAAACAGTAATTAAAATGTGTGCATAAGGTTCTCTGAAGTTTGCAGGTGAAACAAATGGTTTTAACTTAGTTAAACATATTTTTGTGTGATGTTAAAGCATGTAAATTTCTTATAAAACACTGTACAACAATAAATAACAGAGAATTAAACATCACATGTAACAGTACTCAGAAAATTTGATTAATCAGTTCACCCCTCTTGGGCTACATCTGTTAGTCCAGCTCTCAATGGAATGTCCTCATATATTATTGCTCAAAAATGGTAAGTACATGTGAAATAAAGCTTCAAATGGCTATTATCTCTATAAAAAAAGCTTCAGAATGCTTGAATTAGTCAGGAATTACTATTCATTTGCAGAAAACAGACAATGGATGCCCAATACGCTGAAAACACCCTAGTGGCCCTAATGGCTCCTTGATCTTTCCCGAAGCTAAACCTACACAAGATGATCTCTGATGGCTCTAAAACCTGTGCCAATGTGTTCAAAATTTCGAGAATACCCAAAATTGACTATCCATGCGTCAAAATTGGTTGAAAAACCAAGAAGTTATGGCCAAAACAAGAATTTGCCCAGTGTCCCTTAAAAAACTCCACTAAATGTGGATCAACTCCAGTTAAAGGCACCAATTTAGCAATTCTGCCGCATTTGAGGGGTCCGCTAGTAGAACTGCCAGAGGCACTGGGGTTAAATTAAATGTTGGTGGGCACATGGTCATATGCGACCTCCGTCGGAACCATCGGCCTTATCTGTTGAACGAAACTGTCACATTAATTATAAATTATGCACTGGCCACATGGTCTCCACCGCCGTCACCGTAGCCTTAACCGCCAACAAGCCATAACCGTCGGTCTAAGTCTTAAGGCCATGGTTCTTGCATGTCGGGTCATATGTTGTCGGGGCTAGCCCTTTTATTTTTTCGTCGTTTACAATTTGAAACTTCAAATAGATTTTGCAGTCTATGGTTTATAAGAACCACTCACAGCCCAGTTGGTAGGGCATGTGCGCGCTAGCCCGAAGGTCACGGGTTCGACACTCCGGCCCTCCAAACAAAATTTTTCCAATGCATTAGGACTCCGACCTGGGGCCACGTGGCAGCCTCCGGGTAGGCCACATGGCGCCCAACGAGTGTCCAGATTTTGGAGTTTACTCAACATTTTCAAACCTTAATAAATTCTGCATACGACCTCTGTTTTGCGAAACGTTCATGGTGCCAGAATCACAGCGACGAGACCTTTTCGGTCACTCAGGTTACAAACATTTTTGAACACTTTCATTTTTGAGAATTTTTGAACTATGGACATGATCTCCTGATCACACCTCCCCACTAGGAAGATTTTGGACCCCAAAAGCTCTCTGGACTACTGAACCAGAAGATGAGGAGATTTTGTCCCCACTCGTCCAATCTTAATCCACTGAAATTTCCTTGTTTTCATTAATTGGAGATTTTCTTAAAATGACAATTTTTTCCTTGATTCCATTGACCAACTGTTGCTGACTTTGACATTGTCATGCTACACATTTTCGAAACTTGAAGAACATCAACTTAACTTTGAAATAAACATATTGTTTCTACTTTGGTTTATAATCAAAGGAAACTGAAAATTACTTTCACCTTGCATCTTGTCCTTATGGCGATTTTTTGCTGAATTAGCCTTGTACCTGTGTCGATTCCTGACCAAGTTTTCTCGCCATTTTACCATGCCTTTCTGAAACCAGCAATGATCATTGTTGAACTTTGTGCCTTCTTTTCTATGTTGCTTTACCCTCTCTTGGACCTTTGCACCTTCTTGCACTGACACTTTGTTTTCCGCACCGATCGACACCAAAGACGATTGCTGCAATTGTTTGTCATCTTCTTTCAAAGAAAACCTGCTTTCAGACTGAAACAACTCATTATTTACATCAGCATTTATATGAAAAATATTATATACAATTTTCCTTTGTTTAATCATCATCAATGTCAAGTTTTGACTTGCATTGATGAGCCTCTTCATCTGCCTTGCATTCACTAAAGAAGAGTGTAGTTTTTTGCCATGAGCTCTCACAATAAACTCCTTGCCATCCTTGAATAAATGGTACTTGTTCTCATGGCGATGGAAGATAGTTTTCCTGTCATTCAAGTAAGGACTTCCCAACACCACACCTGTAATATCAAGCGGAACAACATCTAATTCAACCGTGTCAATAAAATGTGTTGTTATTGCACAACGCAACATGCACTTCTTTGAAACCTGTAAATTTGCATCCTTACAAATCCAACCAAGAGGATATGGTTTCTGATGTGGAATGGTCTCAAGATTTAGTTTCTTAACTAAGTCTTCAGAAATAAGGTTTGCTTGCGACCCACTGTCAAATAGTGTGTCAACCTTGGTATGTTTGGAAATGACCCTAACATGAAACAGTTCAATTCTTTTCTCTTCACTTGGAACTTCTATGTGACAGTTAGAAATACTAAAACTAGGTTCATTTACATTCTCTTTCCCCTTCAAGTTCTTTAGTGCCATAGCTATGATTTTTGTTTCATCTTCTGATTCTGAACCTAGGCCTTGTTCAACGATTGCAACTGTCTTGCCTTTTTCCTTGGTTTTATCTTTGGCTTAAAATATTTCTAGTTTCAACTCTGGATGAAGTTTCCAACAATGGTCCTCATCATGGCTTGTTTTAGAATAGTGTTTGCAGAAAATTTTTCCCTTCTCTTTTCTAGAATTTGCATTTCTCTTTTTCTTCCCTTTGCCTTTAAACTCACTTTCTTCATTCCCATCTAAGTTTCGTTTTCCCCTTGCCTCTAAATGTGTGGCATGAACACATACCTCATCTAGGCTTGTAGGATTAAACATGAGAATGGTATGTCTTAGGTAAGTATGCAAACCTCCTATATACTTGAGTAAAGTGTCTTGGCTATGCAAATCTATTCATAGTAAAAGAGCTCTTCTGCTAAATTCTTGAGTATACACATGAACATTTTGTCCTTTCAACTATTTAAAATTTTTCTAGTCCATTATGGCTTTCTTCATGTGAGCGAATGGATAAAACTGTTGTTTTATTGCAGAAATGAAATCATGCCATGATAAGATAATCTTACCATATTTCTTGATCTCCTCCTTTGTCTTGGCTTCCCACCAAACAAGTGCTGCACCTTCCATTCTCAATGAAGCTAATTGGATTTGGTTTCGTCATCATGAAAATTTTGAATTCTCAAATAGACCTCTAATTGCCTAATCCAATTATCTAGCTTTTCTGCATTAACTTCAACATCACATATTGGCAATTGAAACTTAACATCAAGTTCAAGAAAAGGACTTTTAACCATGTTCTTGACTTTGTGAGAATGATGTACTGAAGATGATGTAGAGGTTGATGAAGATGAAGATGAGGGTGACGATGGCGACTTTCCACTGTCTCCATTTCCTCCATTACCCTTCTTGGATTTATCCTCATCATTATGGCCTCCTGACGGTCCCTCTCCTTCCTTGTGAAGTTTGGATCCTTCTCCTTCTAGTCTTTCATTCCTTTCTTGATAAAGGACTCTCACGATTTCAATCAAATCAAGGAATGCTTTTCTAAACACCCTTTATTCCTCCTTGGGATCAATTTCTTCATGGATTTCTCCTTCCCTTGAAGACATTCTTACGGCTTCTTCTGCTTCTCTTTGAGGTGAAATTGAAGGTGGAGATAATGGCACTCTTGCCCTCCTTGGCTGAGGATTACTTCAAGTATTCTCCAATTGACCTTCTCCTCTCTTAAGCTTTAGCCTAGTAAGCATTAAAACTCCCAACAATTGCTGCCCCAAGATGGCTCTTCACATCTTGCAAGAGTTGTTATGTGAACTTTTAAACAAATTCTTTTGCACAAATGTTAAATAGAGGAAATACTCTAGCTTCACTTACTGCTCAACCTAAGCTTTGATACCAACTTGATCTGAATGGAATGTATTAGTTTTGTTGTGCTAAGTATCCAAACAATAATTAAAATGTGTGCATAAGGTTCTCTGAAGTTTGCAGGTGAAACAAATGGTTTTAACTTAGTCAAACAGATTTCTGTGTGAGGTTAAAGCATGTAAATTGGTTATAAAACACTGTACAACAGTAAATAACAAAGAATTAAAAATTACATGTAACATTACTCAGCAAATTTGACGAAGCAGTTCACCCCTCCTGGGCTACATCTGTTGGTTTAGCTCCCAATGGCATGTCCCTCATATCTTGTTGCTAAAAAATGGTAAGTACATGTGAAATAAAGCCTGAAATGGTTGTTCTCTCTGTAAAAACAACTTCAGAATGCTTGAATTAGTCAGGAATGACTATTCATTTGTAGAAAATAGACAATGGATGCCCAATACACTGAAAACACCCTAGTGGCCCTAATGGATCCTTGATCTTTCCCGAAGCTAAAACTACACAAGATGACCTATGATGGCTCTAAAACTTGTGCCAATGTGTTCAAAATGTCGATAATACCCAAAATTGACTATCCATGCATCAAAATTGGTCGAAAAACCAAGAAGCTATGGCCAAAACAAGAATTTGCCCAGTGTTCCTTAAAAAACTCCACTAAATGTGGAGCAACTCCAGTGAAAGGTGCCATTTTAGCAATTCCACCGCATTTGAGAGGTCCGCTAGTGGAACCGCCAGAGGCACTGGGGGTTAAATTAAATGTTGTTGGGCGCATGGTCACATGTGACCTCCTCTGGAACCATCGGCCTTATCCGTTGAACGAAACTGTCACATTAATTGTAACTTATGCACTGGCCACATGGTCTCCGTCACCATCACGGTAGCCTTAACCGCTAACAAGCTATAACCGTCGGTCTAAACCTTAAGGCCATGGTTCTTGCACCCTGGGTCATATGTTGTCGGGGCTAGCCCTTTTATTTTTCTGTCGTTTACAATTTGAAACTTCAAATAGATTTTGCAGTCTATGGTTTATAAGAACCACTCGCAGCCTAGTTGGTAGGGCGTGCGCGCGCTAGCTCGAAGGTCATGGGTTCGACTCTCTGGCCCTCCAAATTTTTTTTTTCCAATGCATTTGGACTCCGGCCTGGGGCCACATGGCAGCCTCTGGGCAGGCCACATGGTGCCTAACGATTGGCCCCAAAAACTATATGAAAAATAATTTGCATATATATATATATATATATATATATATATATATATATATATATTACATAAAGTCAAACTGAGTCAAATGTACATATTTTGGAGTTTATTGGGCGTTTTCAAACCTTAATAAATTCTGCATATGACCTCTGTTTTGCGAACCGTTCATGGTGCCAGAATCGCAGCGACGAAACCTTTCCAGTCGCTGAGGTTGCAAACATTTTTTAGCACTTTCATTTTTGAACTATGGACGTGATCTCCTGATCAGAAGAAGAGAGGGAATGAGAAGGAGAAAGGATTGGAAGGTAGAGAGACAGAGAGAGAGAGGTAGGATAGAAAGGGAGAGTGAGGAAGGATGAGAGGAGGAGAGAGGGAGGTAGGAGAGAAAGGGAGAGAGAGAAGAATGAAAAGAGAGGGGACTTGAGAGAGAGGAGGAGAGAGGGAAGGATAGAGAGATGGAGATGGATGAGGAGAGATAATGGGATAGAGACATGGATTTGGAGGGGGAGAGAATGATGGATAGAGAGATGGAGCTGGATGGGGAGAGAGGGAGGGAAGAAGAGAGACATAGAGAGTAACAAGTGGAGAGAGAGAGGGAATAATAAGGGAGATATGGAGAGGGAGTCTGTGTATGTTTGGGGGTGAGATAAAGAGACAAATAAGAAGATATGGAGATAATGGAGGAGAGAAGGAGAGAGAGAGGCATATATTGACAAAGTTAGAGAGAGAGAGATTTGGGAGAGAAAGGAAGAGATAGTGGAGAGAGGTAGGGAAAGAGAGATGGAGATGGAGGGGGAGAGAGAGGGAGGTAAGAAGAAAGACATAGAGAAGTGAAAGTTGGAGAGATAGATATAGAGAGAGAGAAGGAGTGATAAGGAAGATGGAGGTAGAGTGAGAGCGAATAGCATGAGGGAAGAGAGATAGAAGCAAGGGAGAGGGAGAGAAGGGGAAGAGAGAGAGAGGGAGGGAGAGGAGAGAGTGATAGATATATAGATTGGAGAAAGAGAGTGTATGATTTGGGTTGATATAGAGATACAAAGGGATATAGAGATATAGATGGAAGGTGAAGACAAAGAAGAAATAGATGGAGACAAGGAGGGAGGGGCTGAGAGATTGATAAATATGGAGTGAGAGAGTGTGTGTGTTTGTGGGGGTGAGATAAAGAGACAAAGAAGGAGAGATGGAGGGACATATAGATATATATGGAGGGGGGAGAGAGGGAAGAATATTTTTTACAATAGATGCATTGATTTCAGTGTAGATGGTGATTTCTAATCCTATTTTATTTCTTGCATTAGATGCATTGATTTTAGTTTAGATTTTGATTTCTAATGATATTTGATTACTTGCGCTAGATGCATTGATTTCAATGTAGATGATTTATAATTCTATTTGATTTCTTGCACTAAATGCATTGATTTCAGTGTAGATTATGATTTCTAATCTTATTTGATTGCTTTCACTAGATGCATTAATTTAAATGTAGATATTGATTTATAATTATATTTGATTGTTTACACTATATGCATTTATTTCAATATAAATGATTTCTAATCCTATTTGATTTCTTGTACTAAATGCATTCATTTCAGTGTAGATGGTGATTTATAATCCTATTTGATTGCTTACACTAGATGCATTGATTTTAGTGTATATGTTGGTTTCTAATCCTATTTTGTTACTTGCACTAGATGCATTGATTTGAGTGTAGATGTTGATTTTTAATCCTATTTGATTACTTGGATTACATGCATTGATTACTCTGTAGATATTGTTTTCTAATCTTATTTGATTTCTTGCATTAGATGCATTGATTTTAGTGTATATGTTGATTTCTGATTTTATGTAATTGGATGTATGACGGTACATTAGTTTGAAAGTCATTGGATTAATAGTGTGCATTGATTTCAGTGTAAGCACAAAAAATTATTGACAATGTAGAACAATTTTTGTGTTATAGTAATTAAACCTAATAATATTGGAGAGCAAGAGAGACAAAGGATGATGTTTACTAAAACAACTTGAGCTAAATATTTAAATTGTTTATGATTTATGATTTCTAGTGTCTTTTTCATATAATCGATATGGAAAGATGACAAAAAGGGTGACAATAAGAATAGTAGAGGAAAATAGTTTGAAATTGATCACAATGAAAGCTATTTCTAATTGACTACATTCTTATTATTCACATTTTCTATCATTCAATATTATTACAATGTCACTTTGCATTCAAAAATTTTATTTCATCATTTTTCATCATTAAAGTTATTTAACAATATTTATCATCTCAACAAACTAGGTAACTAAGAAAATTTAAAACTAAAATGAATCGATAAATCTCAAACATATTTAGCATATTTAAAATGATTATATTAATATTAGATGTATTTACATATTATTGATAAATTAATCATATGTTCACTCATATTATCGATAGATTTTCCGTTGCACACAACTGAAACCAACCTAGATCCATCTTAACTCTGGATCTATCCAGTGCCAAGAGAGATCAAATCTCTCGAGGTGCAAACCTTTCCCCAAGTTTTGCACTCAAAAAATAGGTTTGCACCTCTAGAGATTTGATCCCTCTCGACGCTTGATAGATCCAAAGTTAAGATAGATCTAGGCTAGTCTAACTAAAATTATATAAGAATTTAAACATACATAGCTTCACCAATATATCAATTTTTGATACGGTATGCCTCAAAACAAATATATCAATTTCTACATTTCTGGAATCCAAGCCATCAAAATTCAGTAACCGGAGGACTTTTGGGTTCTTGAGTCTGCATTTATCAACTGGTTTTTTCGCCAGTTTTCAATCTCTGAAGTAAAGCAACGAGCTTCACCGAGATGGTTTATGATGAAGAAATCACAAATCTGTTATGTATTGCTTCAATGTATTCAAGGAAATATCCCTGAAACTAAATTTATAAACATGCACAGGCTCTCTAGAACTTAGAAGTTGGATGAACACAGTAACATTAAGGCAATAATCATGTTCGAGCAACATACTGTGCAAGTTTTCCAATCCTTTCCGCCAGTTCTGGCAAGATTTTCTTGGTGGGCCCTTGAGTGGGATAATCGATTTCAAAAATCTCTTCAATATCCTGAGAACTCCATCCTGCTTTTCGGAGAGAATTTGACATTAAATCTGCTTTCAGTAGCAAGCCTTCTAAAATTTTCCTACTGTCCAAATATATATCTTCAGTGTTCGAGGAAGTAGAGGATGAGGCCTATGGCATTGATGTCTTGTTCCTTCTAACCTCCAATTCTGAGCAGAGTTTCCAGCTCCTCCAAGTACCCCATCAACCATCTTGGCATGCGGAATTTAGAATCACAACCACCATTGTCGCATTCCCCTTCCTTGGCTAAATCTAAATCAATATCAGTCTCTGCTTTTCAATAAGAAAAATAGCTATGTTGCACTGCCTGTGGGGACGGGGGGACGGCGGGGACTGGGGGACGAGTTTCCGAGACGGCTAGAGTGCACCCCCAAATTTTCAGGAGACGGCGGGTTGGGGACGGCAAGTGCGGCAACTATTTATTATATTTATTTATTAAAAAAATCAAAATTAGATAAAATTAAACATGAATCAAAATAAATAAAATTAAAAATACTAAAATCATAAATCTGAAGACAAATTTTGAGAATTGTGCATCACAAAAACAAATTTCGTCATCATTGCATAACTTAAAGACGAAAGTTAAGAAGTACTATTAGTTTCATTATTCATACAACTTACAACCTACAAATTACAATCTAATAATCTACTAGACTACCACTATCTAATATCTACATAATCAATAATCATTCTATGAATAATTATTATGCATGATAAATAATTTCAAAATTTAATGATCAATGTCACAAATATGATGAAGCACAAATATGTACCACAAATATGATCAAGCACCCAAAGGATGGTGCAAACACTTTTGGAGTAACTGCAAAAGTTAACGTGTACAACTTCTCACTTTCTCATACAGCACAACCATACTTTAAAATAGAAAATTAAAACAGAATACTTGTAGGTGTAGTTAAAGTGCATCAAACTAAATAAAAATGTTCGAAGTTATATGTGGCTGATCCACTATTAGTGGAAATGAATATCCATTTACTTATTATGGGCACATCATTCTCATGAGTAGCAGAATATTGTGAATTTCTGGATAGTTTAACCTTTTCACCAAGCACATGTAGTAAGAATAAAGTATATGATATATCCATTATGTGCATATGAAGTATAATGGACTAATTTAGTCATTTGCACATGGGGAGGGGGGAGCGAAACATATGTTTCAAAACTTCTCAACACTATATATCGATGTAAATTCAGTACATACATGATGGACTTCATGAGATGCATGATATCTCTTCGAAAATTGCCAAAGGCATGAAATTTCTTTTTACAGATGCACTAAATAAAAATTGAATAAGAGAAATTACATGGAGAAAATAATATAATTGCATTATGTAGCATCTTTTCCATTCCATACAATATTAATTATGATACTAGAGAGCTCAGGATTCCATTCAATGCAAACCTTAATAAAAAGGGTAGGATATAGTATTAGTCTGTTGGGCTGTCGGGCTTTTTGCTGGAGTCTGTTGCCAGGTGTCTGTGTGGATGCTGGAGCTGTCGAGCTGTCGAGCTCTTTGCTGCAGTCCGCTGCAGTCTGGAGTCTGCGGGCTCTTCAAGCTACGGGTAGAAAGCTCAAGCTCTTCACTCGGTGTCGGCGGAACAGTCGACAACAAATGCGTATAGCATATGGGCCATGGCATATGCATTGGGTTTTAGTGTTTAGATTTTAGTTTAGAACTTAGGTATATTATAAATTTACATTATAATGCGTTAGGTTTTAGAAATACATTTTTTTTTTATTTTATTTAAAATTTTATAAAAAATGTGTTTTAAATTTTTTATAAAATTAAAAAAAAAAAACGAAATATTTGATTTTTTTTTTTTAATTCATAATGTTTAATTTTATTGGAGACGTCCAGAAGTCCTCGATTTATCGAGGGACGTCTTGGAAGTCCTCGAAAATTCCACGAATTTTCGAGGGACGGCTAGGGGACGGCCTTGAAATCCCCAAGTCCCCGATGACGTCCCCGACAAATCTGGAACGTCTCTGAGGAGTTCCAAAGTCTCCGAAACGCCATAAAAAAACCCATGGGATATTTGTTCCAGATATCCAATTATTGAATGCATCTTTGTTTTCTCTTATGAGCCACATGCCCAATCTCCTTAAAATATGTACAAATTTGTATGCAAATCCTACTAGAGTCCAGTGAGATTTTTTTACAAAATATGTGCATTTCTACTCCTCCAAATTCCTGAGAATATATAAAAAGGAAGTGTTTTATATTCCTTGTACTCCTTCCACTCCAAAAAACATGCTTCCAATGATGTTTAATTCCAACCAACAATAACATTTAAAATTTTTGAAACACCAATCCAAATAGAAACTACAAAGGGACAATTGAGGAAAAGGTGTGTAAAATCTCATTTTTTCATCCTTGCACAAAACACATTTGTCAAGTCCTATAAAACCTCTCTTGCATAAATTTTCCAAGTTAATATCTTGATTTTCTATACCAATCACCCAAAACATTTGAGTTTCAAAGGAAAGTTCCATTTCCAAACCTTCCCGAACCACCACCTCTCCCCTTCCTTCTAATGTGTTTGTGAAATAAACTTGTAGATCTCCTTTATAATGATTTACCCTTGAACTACATTTCCATCCCATGTTAAGTGATCATCATTTTTCGTCAATGTGATACTTGCCAAACATAAATTAATCACATACTTGTCCCAAATCTCAGCTAATGCACGAAATAGCCCCAAGTCTGTGGAGCATGCCCAGCTCAGATAGTGGTAGATTGAATCAACAACAATAGGAAAATGATGCAAAAAATAAATCTTTATCATGGATGAACCTAATGAGAGGGCATGGAAAAGTATGATAAGTTATGAGAATACTTTGATAGGATCCAAATTAATTTCCACCGATGTGCATGACCCAATCTCCCACTTAAGTTTTCCAATCAACCAATGTTTAACCTCCATATGGTTGTTCCATACATATGAAACTTTGCTAGAAACCCGAGACTCTTACATAATCCAGTCTTGTATAGACTTCTTTTTAAAGTACTTTCCCAAGATTATCCTTTTACATATGCCTTTTCCAAATAAATATCTCCATAAGATTCAATGCCAATGCCCATCCAAACATTTCAATGTTCTTTATACCACAACCTCCATCCTATTTCCTCTTTGATATTTCCTCCGATCTAACTAAATGTATCTTGTTAACCTCTTTAGCACCCAACCTTATAAAGTTAGAAAGTTAGTGATTAGAGAATTAATTTTCTTAATGATATGCTTAGGGATCAAATAAATATACATCTAGCATACAAAAAGATTCTGCAAGACAGATTGTGCCAATATCAATCTTCCCCCAATTGTAAGCCATTTTAGTTGTCAAATTGTCAGTTTTTTCTCAGATTTCTGAATCAACCATTTCCAGTCTCTAATGCCATAATTATTTGGTTTCAAGTGGAAACCAAGATCTTTAAAACTTGTGACCATTAACTCAACCACATCAACAAGAAATAAATCAACAATATTTGAAACAATGTCATGTTTAAACATAATCAACCACATCAACAAGAAATAAATCAACAATATTTGAAACAATGTCATGTTTAAACATAATTACCGATCAAACAGGAACTATTACCTCAAAACGGGAAGTCTAACAAAAAAAATAAAAAACCATGAAAAAACAACCTGAAAACGAAAAGTTGTATTCTCGAATAACCTTCTTTTTTTCTGGGGTAATTTTTTAAAATTAAAAAAAAAAATTTGTATTCTGGAATAAACAATTTTTTTTTTTAATGAAAGTAAAAGCATTTTTATTTTTATTTTGGGTGCAAAACATACCCCTAGAATAAAAAGTGTTGAAACAAAAATTTTAGAATAATTAAAATTTATATTAAAAAAAATAGAAAAAACCATTTTAAAATAATTGAAAAAAAAAAACAAAATTCATTATATTTTTAAGGTAAAATATTAAAAAAAAGGAAAAAAAAAACATTTTTTAAAATGAGATTGAAAAAAAAGCAAATAAATTTTAAAAAATAATATAAATTTAAAATATACAAATTAAATTTAATATATATATATATATATATATATATATATATATATATATATTAAAAACGAAAATTTTAAATTTTAAAATAAAAAATTAAATTAAAAAAAATATATTAAATTTTAATAAATTAAAAAAATTAAAATTAAAAAAAAAAATTAAAATAAATAATATTTTTTTTAAATTTAAAATAAAAAAAAAATTAAAAATTAAAATATTAAGAAAAAAAATTAAATTAAAATATAATATATTAAATTTTAATAAATAAATAAATAAATTTTAAAATAAAAAAAAATAAAAAAAAAATTAATAATAAAAATAAAAACACATTTAAAATTAAAATTTAAAAAATAAAAAATGTAAAAGGGAAAAAAATTTATTTAAAAATACAAATTAATTTAAATAATTTTTTTTTAATTTTAAACTTTAAATATTAAATTTTATTATATATATAAATATATATATATATATATATGATTGGTTTTAGTGGACGTTAATCACCATCATCATTATCATCATATTAAATTTCAATAAATTAAAAATTAAAAAATAAAAAATAAAAAATTTAATTTAAAATAAAAATGAAATTAATTAAAAATAATATTTAAATTTCAAAAATAATTGAAATTTGGTGCCTAACGGCCGGCCCCCATCGCCACAAAGGCGATCAAATTTCAATTTTTTAAATTAAATTTATTTTTTAATTTATTAAATTTTAATAATTTTTTTTTTTTATTAAATTTAATATTCGTTTATTTATTTATTAATTATTTTATTTTATTTTTAAATATTTTTAGGTTATTTATTTTTTAAAGTTTTAATTTTAATTTTATTTTTTATTTTTATTTTTATTTTTATTTTTTTTATTTTTTTAAGTTTTAAAATGGTTTAATAATATGATTTTTTTTTTAAACGTTTTTTTTTTTTTTTTTCACATATATATATATATATATATATATATATATATATATATATATATACATATATATATATATATATATATATATTTAATTTTTTATTATTTTAAAATTTTTATTTTCTTATTAAATTTTTGTGTTTTTAATTTAAACTTTTAAATTTTAATTATTTTTTATTTTTGTATTTTAATCTTTATATTTATATTTTAATTATTTTTAAATTTTCTATTTTTTTATCATTTTTTTAATTATTGGTTTTTTTTTTAATAACTTTAAAAAAAATGGCTTTTGATGTTTTTTTTTTAAATTTTTTGGTTCAATTTTTATTTCTTTCTTTAAATTATGTGTGTGTGTGTTTTTTTTTTTTGATTTTTGATTATTTATTTATTTATTCATTTATTTTTATTTAAATCGTTTATTTTTACATGTTAATTTTGTTTTTTCTTTTACATTTTTATTGGTTTTTTTTAATCATTTTTATATATTTTTTTTATATTTGATTTTTTTGTCATGTATTTTAATTTTATTTTTATGTTTTATTACCAACATGAAAATCACCACTCTAGAAAAAAATAGTTGATGCTGCATCAACACTTTTCAAAATTAGCATGAAAATCACTATCATTTTAAAACAAATGTTCATACTTCATAAATAAATAAAATTTAAATTGTCAAAAATATGCTAAAAAAGGGGTGATTCTACATCACCACTTTTCAAAATCGGGTGTTTTTTTTGCTACCTCAAAAAAGTAGGTACCAGTTCAGTTGCCTATTTGATCAATAACTATGTTTTTAGTGGTCGCTTCAATAAAATGTGATTTTGAGCTGCTCATTAGAAGTGGAAATGGTATAGTGTAGATATTTCCACTCCAATGTGGAGGCATTCCCAAATATTAAAATGTCATCTAGGAAAATAAGATGTGTTATGGATATATTTTTGGTGATATTAATACCCACAAAGAAACCTCTATTTTTTGCCTCAAATCATTTTGCTCAGTCCTTCTATGATTAAAAAAAAATAATAAGGGGGATAATGAGCAGCCCTATCTCAACCCTCTCAAGGCCTTAAAGAAACTTGATGGCACTCCATTTATCAGGAAAACATAATTCACAGAAGTAATGCATGCTATTATCCAATCAATAACCTCAACGAAAAGTCCAATTTTGTGTAAAACCATCCTCAGAAAGCACCAGTCAACATAGTCATATGCTTAATCAAGTCCAATTTCAATAATAATGCCTCCATTTTATTAATCTTAATGGAATGTAAGCATTCCTATGCTATAACAACTGCATCCTACATTTGATGGTGTTTTAAAAAACCAATTGTTCGGGTATAACATTCTTTGATAGAGCATCTTTCAACCTAGAAGCAATTATCTGATGAAACCAATTTGTATGCAATATTACATAGTGAGCTTGTTAGGTCCATAAAATACTAGTGTAACCCCTTATTGTTATTGTTAGTGTAGCCCCCTTATTGTTATTATTGTGCCCATGTAGTCCCCATATTGTTATTATTGTGCCCCATATAAGCCCACTATTGTTATTGTTGTGCCCTTACATTATTATTGTTATGTAGGCTCTGATTATTTTATGACCCCTTAGACTCCTATATATGGAAATGAGGTCTTGTCATTTGTATTATCCAAGAATTGTTCATTATGTAATGTAAAGGAGGTTTCCTCCTTGAAGAAGTTAATTTTTAAGTCGTTGATCTATCTTTTATTCTATTTTGTGAGCTAGTTACATAACATTTGGTATCAGAGCTTTGGATTTTAGGGTTTCATTGATTCAAACAAGTCATCGTGGTATTTTGGCTATAAATATTTTTCTACGAAGCTTGAGAAGCTGAAATTTTGAGCTAAATCCTATGTACCTACGTCAACTAGTGAAGGGAGTGGCGTGGGATCAACACCTAGGGAATCTGTGTAGGGTGGAGAAGTTAAAGGCGCACTAGCCATGTGTTGAGGTAGGGGATCCATGCAGGAGGCACATGAGTCACTTTCCACCTTCCAACAAAAAATTGGATCCATACTTGACGATCCATGAAAAATAGGTCTACAATTTCTTTGGTGATGCCCTCTCTTGTTGATACTCTGATTGCCCTCAAAAGATACATCCACGGGCAGGCTTAACTCGTATTCCATGGGCTCCTCTACGTATGGCTCCATCCCTCTGTCATACACTAGTCGATTCACAAACTGAATGTGGCCTGAAAACCTTTCAGAGAAACCCACGCGCCATTTGGAGAAAACGCCTAAAATTTTTCGGAAACCCATATAAATTATATATATAAAAACATAAAATATACAATTTTTAATAAATCATACATTTATATACAATTAATTATATAAAAAAACATAATAAATATTTTATTTTAATATATTATAATAGTTATGCCTACAAGGCATAGCATATACAATGACAAGGGTGTTTTGTTAAGGTACTCCATGGTAAAAAGGTCATTGGTTGGAAACTATGTAGGAAAAACTCCAACCATGCTAAGGGTTTGTGGTAGTGTATTTGGCGCATGGGCGTATGAAATACACTTTGCTTAGTAGGGAGGATGCTTACCTACATAAGAGTCAAAGGCTAAAATTGTTTGTCAAACGTTAGTGGAACAAGTTCAACATGTAATAAGCTAAGTTAGAAAGGAAACATAGCATGCTACATAAACAATAAAACGAAAACAAAAAAACATGCACAAGATACACGCTCAATAGAGAAAACACACTAATAAATCAACAATGGGGAGGTTCTCCGTTTATTAGGTGCTGGTGGTAGTAGAAGATAGAATGCTAAATATCTTGTAGTGGATCCCTCGAGCTACAAAGCTCCAATATCCAAGACAAGGGGGTCTCTTCCCCTCAAGTTTTCAGCAAGCCTCTCTTCCCTCTCAAAGGATGGTAGATCAATGAACATTTGGTGAACTCCTCTCTCTTGGACTGAGATGTTGGGTGGCCAATAACTGAGTCATTCCAATCCTCTTGCTGCTGGAAAACACAAGCTGATTTGCTATGGAGCAATTTGGCCAGCATAACAATGTGTCTCTTGTTCTTCTTCCCAACGCTGGATTTTATAGACCATTTTCAAAATTTCCCTCCTCTTGGCCCAAGATGGATGGTGACACAAGAGTGGAGGTATGATTCCTTTGTGTGTTGCATTAAGGCCTCAAGGTCGATCAAAGGTGATTGTACTTGGTTAGGTTGAGTGGGGATCTTTTAAACCAAGTGTGCCAAGTGGTTCAGGATGGTGACATTTCGTCATCCCTAGGACCGTACAACTATCGAAGGGATAGTCATGCAGTGCGCGACTATCGAAGAAAAAGCCACTATGCACAAAGAGCCTATTTTGCATGTGTGTGGTCCATAAATTTTGTCTTTTGATCTTAGGAAAAATTAAAATTTTGGCTCCTCCTCATGTGTTTCTTCTCTGGAAACCTTTATTTGTACCTTCTGCTTGACATTTTTAATGTATTTTTACCGTACGATTATTCAGTGTTAACAGTTGCCCCTAATGTATGAGGTCTAGGAAGAACTGTATAGCTGAAATACATTATGGTTTCTTTTCTGTGTGATCCTTTTGAGAGAGAGAGAGAGTGTGACTTGCTTTGGAACTGAGTTGAGAGACCCCTTGCCTTGAGTAAAAAAGACACCATGCTCTATTGGAAACCTGCAAGAGATAGAATGAATAAAATATTACTATGAGGCGGGCATGTCCCATGCTCGTGATGTTTTGACTAGTTACGCTTATTTGAAGGACAGTGGTTTTGTTCATGCCACTTTTGGTAGTGACCTGCTGCTAGTTAATGACGACGGTTGTTGATGCCCTTGAGGGCGTTTTTCTTTGAAAGAAGGTTGAATGTGGTGCCAACATGCATAATCTTGGTATGCCACGTTTGTTTAGAACGAGTTCTCATTGTATGCATGGGTATTTGACTCTTGGGGACCTTCCCGTGTAAGCATAGTTGAAAGAGATGATTATCAAGTCACAGGTCTTCGACGACTTTTGACAGAGTGCAACAGTTATGAACTATGATACCATCTTGACATGAAAGCTTATCTTGAAGTCGAATGTCAAGAGGATCGATGACATCAATGGGCAATTATTATTCCCATAGTGTCATCTAGGGATGCCCCTATTGAGGCGAGGAGTCATCCAAGGTACTACCTCCTTCTTGGAAAATGGTTGTTGAAGTCGACAAGAAGGAAGAATCAATCGATCAAAATGAGAAATGATGTAAGGGACTAGGTTTTTTGATGTAGCAAGGCGTGGTGTGATGGGTTAAATAGGCATGATGACAATAAATGGTTATAACTGATGATGGTAGTTAGGTGGCCCGAGGTTGGAGCTGTAAATGCGAGTGGCGGCAGTCATAACAATTTATGATGAGGAAATCCCTAGAGTTGGTAGGACATCTAGGGTGGGTGTATGGTTGTTATGATTATCATGGTTAGGTGTGGTAAAAGAATGCGTAGCTCCGACCAAGGGTGATTTAGGGATAGCTTCTAGGTGAGAAATGTAAATGGGTGGGTGGGAGTGCTCTCCTAAAAAATATTTGTACACTTTTCAAAAGAATATAAAATGGGTTTGGATGTACAAGCATGGAGATGGGTGCCCCTATAAACATGAAATAATCCTTCACTATGGTGTGAGGAGTGTGTTTTGTTGAGGGTGGGGGCCCCATTGGTTGGTCTCGGTGCAGGGGTGATGAAGTAGATGAAAAATGTCACAAATGGGCTATGCTAATGGGGGTGTGATAAGCCAAATGTGAGACACGGTGGTGCATTTTTCTGATCTACTTGTGATAATGGTAGCCCGGGAAAGGGGTTTTAACATGACATGGGTAAAACTTGACTTGATGTATGATGGATGAATGAAAATGAAGTGCTTCCCGAGCTTGGGGTTTTATAGCCATGGCTCTAGACCTTTGGTGTATGGTCTACATGAGTGATGGACGCCATGGAGGGTAAGGGTCTACTGAACTGCAAGGCTGTTTATCATGTACAAGGTGAGGTGATGATAAACATGGTTGGGTGAATGAAACCTATGGTTTATTTCTTTGAAGAAATGATGTCAGGATATGCAAATCTTCTTGGGGAGCCTATCATGCTGGGGGTAGAATGATACCTGCTCGTGTACCTTTGTTGGCTGGGACATATGGTGATTTGGCATGTTTGTAATACCTGCAACCAATACCCCAAGTAAAAGAATCTTTTTCATAAAAACATATTTGAAATAATTTGAATGCAAAGCAATAAGAGAGGGCATACCTGTTGTACCTGAAAATGACTTTTTTTGAGGCGTGGATTTATGGGACCTAGTTTGAACATGATGAAGTGTTGATCACTGTGTTTCTCACAGTTTTGCGATCGAGTACTCTGAGCTCCAGTTATGGTTTGTCAAATAATGAGAAAAGGGCGATATATGGGCCAATATGGCTCAGTTCAACTCATTTGTGTGTTTTGAGGGTCTGAGGTCAGAGCTGAGCCCCTGCTCCCGAGCTTCTCTTGGTGTTGCGACCAGCCTGACTACCTGGGATTCATGCTGTCATTATCAGGTAGGGAGTTAAACAAACTGCTTTTCATTTTTTTCATTTTCTTGAATGGGGGGTTCGTACAAATATGGATTTGTATGGACTTTATACCCATTTTTGGGTCAGGTCGTGTAGGCAATCAAGGATGCCTCACACAGTCCTCATGCATAAGGTAATTTTTGCGTGAGGACCTCGTGGTCAAGAAAAGTTATTCACGATGGATCACGCCTAAGCTTTTCACAGGTGCGATGAAGTCAATTTTTGAATTTTTTTTAAATATTTTTTGGTTTAAAAATTGATTTTTGGTTTTTTCTCTGGTGACAGGATGTTGTGGCAGGAGATATACTGGCTTGATCTATGTGCAGATGTGGCTTGATCTATGTGCAGATGTGGCCCAAGATCTCGATGCTTAGGGGGTCTTGGCTCAGTATGGGTTACTCAAGTTCGTAGAGAACAACCTACTAAGAATGTAGGATGGGTTACTGTGATACCTAGTCCATTTCTGGAACAGGAGATGACATGTTATTGTGTTGCGTCGTAGAGACATCGTGATCCAATCGGAAATCGACGTCTATTTTTTGACTGGTCTGCTACCTCAGGGGGAGGCTCTGCCCTATCCACTCCCCGCTGGGGGAGTGAACATCCATCACTCGGCCCATGAGCACTGTGGTCCTGATGCGATCACCCAGGGATGTGTCTATTTGAGCTCTGTGACAGACTTGGCTGAGAGGGCTGCCTTGGCGATGATAGTTCGCCTATTTGGGTAAACAATGCCTCATCGAGAGTTGGGTCTGCATATTGCAGTTTTGCGTCGACTTTGGGCAGGTCACTTCTTTGACCGGGCTCGATATGTTTACCAGGGCATGGTTACACAACTGGGCAAGACCCAGAGTGGGGCCATTAATGCCTTTTCTTATGTGAGCATCCTTTGCAGCATCATGTACGAGAAGGGTCGTGATGGTCCGACCTTTTGTGGCAGTTCCCCTGGGTCCTCTGAGGGATCCTAGGATGTGTTGGTGGGCACTTGTGATGCCTCATGGTGGAGGAGGAGAGGCAGGTCACTACTTGGATGTGACGGTTGAGGCATGGCTCGAGTCAAACCCCCAAATGTTTCTTGACTACCCGTACTCTGGGATGGACTTCTGGGGGGATCTGGATATGGGTCTTCCTGCAGGTTATGCATGGGGTCTGGCAGGTATGACTTTTGATGCGTTTCTAAATTTTGAGGATTTTTATAATATATAGATCTATATGTCTTTGATGGTGACACTGATACTATTTTTAGTTTCTCTTGCAGACGTGGGTTTTGCAGGGTGTCCTACCACTCATTTGGTGGGTCACCAACATTTGAGGAGGGTCCCACTTGGGGTTGGTCAGGCCCCGGTTAGGGAGCAGGGTGGTGCAGTAGAACCCTCAGGAGAGGGTAACAGCGTTGCAACTGTCGGTGGGGATGCTGCTCTGCTTTTCCATGCTGAGGCAACCAAGGCATGGGTAGCGACAGTCAAGTAGCAGTTGGCTGCTGCAGACCTTAGAGTGTTGGTAGCAGAGGCTCGGCCTGAGGCTGTTGATGCTCATGCTGCAAGTTTACCTGATTTATGGAGTCGGTTAGAGAGGTTGACTCGAGGCATGCCAACCAGGGGATTTTTTGATGACCTGGATGATGTATGGATAGAGACGGTGATGGCTCGAGAGAGGGCACATCGCTCGACTTTACGCAGGGCAACACTTGTGGTTGTGGTTGTTGCACCTATACTGGCACCAGGTGTTGTCATGGGTCCATAGGACCCACGAGGCAGGGCTCAGCCCTAGATATTTTTGTATGGTTAGGGAAAGAACCCATATTGAGGATGATTCCCTATTTTGATAACATGTAAATTTTTATTGATATGATGGTCAGGGACCTGTTCTCTATATTAGGACTGATGTATTTTTTGATGTATATATGCAAGATGTTTATTTTTTCGGCTCTTATGATGTGTCTATGTTTATTATTTGGTTTATGTTTATATGTGTTTATGATGGATGTTATGTTCCTATGATGGATTTTTATGCTTTATTTCCTTGATTTTTATGGATGATGGTTTATACGAGATGCATTCCAGTCCAGGATATGGTTAGTTATTCGATTGGCTATCTGGTTTTTATTTCTTACTATATGTGTAATGTAATGTGATCAAAATGACGACTCAACCATTGTGCATGCAAGTATTTCCTAAATAGGTGTGAACCCCTTACTTCAAAATCTTGGTTTAACTGTGATACCACTAGCTGGGAATCAAGAAAGACATGTAGATGGTGAATGCCCTGGTTGGAGGCATCACTCAACAACCCGATGATCGCATCATATTCTGATTGATTATTAATTGCTGATATGATACATACTCCGTTGGTGAGGAACAATGACCGGTCAAGAGAGTATATGGCCCAGACGACCGCTGCTATATTTTGTGACCATCGAGGGGCTCCATCAACAAATCCAAAATAGTGGATGGGGGAACGATCCATCTTTGACACAAGATATTTTTTTAGAACAAGTCTATGATGATTGTGATCATCTCAAAAATTTATGTTACATGCATCTTATCTCTAAGGCTGAGACTTCCTACCCTTATGGGTGGAATTTTTTGAGGTAGAGCCCATTGACGTGGTTAGCTAGGCATGTACCATCAAGCTCAGATAGGATGTATGCTCCTTTGAGGAGGCAGTGTTTTATGATGTAAGGACCCTTCCATAATGTTTTGAACTTCTTGCGTCCTAAGGATTCTTTTGCAACATCGTAGAGGAGGACTAGCTCCCCCTCTAAAAATGAGCGAGGGGTGATGTTGTGGTCGAATGATGCTTTTACCCTTTTCTTGTCCGCCTCATTGTGTTGGAGAGACTCTCGTAGATTTTCGTCGACGAGTTATAACTGTACCAATCGTTGCTCTAAAGTTTGGGTATCACTGAGGAGTTCGATGGCTGCGTGTAAGTTGGGGATTTCGTGTTCAGTGGGAATCACTTCCTCCACTCCATATACCAATTGGAATGGCGTGAATCCTATTGAAGATTTAACTATTGCGCGATATGCCCACACGGCTGAAAATACCATATGGTGGCAGTTATTTTTATTGTTGTTGACCATACGATGTAACATTGTTTTGAGTACTTTGTTAACAACTTCTACCTTACCATTGGACTGGGGGTAGTATAGTGACGCAAACTCATGTGTGAATCCTAGATGATGGGAAAACTCCTAGAATATTTCATTTTCGAAATGATTTCCATGGTCGGAGAATAACTCCTTACGCACACCAACTCGCGTGATGACATGGTTGAAGAGAAACAGAGCTGCAGTTTCTGTCGTGTTTTCATACGTAGGCATGGTTTCTGCCCACTTGTTGAAATAATCGACAACTACAATAATGTATTTGTGGTTTCCAGATGACGTAGGGTTGCAAGTCATAAAGTCGATTCCCCATTTATGAAAGGGGCCTACTACAATGACCGAGTGTAGAGGAGTAGGAGGTGCTCTTGTCTTGTGGGCGAAGCGTTGGCATCGCTCACACATTTTGATTGCTTGAATGCAATCATGGAATAGGGTGGGCCAAAAATAACCAACCCACAAGACTTTTTGGGTAGTGGCCATCTCTGAGAGGTGGTCGCCGCAAGCCCCACTATGACAGTCATTTAGGGTTTGCGCATCTTGGTCGTGTGTGAGGCATCGACGTAAATTAGTGTCAATGCCTCTTCGATAAAGGACGTCCCCCATGAGAAGGTACAGGGGGGCTAATGGCGTATGCACCTTTGGTCATCACGGGTGAGATGTGGTTTGAACTTTTGGGTTCACAAGAATAGGAGTATGTCGTCGTACCAAGGGTCCTTGGTCGTCACTAAGAATAGATGTTCATATAGTAGTGAGTCATTAATTGGGGACCCTTGAGTCAAACTTGGAAGGTCAGTGATGAACTACGCTAAGATTAATGCTTTTTTTCTCTTGTGGGAGCTAAAATGTAGGTCGAATTCCTGCAGTATGAATATCCATCGAGCGTACTTATGGTTCAGCAGATAATGGGTTAGCAGATATCTCATGGGGTTGATAGTTGCTATGATTGTTGTAGTCCTTAGGATGATGTAATGCCGAAGGTTTTTTACTGCATGTACTAGGGCTAGTGAAGTTTTTTCTTCTGATTTTTATTTTAAAGCAGGGCCAGATAGTTTCTTTCGGACGTAATATATTACATGCTCTTTATTATCTGGTTCGTCTTGGACTAACACCCTAGCTATGGTTGTGTATGGTGCTGAAAGATATAAGGTGTTGTCTTTGTCGTAATTGGGTGGGCTGATCAAAGGCATTGAAGATAATGTGTCTTTCAGTGACTCAAATGACTTTTGAGCTCGATCATCCCATTTGAACGAAATGTCCAGATGGAGTATGCATAGGAAACCTTGCGCGCAAGTGGCATATTCGTGGACAAAGTTTCATAAGAATTGGCTTTTCCCTATAGGCTTTGAAGTTGCTTGAGAGTTTTGGGTGGTGGTACTTATTTTGTTGCCTAGACCTTGAGGGGGTCAACTCTAATCCCTTGTTGGGATACGATGAATCCTAATAGTCTGCCTGCATTAACGCAGAAGACACACTTGAGGGGGTTCAAGCATAGGTTTTAGTGTCGGCACCGTTGGAATACCAATTGTAAGTCCTCTATATGGTCACTTCGTTTCTTGGATTGTACGGTGAGGTCATCCAAGTAAGCTATGATGAGATGAGCCAGATCATGGAAGATATAATTCATAGCTCGCTGGAAGGTGGCTCCAACATTTTTAAGACCGAAAGGCATGCCTTGATATGCGAACGTGCCCCAGGGGGTCGTGAACGTCATCTTTTACCGATCCATGTGCCAGATTTGAATTTGATTGTACCCTGAGAATTTGTCCATGAAGAACAAGGCGTCATGATCGACGCAAACATCAATGACTTGGTCGATAAATAGGGTAGGTGTTGCACTGAAAATTGTCACCTTGACATTTCGTTGTTCGTATGAGCTCATTATCACTAATACTTTCCTCCTTTGCAAGTCTAAAAACATCAGTTCCTCATGTCAAGCCTTAAAAATAAGAGAAAAGCTCTCAAAACTCTCTAAAACTCTGGTATCGCACTTTCTCTTTGTCTTACCTGTGGTCCCACACCTAATGGTCATGTCTCCTGCGTACCTGACCGCACTGTCTCTATGTTAAGGGTGCGGACCCCTGCAAAATATTAAAAGGGCGCAAGTAAACTCAAAAAGCTCACTTTCAGTCATTTTTAGAAGCTTCTGGAAGGAATCTTGCGGTGGCAAGACTGCTCTTTTTAGATTCATGTATCCCATGCATGCCTTAAGGAGCTAACCCCTTGATGTGAGGAGCTTATCCTTTTGAAGGAGGATTCTATCCCTTCATAGGTGGAATTGTAACCTCCTCTTTTGCACTATAAAAAGAGGCATTGGGCAGCCTCAAAAGGAGTTCAAGCTTTAGTGTTATTTGAGGTAAAGTGCTGTTGGAACTTAGACTCATTTAGCTGAGATTTTATGAGGAAAGATTACATACCTGTATGTATCTCGGTTGGAAGAGTGCAAGACCTGTCAAAGTAGAGGAAATTCCTGCTTCGGACCCCGGGAGGACCTGTTCACATCAAGGCTGAAAAGGTTGTAAGGTTCTTCTACTATTTCAAAGTTAATACAAATAAGTTTGTTTTTCTCAATAAGTTGTCATCTGATTGTTTATTTTATGGATTCCTTGATCACCATAATGGATATGATTTATGAATATATGCTATGCAGGTGCTATTTAATGTTTGTTTGTTTGTGAATGCAGGTCTTCGAACGTAACTCTTTCGGGCGACTGAAAGAAGACTACTACAAACAAGCGTTGGATCAAGGTAGGATCGTAACACCTTTGTAGCATTTACTTATAAATCATGATATATCTAGAGAAGGATAAATTTAATTGTCTGTTTTTTTCTAGACTATCTTCTGATACTAGGGAGATCAGTCTTGTCCACAAGATCGATTTATCCGACCAACAATTTGGCGACTCCGCTGGGGAAAGAAATTGATTTTTGGTTTTTCTTTTATTTTGACCTGAGAAAATGGTTTTTTTCTGGTTTTTGATTGATGTATACTGGCTTGGGTAGCTTAGTTTTACTTTTCTTTGAGAATTTTTAAGAAATTTTTTGTTTTTCTTGAAGTTTTCTGGGGACCGCACTTTGTCTTCACACACAGTGCGGGCATCTCCGCACTTTCCTTGAGTAACCAGTGCGGGACCACACCTATTTTCTCTGGAGCCTGCGGACCCTGTCAATTTTTTGAAAAAATTAAGATTTATGCTTCTAGTTTGAGTTTATATTTAATTTAGGATTCTTATCATCTACCCAGATATGTATTTTTCTATCAAAAAGCCTTGTTTATGAGTTTCTTTCGACAAATTTTTCATCTCATCAATCTCTATTAAGTTAATTGGGTGTTTTGAGTCTCTTTTTTGAGAAATTATTAATTTGATTTCCTTTGGTCATTACTTGGAGGTTTGTATTAGTCTTTTCACAAATTTTCATCTTTTTTCTCTTGTTTTTGCAAAAAAATTTCCCCCTCATTCGCCAGGGGGGGGGGGGGGGGCTAAATTGTGTATGAGTGTTAATCGCCTTTGAGTACTTTTATTTTTAATCTTTGGAACTCTCACCCAATTTTCTTTACTTGCACTTGATTGGTTCTTATATTACATTAGAATCATCTTGTGTTTGAGAATTCTATTGCATAGATCACATTTTCATAATTATAATTCTTATTTTCAGAATATGAATGAAAATGTGCATAGATTACATTTGCATACTTTTCAAGTGAATTGTGCATAGATTACAATTGCATAGTTTGCATTCTGAAAAAAATAATCGTAGATTTAGATCATTTTCTTTGATTTTAATTTACATTTTTTATGCTTGTTTTAAAAACATAAAAATTAAAAAAATGGAATTGATTAGCGTTAGTTTTTCTTGATGAAATTAGTGCATTAGAGAATTTTTATATTTTCTCTTATTTATCAATTTTTTCATTGTTGGAAGTGGATGGAAACTCTCTCCTTAATTTAATTAGGATTCATCAAATTGAAAAGATTACATTATCATATTCGATTGCATTCAATTTTGGGTCGGGTCATAACACCATTTGTTTCATATCCATTTACCCTGTGAGTAATAACAGCCCAAATAACACAGCGCTTAATAAAATTCATCTAGAAATTTTTTACATTTTTAGGGCTCTTTCCACCAATATAGTTTAGGATTAGTGCTTTGGAATAGGTTGTAGTTAACTTTCCAAAGAAACTAAACAAACAAGTAGTCGATCTTGCGGTAGGAAAATTCCAATAGTTGCATGTATGCTCTGGGAAGCTGCTCCTAAAGGAGTCAAGCACGAGATCATATCCGAACCAGTGAGGTATTCAAGCCTTCCTCATTGGGAACGGTAGAAGATATACACGTATTAACAATGGTAAACCTAGAATTGACCATTGTCGAGGAGCCTGGGGTCACTTGTCGGTAAACCTTGGATTATGTCAAGGAGCCTTAAAGGGGATTGAGCTTTGTTACTCTGCCCTTGCGTGTGTGTCAAATCGTAGACTGTTCCCCCAGGTATATTTGTTTCTGTTGGTAACCTTAGTGGCCATAATCTATAGGATTCTTTCCCAAGGTGATGGTGGAGGGAAGATCCCACTGTACCTGGAGTAGACATCGGCTAGACTCACTTGGACTCTCCGGAGGGTTCTCTTCACTCGAGATGTCATAGTGGAGAAAATTGCACCGGTCTGTTTCATTAAGAAGGTTGTCGGGGTAACTGTTCCAACTTCCATTTCTGCATTAAAATTCTACGATGTTGGATTTCATCACCAACTAGTGTTTTTAGTGCGGGAATCTACCGTTTGTGTGTGGTTTGACTCCTAGATTTGATAGCGCGTGTTAATTTGTTTGTTTTTAATTTTAGAGACCATAGGTGTGAATTGTGAATTTTAATTGTTAGGTGTGAATTGTGAAGTGTTAATTTTAGTTTTAAATTGTTAATAAAATTCACTGAAGTTGAATATAATGGCAACTGTTCCAGAATTTACCAACCAAGGAACCCCTCTTCACGAGAATCCTAGTACTTTTCCTTGCTTTGGAAATGTTGGTCCTCCTTATATGGCTACATTTTCATTACCTGGATTTACAATAGGTTTACCGATATGGTTATTTTCAACTTCGTTGGCCCCGAATACTCCAATTGTTCCACCTCAACCGGATGCTTCACCTCAACAGAGTTCATCATCTCAACATCACCAACCTTCTGTTGACCCTTTACCTTCTTCGCCCAATATGTCTTCCTCCCTTTCTTCCTCTTCACTTGGTAAAAGCCTTGATGCTAGTAACCAGGTGAATAAGAAGAAGAAGAAAGGGAAGAAGAAGAAGAAGAAGAAGAAGAAGCAAGATAAGAAAGAAGTCAACCAACCAACCATGGCTATAAATGTTAGTAGTGTTGAGGAAACCTCCAACATGCATCGTAAACCTAAATACCCTTGCAGGCTTTGTAAGGGTGACCACTTCCTTATCAATTGCCTCGGTATTCCAAAGGTCTTGGAAGTATGGTCAGAAAAATCCCATCAACTTTCCATTGATCCATGAACCAGTGATAGTTAGGTTCTTGGGAAAAAGGGTAAAGTTAGGTTTCCTTGTAAGTTGTGCAAGGGAGTCATCAAAATCACATTTTCCCTCACATGGATGAAGCCTCAAAATTGTTGGAAAATCTTACTGTTCCACAGTAAGAACTTCCAACTGGTTACTGTCAACTTTCTCCCAACCTACCGTCAACTGAAAAAGTGATTGATCCAATTCCAAGTACAGTCAATCCCACTCTTCCATTGGAGAGTGAAACTCATATCACTCAGGTTGATGATCCATTAGTTGATCAAGTGGTCGACTCAATTTCCCATTCGGTCGATCCCACTCTCCCTGAAGAGAGTGAACTTCATACCACTCAAGTTCTTCTTGTTACATCAGATTCTTCTACGCCAGGGGGAATTTCACCTATTTCTACAGAACCCCCTCCAAGTACTGAGGTCTTTTCCTTTGATTGGAATAGACTGACAGAACCTTGTCTTCCTTCCTCCATCCCTTTCCAAATCATTGTGAAGGCTGGTGGTAGGAGCATATGCCGCACACATGTAGATGAAGGTGCTTCTGTTAGTATTTTATCCTCAATTTCTTGGAAAGCTTTGGGTTCCCCTCAGCTTGTGCCTGTTACGCAGAATCTGAAAGCTTTTAACAGAACCATTAGTGAACCTTTAGGGATCCTTCCTAAGTTTTCTATTACTTTGGAAGGTAAAACTGTCTGTATTGATCTTATGGTAGTTCGTGGCCCCTTGGATTTCAATTTACTCCTTGGACGAGACTATGTCTATGCAATGAAAGCTGTAGTATCGACACTCTTTCACGTGATGTCTTTCCCTCACAATGGAAATATTGTGACTGTAGACCAGCTTTCGTTCCCTAGTCTTGATTTGACTACCAATAATCTGACATCCTTGAATGTTCCTCATACAAAAGTGGTATCTACCCCGCCACGAGTTAATTATGTGGCAACTAGTCCCATGTTTTCAGTTACCGATGTAAGCGAGCCTCTCACTGTTTGCTCGTCTTCCTTTGACTTAGATCCAGTATTTGACATGGAAAACTCTATGGGATTACTTGAACGTGATGTTCTTATCCCTTGTGAGTCCCTTGACATGTGTTCCTTCCAAAGAATTGTTCTTCCATCTAATGAAGACCTCTTGGAAGCCATTGACATCTGTTTCTTCTAGTTGGAAGCCATGATCAAGTCACTGTGAGGATGGTTCTTTTCTTGTGTCAACCTTGTTAAAAAATGAATCAGTTGGTAAGAGGAAAGTTCCTTTTACTGTGTCAACCTCATTAAAAAATGAATCAGTGAGCCATGAGGACAGTTCTTTTCCTGTGTCAACCTCATTAAAAAATGAATCAGTAGGTTATATAGCTAGATTGTAGAGAGTAGATACGAGGATAGTTTCTTTTACTGTGTCAACCTCGTTAAAAAATGAAACATTTAGGTGAGGATAGTTCCTGTTACTGTGTCAACCTCGTTAAAAAATGAAACACGTTTCCATGAGCATAGTTCTTTTCCTGTGTCAAGCTCGTTAAAAAATGAAACAAATCCTCCCCTAATTGAGTCGAGTCTTTGACTAGATCTCGTAAATGTTAAGTCATATATTTAGGTTAGTTATTTTAGTTTTTGCATAATTTTCTTACAGTTTTAGGTCGGGTCTTTCATATGATCTCGTAAATGAACCTTCATTCCATCCAGCTATTAATTACTAGTAGTCTATTTAGTTGAATGAAACAAAGCTAGGGGGGCATGCGCTCTAGTAGTTATGCTTGGGGGGGCATTAAAAACTTATCTTAGGCATAATTTTTCCTTTGTTTCAAGCTTGTGTAAAAATGAAACAAACCAATCTCAAGCACAATTTTCTCTGTTTGAAGCTTGTGTAAAAATGAAACACAACACTTTTAAGCATAATTTTCCTACGTTTCAAGCTTGTGTAAAAATGAAACAAACCCTTTTTCAAGCATAATTTTTCCTATGTTTCAAGCTTGTATAAAAATGAAACTTATCTCGAGTCCATTTCGGTTATTATTTTCAAGACTCGTTAAACTCATGAAAATATGGAGCTTCTTTTTCTATCTTTCATTCTCGTAAAACACATGAAAATGCCGAGTTCTTTCCTTCTTTTCCTTCTTGTAAATTAAATTGAAAGTCGGCCATATGAGTACATTTTTATCCCTTTTTCGAACTCGTTAAAACTTACAAAAAAGCAAAACCATCGAGTCCTATTTTAAGCCCTTTTCAAACTCTCTAAAAATGAAAAGATTGCCGAGTACTTGACTATTCAAACTCGTTAAATGAAATGAACTGTCGTCCCTTTAGTATAATTTTACCCCTTTTCCGGACTAAAATGGAATATTTACGAAAAAGGTATACGTTGACTAATCATGGTCAATAGAGTTCTCTCTTGCATTCTTTTATCCTTTTTTGGGCCTAAGAGACTAAATTTACGAAAAAGTACACCCATGGATTTTTCTTAAGTTTTTTCTTCTGACTCCCTAAAAATAAAAAACACCAAGTTTCTCCTACACTGGACTCGTTAAAATTTAACAGTAAAGGATCTGTCGATTACAAACAGGAATGGACCACTCCTTCTTAGGGTTCGATTTTAAACTAAGTTGGACTCATCCGAAGGATGAGCTTATAAACAAGCAAATGTTATCCTCCTCAAGCTTGTCAAAATAAAGAGGTACTTTCCAGAAATGGTGGGAGAAAAGAGAGAAAAACGAACCTGTTTGTTACATTTTGACTATTCGGAAAACCGTTAACCACTCTTGAACATGACACTTTTGTTCACCTGGGTTGGGAAAATCCTTTGCCTAAAAGTTAATCAAACCATATTGAAAGTCTTCAGCCAGTTTTGGGGTATTAGCTTTGGGTCAATTGTCACCCAGCCATCTGCAGTGTCGTTATGTGTTCAAGAGGACAGTTCAAACAAACCATTCATCTGCAAAATATTTGTCTTCTATTTTGACCATCCCTGAGTCAGTCCTTGCCAATATATTTCTTCAAAACTTGATCTATTATTTCTTGTTGTGGGCTTGCCTATGACAGATCACTTTCTATCGACGACAACTCATTATCTAGGAAGTCGATCTAGAAATCGCCAGTATCTTGAAATCTACATCCCTCAATGGCAAGTTTCTTGCCTTCAACGACAGGTTACATCATTGACCTTCAATCGAATGATTCCGTGACATGTTCAACTTCAGCTCATTCATTCACATTTCATGGATTGTACTGAGTACTTTGAGGGCCATTGACATTACTAATGGTTACTCTCACACTTGTTAACAATTCACATTATTGACTGGTAATCAAGTGGTTTCTTCCATGTTTGACTTCGACACATTCATTCACATGGATAGAATCGTACTAGTTAGAGAAGCAGAAATCAAGACCCTGGATCTAGTTTCTACCATCCAGGTTGCGAGGAATTTTGTTATTAATTTATATAGTAGAATATTCATAAATAGATGGTTGCATCCATACTGTGTCTATACATGTCTATACTGTTGATGTATTGAAAAATCATTCTTGTATCAGAACAAGTTTAAGTCAGTTTTCTAGTTAGTTTTGATCTGAGTATGGGAATGCCTAACTCAATGATGATATGTCTACATATATATATTTTGCATTGAATGTTTTTATAGATTCCGACTGGGTGTCCACAGGATGATCCTTGAAATGATAAAGTACTTCACTCTTCATACATTACAGACTCTATCTTCATCTATTACAGACTTCGCACTTTATGGGGCAATCTCTTGCACTGAAAATAATTATCACCTTGACATTTTGTTGTTTGTATGAGCTCATTATCACTCATAATTTCCTCCTTTGCAAGTCTAAAACATCAGTTCCTCATGTCAAGCCTTAAAAATAAGAGAAAAGCTCTCAAAAGTGTCTAAAACTCTAGTATCACACATTCTCTTTGTCTTACCAGTGGTCCCACACCTAATGGTCATGTCTCCTGCGTACCTGAACGCACTTTCTCTGTGTTAAGAGTGCGGACCCCTGTAAAAGATTAAAAAGGCGGAAGTAAACTCAAAAAGCTCACTTTTAGTAATTTCTAGAAGCCTTTGGAAGGAATCTTGATGTGGTAGAACCACTCTTTTCAAGTTCATGTATCCCATGCCTTAAGGAGCTAACCCCTTGATGTGAGGAGCTTATCCCTTTGAAGGAGGATTATATCCCTTCATAGGTGGAACTGTAACCTCCTCTTTTGCACTACAAAAAGAGGCCTTGGGCAACCTCAAATGGAGTTCAAGCTTTAGTGTTATTTAAGGTAAAGTGTTGCTGGAACTTAGACTCCTTTAGCTGAGATTTTATGAGGAAAGATTACATACCTGCATGTATCTCTGTTGGAAGAGTGCAAGACCTGTCAAAGTAGAGGAAATTCCTGCTTCAGACCCCAAGAGGACCTGTTCAAAATCAAGGCTGAAAAGGTTGTAAGGTTCTTCTACTATTTCAAAGTTAATACAAATAAGTTTGTTTTTCTCAATAAGCTGTCATTCAATTGTTTATTTTATGGATTCCTTAATCACCATAATAGACATGATTTATGAATATATGCTATGTAGGTGCTATTTGATGTTTGCTTGTTTGTAATTACAGATCTTCAAAAATAACTCTTTCGGGTGACTGAAGGACGACTACTACAAAAAAGCGTTGGATCAAGGTAGGATCATAACACCTTTTTAGCATTTACTTATAAATCGTGATATATCTAGAGAAAGATAGATTTAATTGTCTGTTTGTTGCTGGACTATCTTCTGATACTAGGGAAATTGATCTTGTGCACAATATCGATTTATCTGGCCAACAAATAGGGTAGTCTTCCTTGGGACAAGCTTTGTTTAAATCTAAAAAATTGAGCGGCGTACCTCGTGATGGTGCCCCGATTTTTCATGATGGGTATTGGTGTAAAAACTCACGATGTGTGCTTTCTATTGGGTAGATGAAGCCAACTTACGGAATCTTTGCTGAATTCTTTTTTGATTTCTTGTGCCTGATGGGCATACTGATACTACTGCGACCGGTGGAGCACGTCAGCTAGGTGTCAATGTGGTGTTCTACGATGGTGGGGCTAAGCCCTGGTATTTTCGAATAATCCCATGCAAAGATATCCCTGTACTCCTGTAATAAGTTTGTATAAGTAGCTACCTCATCTAGGGAGCATGCTTCCCCTAGCAAGATCTCTTCAGTTTTGCTTGGTTTTCTTGAGATATTCACCTTAATGGTTGGTGAAATATTTGACATATTCCCTTCTTCGAACGCATCAGGCACTAAGATAGGGTTTTTGAACCAATATACCTTCCCATATGGAAGGAAGTCTTTGGATTCAATGGCGTATATATCCTGGGTTTTTGGGCTACTAGGGAAGAAAGAATAAGTGGTGATGCATTGAGTTCAGCGGACAAACTGGTTTCGTCATGGCCTCCAGAATATCTTCATCAGAGTGAAACAAGATGTCTAAGGGGGGAATTGTATTATGCGAGGCCGTGAGGAATTGGTTCGGGCCTAATAGTGCTAGTCAACAGACATGAATATGATTATGTGGTTGATTTTGTGGAACCAGACGAGGTTAACAGGGTGTAGACAGGTTAGGTTTGCACCGTCAAAGGTACTACTACCGTCGGGGTAGTTGCAATGGTCTCGAAACCAATTAAATATGAATAGATAGCATGATTCATGGTTCCTATACATGATGAGATGAATCGTATATGGTTTTGTGTGTCGTTAGCATTAAATGGTGGAAGAATTTTCGTTATGGTTGTTCGTATGAGAGAAAATTCATGCTCTTTTTGCGGCGTACTAAGGATACACACACCTTCCTTCACTTGGAAGTTGCGTTGAATGCAGAGGTACTGAAATTTTTTCATCATGGGACACATCTTTGTTCCAAGGTTATGCCTCGTGCAAATGGTCCGTGGAGTAAAGGTACCTATTGAGTATATGGTGTGAGAACCAACACTACTCTCGATGCCAGATGTGGATGCTTGGAGATGGTTGGTAATTGGTGCACTTTTTCACTTTTTCCATCTTTGAGTCTTCAGTCTTGGGTGGTGTGGCCCCTTTGGGGAGTCCAGACTCAGCACTGCTCTTGTCGCTCATAACCTTGGGAGGTATTCACAATTCATAGTGTGGTGGAATTGCGAGCAAATCCTGCAATAACAGTGTGTGATATTCTCTTGGTTAGAGAGATCGATATGTGGTATGGTTGTGATCATCGAAGACTCTCGGTGAGTTTCTTGAGTTCTTGACATTGATTGACCATGTGGTCCTTTATATTACATAGAACACATGCTGGTCTTGGCTGGTTCCGTTCCCAGCTAAGACAATTGGTTGCCTTAGCTTTCCTAGTGTTGTGGTGATAATGGGGGGAAAGCCGCATTGCACCTGGCTGCCTAGGTTTGAAACTGATTACATCCAAATATTTGGTGAACAATGAGCGGATGACATCTAACATTGGTAGAAATTGTGGGATGTAAGTACAATGTCGAGCATGATGGTTCCCTTGGAAAATAAGACAACTCTATTGCTCTTTGGTTTTCCGCTTCCTTTGGACTACCGACGTAATTAGGTACCACTTGTGAAATGATCATAAATATGGGCATTGAGCGATCAAATGATTGTGTGCATCGCACAATGCAAAGGTTGGGATTGTTCGTCGAGGGTGGTTGGGGGCGATAATCTGCCCCCTTGTTGGTCATTTTTATGCCGATATGAAGAGGATTGACCTGGTTGCCTCATTCTCTTGGGTTGTAAAACTTTCCACTGAGTCTGAATCCGATCTGTCTACTGTAACAAGACGGGTTATAGCGTGATGTAAAAATTTTAATGCCGAACAGAAGCGGGGGATGTAGGGACGACATACCGAGTGGTTATCCGAACACACTTGGCACGAATATTAGACTGCTCGTAGGCCATCGTAGTACACCGGGTTGACCAGGTACCATCTTTGAAATAACTCTAGAGTTGCACGGTCAGCGATAAAGTGATCTTGTTCATCACATAGTGCGCAGAGCTGGACCAGAGCTTGAGGACGATTACAGTGAATTTGTGGTAATTCAGGTGATCGTCTCTCCTTTGACACATACAATATCGTCCTTGTTTCATCCATCCTTTGAGTTGTAGTGTTGTTTGTGGATTCCATGTTCGAGCCAGCTAAGTTGGGGTTTTCAGCAACGAAGTGTCACATGAAATCAAACATAGACCGAAATCAACAGATATGGAGACAACGACGCACGTGGTGGTTGCTCCGATAAATCTGACACGTATGTCACCATTGCCTAACTAAGTTTCTTTGGGCAACTTGTGGGATTTGATACTAATGGTTAAATGCCCTTAACTCGGGGCACCGTGTGACTAAGTGATCAGGCTCGTCACAGAGTGTGCAAATTGGGATCTGAAGTATGGCATTTTTTTCCGTCTCTGAGCTGTTGGGGTGACTGTATATGAGCAAGATGTAGGTTCCTCTTATACGTATAGTATGGTTTTGGGTTCACCCTTGTCCATTTGCATGGGTAGTGCCGAGGGGCCCTCCTACTAAGATTGCTCTAAGGCTTGCAAGGCATCCCTATATCGCGACATCTATGGGCATTGATGGGTATAATTCCCATAATGGTCGCATATGGCGCACTCATAATTGGTGTGTGATTCTTTCCCTTGGTTGTTTGTGGCCTATTCCTTTTTATGGGAATTCAAGGTCGTGATATTTCTTTCGGTGTGTAGATGGGGTTTCAATTCTTCTAAATTTGGGAAAATATTGGTAGGATGACCTACGATATCGCACAATGTGCAAGGTTGTAATGCCCTAGGTAACTTGGGGTTTCAAATTTTTTCTCTTTTTTGTTATTTTTCTTGGTCGTGTCAGCTGGCGCTGCTACAGGTGTTTCGTTAACCGTTATGACCTCTTGAGGGGCAATAGGGGTTATTCCTATAAAGGTGATGCTTAGACTTTCTAGCATGGTTGGGGGACCAAATACCACATGGATATTGAAAAATCCATATTTGGCAAGGTCATAGTTTCCATGACTTGTTTTGACACAAAACTAGGTGGGGGGTATAAAAATGGGGTTTGCGAAATGGCGTATGGTAGGAATGTCTTTCTAGTGGCCTCAACCTCCATACTGCTAGTTTCTATATCTGGGCTAGTTTCAATGTTTGATGAGAGAATCATGCACACCGATGCCCACGTGCTTTTCAGGACTCCCTCTGGTATAATAGGGGGATCTCCTAGGAATGACCCTAGAATGGATGATGGTTTGAACTGGCCTGGGCTGAATTCTGTATATAGTGTAAGTGGTTTTTTGGTTGTGTCTATGTATGGTAGCACAACATCGAGAGCGGTCTTGGGTTTCTTGTCGTAGTATGTGAGCTGGTCAATCGTGATGATCCGATCATCATAGGGAAACATAATTACCCTAAAGACAGAGGATGCGACTACAGTCATGGCGTACATATAACTCCGCCCAAGGAGAATATCGTAGTCAAGTTGTACATTTAAGACCTCAATGTCTATAAGAACTGTCTTTCTGGCCAGGCTTACTGGGACATCTTGATACAGACTGATGGGGGATGATGGGCGACCGTCGTATGCTATAAGCATGATGTCAGATGGTTTTAATTCAAGTGATATTAACTTTTTCCAAACTGATTTGGACATGATACATGTGGATGCTCCTTCATCGATGATGCATCTGTGTATGGTGATATTCTGAACTACAACTGGCATTTGGAAAGCGACTAGAGAAGGAAGTCTTGGGCTTGCTTTATCTAGGTCAAAAACCATTAGGTGTGAATCTGAAGGATCGATTGCACCTAATGTGGAAAGTAAGGCTTTCCGTTGTTTTGGGCATAACTGCAGAACTTCCAAAGCTGACATAGCAGCTGGTGATTAAGCTAAATCATCCACTATGCTATAGCTATGAGCAGCGTTCGAGTGATTTCTTGCGTGCCTGGTTGGTCCCTTGACCGTTTTTGGAAGGGGATCAATAGGTACTTTGGAGATAGTTAACAGTGTTGTAGGTGCACTCGTACTTGTACCTGATGGTTTGGTGTCCGGAGGTGTATCGTAGTTCCTATTCCTTGTTTGGAAGAAAAATTTTCACCGGCCTGCGAAATCTCAAGACCGCTTTCCTCCGGTATCGTTTTGGGGTGGTTGCTGTTTCGGTGTTAACCACTCCTTAGTAGGGGAAGGGTTCCTGCATTACAAAGACGTCATACCGAGTAGGTCCCCTTTGCTCCCTTGCCACTCCGGAATTTTTTTCAATTCGTGAGCTCTCGGATAGTGATGAGTGTCATTAGGTGAATTTTGAGGTCTAAAATGGGCTTCCTAATGAAATAATAAAATAATAGTGGAAATAATAAAATAATATTAGATCACATCATCAAATTTTAGAGAGAAAAGAAAAAAACTACTTTTTTCAACTCGTATTTTCAACTTATCTCCCTATGGGTTTATTCAAATTTCCAGTGGGAACACTCGTTGGATGTAAAATTTGATTTCCCATCCAATGAGTACCCATGATGCATACTTTCGATGGACCCTTCTAAACAAAAAATGAGAAATACACAAAAAACATGATTGTAATCACGTTTTTTCATGTAGAAAGGTCCATCGAAAGTATGCAACATGGGTACTCATTGGATGAGGAATTAAATTATGCATCCAATGAGTACTCTCGCTCAAAATTTGTGTAAAAACTTAGGGAGATAAGTTGAAAATACAGGTTGAAAAATTAGTTTTATTATTTTATTATTTTATTATCTTTTTACCTTTTTACTCCAAAAATGGTGAATCATCCCCCATGGTTGACATCATCATATTGAATCCTATTGGTTTTTATGAAGTTTATTTTGGTTGTACATTTTTCTTAGAAGACCCATTTTAGACCTCAAAAGTTCTCTAATGAATTACCATATTCACCACATATGGCACAAGAATGATTTGTTCTTAGACTTGGTCTCTTTTTTTTCCCTTGGGAGTGATTACTTGGCTCCTGGTTTTGATTTCGGTTGAGTTTTCCCCTAGATTGAGATCGCGGGGGGCACTATTGATTACTGCCCCCTTGTCCAGAGTCTCCCTTTTGCTTATTCCTAGGATTCTTTTTTGCGGCGTTTGGAGTGTTAGCCCCCCTATGAAATTCATGACAAGCAAGCTGGGGGCTAGGTTGTTGTGGAGCCTTCAAGGAATGCCTCTCCCCCTGAAAAGCCATCCTCCTTGAAGTCTCTCTGTGATGTGCCTTATATAAGTCCCCTCTTCTGGTTCTTCTCCCTAAGGCCTGCAGTTGCCCCTTGTACCCCTGCAAAATGTCCCTTTTTCCCCCTGTCCTCCTTCTGTCAAAGTCCCTCGCTCCCCTCTATTTCCCCCATCAACCTATGAAACCCCCCCCAAAAATCCCTTCTAAAGCTCACTGTCACCCCTTACCTATGCTTAAATCCCCTTCATTCGCCCATCGTTCCCCTTTGTTAGCCTGAAAATGCATTAAAAATGTGCCAAAAATCATAAATTTCATTGAAAATGGGTTAAAAAACCCACTTCCAACCATATAATAAGCTTAGCCCCCTCGGGCTAGGCCCCTGACCCTCCGTTTTGTCCATGCGCCCAAGTGTCGGAACCAAATGCTAAACCTGTCGGGCGCTTACCCTTTTCAATGCATCTCCGCCGTTCAATCCATATCCACAGATCAATGGTTCGCAGTCAAATCATTTCGGTCGCATTTTTCACCGTTGATCTGCTCTGCAGATCGGACGGTGCGGAGCGCGCCATTTCTGTGGACCCCCCCCCATCCGTGCGTTGTTTTTGTAAACCTCCTGTTTATTCCGCACCACCTTCGGGCCATGGGTGGTTTTTCTCCATCACCCAGCGATTCCACTGGCCGTCCGCCGCGTGTCCCTTGTACGACAAAAAAACCGCTTTCTCCCCGCTCATTATCTTTCGACCAGAGTCACGCAGCGAAATGAATGCAAGCCGTCAGATCTTGCGCGCATCATCCAACGGTCGTTGGCCGTCCAAGTTGCGCACGGCTTAACCCTGTTCATCGTACCCCCTGGCCCACCCTCCACCGTTGATCCCCGCCTCGATCAACGGTCCTGATTTGTCCCTCCGCCATTTACTGTTCCACTGTCCCTGTCCCTCCATGTCATCTCCACATGTGCCCTCCATACGTTCGACCATTCCATTGTATATTTTCGTCCAAATTCGTATTTTCTAAGGTTTTTCTCAGAAAAATTCACTCCGCAGACCATCACCTCCGCCAGACCAATTTGTCTCCACTCCTCCTGCGATTTTCTCCTCCGCATCGTCATCCGCACGGCCTTTCTCCGCCTCCACATCATCCGCCACCCATCCATGGATTTCTTAACAGGGTTGCGTATTTTGCAGGTTTACAGAGAATGGGAAAATTCTGTCACGATTGGACAATGTTTAAATACAGCAACAGGGAGTTTGTGCACCAGAGTTAATGAATAGCAAGTTTTATGCATCAGGAGGGTGGTTTTCTCCATCAAAGTGCAGAATCCGACTCTGAAAATTTCCCCACGCCATTAAAACCCAAGCTAACCTGTTAGAAGCGAAAATGGAGCTGAAAAGTGTTTCAATACAGAGCAAAGGAGATTAAAACACCCTAGTGAGGATCTGGAGCCTTAAAACAATAGTTTAAGAGGCAAAGCACCAGTTTGAGGACCCCGAGGATCGAACAGGAGATCCTGCGCACAGTAACAGGTAACATCAGGGTTCATTCATCAGCGGAATGTTTTTCTTCGTCAAGTACAGGGCGCCCATACAGCTTTCATTATGCACAATGCCCCTAAGGGAATTTCCACCCTAACAACAGTTCAAAGCAATTAGAGCATTTATGTAGCAAACTTCCCAGTGCTCATTTGCCTTTTGTTTATCCACCACAAGTACAGCAGCACAGCCAAAATAGGTTAGAGTCATATCCAGAGAAGATCACTCCCGCATAAAGCGATGACAGAGATTAAACACTCAGCATTCAAGCAGAATGGGCTTCGGCCCTGCATTCATTTCTATGTTTAATATCACATTTAGTATTCACCTACCACCTCAGTCGACCTTCTGTTCATCATCTGCTATAAAGCACAGAAGGAAATTATTGTTGAGGTTGTTGATGAGATATCAGTAGATTGCAAGCATTTTCCTCTTGAGACAAGTTCTCTGTGTAATATTGTAAGATAGGCTGAGATTTGATGTATTCAGACTGAATGTTCAAGCTGTGGGCAATGATGTACCTGATTGGTGTTGTTTTTAATATGACAAGCACATTTCTTTGGATTCTGATATAAAGCAGCTGGTGATGTTTTCCTTTCTCTGTATTTGTGATTGACTTGCTTTCATTTCATGATGTGTCTTCAGGCTCGCATCAGAAGTTTGGCATAAGACTTACCCTTGATAGGTACCTTATGTTGCTGCTCTCCCAGCCTTTATGTTTTCTACTTATATGTGTATCTGAGTATTGATTTCAATTGATTTAACCAGTGTAGTGGATGTTATTGCTTGCTCTCTGATGTATGAATTAATGAGATCTATGTTTAGATGTTCTTGTTAGGATTTAGTTGGATGAGTTGAGAACACTGGGAGGTCTAGAACCCTGTCTCTGCCTCACTAGGATCTTTCCATCTCATTAAGCCTTCCTAAGATCCCTTGTCTTGCCTCCGGTTTTGTCCAAGCAGGTCTGGAGTTAAATGACCTCTGACCTGATCTATAGACAGAATTGGCTGGTTCCCCTTCACTCATTTTCAGTCCTTAATGTTCCATTCCATCAACCATATTTTAAGATCCAAATGCTCTAAATGAATAGCCCAACTGAAAGCTTGCACATTGAACACAAGTAAACCCTTTCTTGACTCCATTGCCCAATGGCCTTGATGTTCCCTGAGTTATCTATCTTTGCCTAGTTTCCTCTTTGCTCATCCTTGTCTTATATTGGACCCTTCTTTCCTGATTCCCAACAACCAAACATAAACAATCAAACAAACAACCCTGTGCCTATAACTAGCCTAAAACCTTGACATTTGAGCTTCAAAGACATAAAACCTTTGACTATCATAGAGAGATCCCTCTCTAGACCTAGGAGGGCTAGATCCTAGGGTCCCAAAGTGGTTCTATGTTGTCTCATCTTTTGGTCTTGTCAACCTGGCAAAAACATGGGAACACCAACATAATGGCGACTCCACTGGGGACAAATTGAGTGCATCACACTTTGAAACATCCCTAGGCATTCAAACCTTCAATCTCTGGTTAGGTTGACAGTAAGTCACTCCTTTCTTGAATCTACCTCCCTTGTGAGTATCCATCATACTTTTAGACAGAGCCTAGAAAGGGCCAGGTATCCTCCGGATCTCACCCTCCTTCGGAGGTGACATATCTGGTAAATGCCCTTCCAGTCAATCTCTGGTTGGAGTTTGCTGTTTTTGAGGTTATTCTTGGGAGGTGATAGTGCCTGAGCACTGTGGTGGATAGTGTAACCCCGTTGACATACCTTGAAACCCTCCACCTGGCGACTCCATTGTTCCTAAACGAAAAGACTCCACTGGTGATTAGTAGGCCTGCTGATTAACTTGGTTTCACATTAGACTCCACTGGGAGACCAGCCTTTGAAACAACATTAACCACAACAGAAGTAATAAGTAGGGTTAAGCTGCTGGGCTACGAAACAACATTCTGGCTTTCAGGACCATTCACACAAGAGCTTATCCCAACCGTGACTCACCTGAGATAGTTGACAATCCGGAGAGTATCCTCAAGGGAGCTCATACACCTAAAAGACCAACTATTTCCAGTCACATTCATAGAGCTAATTCCGCACCAGAAGATCTTACAACTCTATTGAACCCATTCCTTGACCTAGCTCCACCTAACAGATTATCTAGAACTAGGTCTTTCAGTCATCTAGACCAGCCAGACCTCGAGCTTCACAGTTTACCATCGCATAATGGTCAAAACAATAGGGACAGAGGAACCCCTCCATCTACACCACCTGATATCCATTTCATTCAAAACTTGGGGCTCTCCCACCCTAGATCTGCCCAACAGGCTTCTGCTGGTCCTAACATCCCTGTCATCCATATACCAGCTGCTCAAGTTAACCCTTTACCTCATCAGAATATCATCATGGCAGCTTGGTATGCACCTCTGGTTTTACCTCAGCCCATGTTACCCTTACCCAATGATTATCAGTCAAAAATCCCACACTTTACTGCAAAAGAGTCCATAACAGCTCAACAACATGTAGATAAGATGGAGGATTCTTTCGATTACATGGAAATTGATGATGAAACAATCAAAATGAGAATCTTTGCCCAAAGCCTAGGGGGTGACGTAAAGAAATGGTTTAAGGGCTTACCTCTTGGCAGTATCCAAGATCTCCCTGCGTTATATCAGACCTTCATAAACAAATGGGAAACAAGGGCAAACCCTCGTCAACTCCTAGCCGAATACATGAGCCTTAAAAGGAATGTAGGAGAGAGTGTCCATGATTACACAACAAGATTTAATAGCATTTACAATGCTCTCCCTCCACATATGAAACCTTCACAAGGTATGGCCCTAGCAAAATACCCTGATGGGTTTGATGCTGACATGGCCTATGAGCTTAGGGATAAAGAATACACCACATTGGAAGACATGCAGAAAGGGGCTGTAAACATAGAAGTCAATTTGATTGAGAAGAGAGCGAGATTGAGGTCTGAGAGGAGGGTAACCTATAGGGATGACAATGTAGCCTCCACATCCGACCCAAATTATGACAAGTTGTCTAAAAACATGGAAGAGCTACAACAAATGATGAAGAAAATGGTTGTCACAGTTAGCAATCAGAACAGAAACCAGAACCAAACTCAGAACCAGAACTTTAGAAGGAACAACAATGCTCCCAATAGACAGAGAGAGTCAGATGAATAAATAATTCCCCCATTCCAAGAAAACTTTTTAGAAGAAGATGAGGGGATCGTAGAAGAGTCTGAAGGGAATGCAATAAACATGTTCGAAACAGAAGACTCAGTCCTTAACTGTGATTCAGGAGAAGATCAACCCTCACCATCATACTGGGATGAGGAATGGTTAGAAATTGAGGATTACAGATTGGGGTTTGAAAATGCCATGATGCAGGTCAGAGAACAGTATGAACTTAGGAGCAAAAAGAACCAAGAAAAATCCAGAACTGAGACTCCTGAGGTTGTCATCAAGAAAAGACCTGATAAAACTTCTAAAGCATTTGTTGCAAATGACAAATCAGCAGCTGAAAGTTCTGGCAAACACAAGGAAAAAAACAACCAAGACACTGAAAAACAAAGCCAACCAACCAGCAGCACTAGCACTGCAGCTAGTGCTCCTGAAAAAACAATTCCTGACCCTGAACATAGTGAGAAATCACAAACTGATACAGCTACTAAGGCAATAGCAAATAAAACAGAGTTAAGCACTCCAAAGACCCAGTCCACTTTCAATCTAGGGAGTGAGATTGCAAAAATCAAAATCTCTGTACCTTTATCTGAGCTGGCCACTCAGGATGTATATAAAGGCCAAATTTTGAAAGCATTGAATCTAGGGGAAAATAATGACACTGTGAATTTGAATGATGATCAACCTGCCCTCTTGTTTGGTCCAAAGATTGAGGGAAAGTTTCAGGAAGGGGTGGTTCCACCTTTCTATGTCAGTCTCAACATTCATGACAAGATCCTTCATAATGCCATGCATGACTCTGGAGCGTCACACAATCTAATGCCTAAGGTAGTGATGGAAAGGTTAGGCCTAGAAATCACCAGACCCTACAAAGACTTATACTCATTTGACTCTAGCAGAGTGAAGTGCCTAGGGCTAATTAAAGACTTATGTGTGAGCTTGACCCAGATTCCAGCTAAATGTATGGTCATGGATGTTGTGGTGGCAGATGTGCCACCCAAATATGGTATGTTGTTATCTAGATCATGGGGGTCCAAGCTGCAAGGAACAATGCAGATGGATGGCTCATATGCCACTATCCCTATCTTTGGCCAACTTAGAAGACTGTATAGGGAAGCGCAGATGAAATTCTTAGTCAACAGCCCCGAGAAGCCTGAAAACTCTCCTTTATACTCTGTACATACGGATCTCGACTCCTTCATCCTTTGTAATGATGAATCCTTGGAGGATTCAGAATCTGAAAAGATGGGTACAAACGTAGAGGCTGAAAGCACAGACCTGAACATAATGGCTGCTTTGGAGGAAATCGAAGAAGAAAACAGCAGTGAAACCTGTAGAATATGCGGTGGGAGCCTGACTCAAAATGAGCCAGAAACACAACGCAGTCAGCCTATTAGTCACACCCTGCAAACTAACACACCACGTTAAGAACAAGACAACCCACAACCTAGTACAGACCCCACAACGCAACATAATGGCGAACCCCCTGTGGGCTATGATGTACCTGATTGGTGTTGTTTATAATATGACAAGCATGTTTCTTTGGATCCTGATCTAAAGCAGCTGGTGATGTTTCCTCTTTCTCTATATTTGTGATTGACTTGCATACCTTCATTATGTGTCTTCGTGCTCGCACGAAGTTTGGCATAAGACTTTGTCTTTAATAAAAATTTTGCGTTGCCACTCCCAACCTTTATGTTTTCATTTATATGTATCTCGAGTATTGATTTCAATTGATTGTCCGAAGCAGGGATGTTATTTCGTCTACCTTCCGATGTATGAATTAATGAAATCTATGTTTAGATGTTCTTGTTAGGATTTATGGATGAGTTGAGAACACTGGGAGGTCTAGAACCCTGTCTCTGCCTCACTAGGATCTTTCCATCTCATTAAACCTTTCTAAGATCCCTTGTCTTGCCTCCGGTTTTGTCCAAGCAGGTCTGGAGTTAAATGACCTCTGACCTGATCTATAGACAGAATTGGCTGGTTCCCCTTCACTCACTTTCAGTCCTTAATGTTCCATTCCATCAACCATCTTTTAAGATCCAAATGCTCTAGATGACTAGCCCAACTGAAAGCTTGCACATTGAACACAAGTAAACCCTTTCTTGACTCCATTGCCCAATGGCCTTGATGTTCCCTGAGTTATCCATCTTTGCCTAGTTTCCTCTTTGCTCATCCTTGTCTTATATTGGACCCTTCTTTCCTGATTCCCAACAACCAAACATAAACAATCAAGCAAACAAACCCTGTGCCTATAACTAGCCTAAAACCTTAACATTTGAGCTTCAAAGACATAAAACCTTTGACTATCATAGAGAGATCCCTCTCTGGACCTAGGAGGGCTAGATCCTAGGGTCCCAAAGTGGTTCTATGTTGTCTCATCTTTTGGTCTTGTCAACTTGGCCAAAACATGGGAACACCAACATGGAGGATTATTGTTGTTCTCCTGGTCATAAGACTATCGCTGTTGAGCCCGGGATGGTTGTACTAGGTTCACCAGCACGTTGTTTTGCGTTGGTGGTGGATTTTATGCGGGAAAAGGGGGATATAGGTCCCCTTGTCCCTGATTGGTGTAAGATTGTTGGGGAGGCTCTCCTGTATCAACATTCCTAGCTGAGTATTGGTTCCCCTGCGAGGGAGGGTACGGGCCTCCTTGCTGTTTATGGTATGGTATTACACTATTCGTCATATCTTGCAAAGGTGCAGATTGACTTTGATGGTAGCCAGGTTTTGATACGTTCTGAGTAGAATCGTATGGGTATCCTGGGTACTAGATACTACTGGTTAGGTGACCTTGGGTTAAGGTACTGATCAAACCGTCTACAACATTCGATGTGCCTGGTAACTCTCTATAAGTTTGCAGGCGTGGGGCATTTGGCAAGACATTGTAAATATATCCTGGCTAGGTGTAAATGAGTTCAAGTTGTTGGGCCTTGCTAATGGCGTCCTCCTCGAAGGTATGTTTCTGCATCGCCATGTCTTTTGAAATATCAGCTGTGAGTCTTTTCAAAAATAAGTCCAACAACACACTATTGTCGCGTTTGTCTTTGCACAAACTACGACGTCACTGCCATTCATGGTGATGGTCCGATATATGGACGACTAGTGTTTGTCTAATATGTGTCAACAGTTCCATTCCCGAATCATTATGAATGGGTAGCTGAAAATAGGTGAGGAATGCGATAGCGAGGGCGCTAAAGGTTCCATGAGAAGCAGAAGGTAGCTCAAAATACCATTTCTCTACAAGACCTGTTAGGATGCGTTGAAAAAGTCTTAGTCTAATGGTATTATCAATGATACTATTGGATGAACACAATAGGTGGAAAGTCATAATATGATTTCCTAGGTCTTCTGCTTGCTTCCCTTCAAATTTTGGTATATCCAAAGGGAGCTTCGTGGGCATGGGATGCCAGTTAAGGCCATGAGCAATGGGGTCATTAGTCAACTTCGTTAGATCTGGAATATGAAGTGATGCTAAGAAGGGTAACTACGTATTGACTGCCATTGTACACTATGGAAAAGAAGGTATTTGAATGTGATGATTTAGGGGAGATTCCTGGGGAATATTACCCTGTGGCGTGCCCTGATGGATTTTTTTTCGACTCCTCGAAGGGGCAGCGCTCCTTTGTCCTCTAGGGGTTGTAGGAGGGGTTGAGTGTGGTGACCCTGCTGGGGTTTCCACTGGTGTGGTGTTGGGTGACCCTTGGGAATTTTCAATCACAGATGTACCGGTAAAGTATGAATCGATAATGGTGGAAGCATGTCGTCTTCGACTTGGCATCCCTCCCTCTAGTGGGGGGAGGTCCAAGAAACACCTAGATTGATGAGGTCCCATTGGGTCTGTTATGGTGTTGACCAGCTTAATCTTGGTGATATTTTTGGTTTGCTGGAGGGTGGAAGATTTTTATCAAAGAAAAAACGATCACATGAATAAAACAAAGTGAAAAAATAAGAGGTAACTTTTCCTTTAATTTAACGCTATGTGATCAAGCAAGAAAAATATGTGGTTTTGTTTTTTTTGTGTATGATACTCAAAAGCCTATGTATACCTATTCATCCTTGCACTCTCAACGTAACTGGGCCTTGCGAAGATAACTTTTGATGGGTATTGGGGCTAATGTCCCGAAATAACTGGCGACGCCTTCCAGTAGACGAAGAATCAACCAAGGTAATGATATAAGGATTAAGTACTGCCTGCACCGTCACCTATAGGGAAGGATGTCCTAGTTTTGGCCACTAAAGTATCGTCGTCCCACGTGAGAGTTTGAGTCTTGAGCTTCTTGGTAATTAGTTACCAATACTGAGCACTAGATGGGTCAGGTAGCCCCAAAGAGAACCACACGCACTGGGCCTAAGCTTAACCCTCTCTGAAACGGGTCTCTAGTAATGCTCAGGTATTTGTTTCGTGGGCAGGTAGACGGATTTGAAGCTCCTTAAAAAGTCAACATCTATGTTTCAAAATGTATTATGACCACGTCGGCTTATTGGATGCCTACCCCCGATGGTCCTAACATGAAATATAATTTATTTTGTGGCCCTGTGGGGAGAATTTAGTAAGTTCGGTTAATGGTTATTTTTAGAGAGTCTCAATTTTTCTTAGGGTGTGCCTTGGTGAAGTAACGGTAAGAAAAGGATAAAGGTCCCAACACACTGGTGCCTTTTGGTCCAATGTTTACCGATGCTTCGTGTGTGCTTTGGATTGTACAATCACAAGTGTTATGAGATGTGGATATGCGCTTATCCTTTACAATCCTTTTCTAATTACCTTATATGTGATTGTTCCTTGCAAAAATAAACGATGTGCGGATTATGGGCCGCTTACACCTTGCCTAGTTAGACTATGTTTTCACTATAGGGAGATGGAAAATTGTCTTAGGAAAGTGTTCATGTGCATACCCAGGTTCACCATGAGGTGCAAGGGTGGTAGAGATTACTTGCTTTCTTTTCGACAATTTGGTCCTAGTCCCAATTCCTAATGCAAAATTGAACTAATCTAATGCAAAAATTGAAAAAACTTGAATTAGCTAAAGATATGTGGATATATGGGCCACTTACTTTTACGCTAATTATGCTATGTGTTTTGTATCTTATCAGAAAATCGTTTGTTTGGACAACATATGTGGATTCAAGGCGACTTAATTTTTCCTACTTAAACTATGTGTGATTTGAAAAAATAAAAAAAACTAAAATTAAAATTAAAATTCTAGCAATTAAGAGTCCTAATCAGTCATGAAATATAAGAACATAGTGATGAAATTTTTTTGATGGGTTTACAAGCACTTTACAACTGAAAAAATGGCAAAAAACAAGTAAAAATTAGCTTGTTGCTACCGTGTGGCTTATCTTTCCATAGGCGCGGAGCACGCATTTGTTAGAGAATAATGCACACGGTCTGGTAGAATGCAAAAAAAAATCTTCCTCTGTTGGGCAAAACTTCTCATTGAGTGTGATTGGAGATGTTGAGAGGATTCATGCGTGATTTGTAACAAGTTGAGCAGGAAGAAGGACCTGCATCAACAACCATTAACTCAAAATAAAGAATCTAGTGGAGTCGCCCATTCATGTGGTAGTGTATTCGGCGCATGGGCATACGAAATACACTTTGCTTAGTAGGGAGGTTTCTTACCTACATAAGAGTCACAAGTTAAAATGGTTTGTCAAACGTTAGTGGAACAAGTTCAACATGTAATAAGCTAAGTTAGAAAGGAAACATAACATGCTACATAAACAAAAACAAAAAAACATGCAAAAGATACACGCTCGATAGAGAAAACACACTAATAACTAAAAAATGGAGAGCTTCTCCCTTTATTAGGTGTTGGTGGTAGTAGAAGATAGAATTATAAATCTCTTGTAGTGGACCCTTCGAGCTACGGAGCTCCAATATCCAAGACAAGGGGGTCTCTTCCCCTCAATTTTTCAACAAGCCTCTTTTCCCTCTCAAATATGGTAGATTGATGAACATGTGGTGAAATCCTCTCTCTTGGACTGAGATATTGAGTGGCCAAAAAATGAGTCCTTTCAATCCTCCTGTTGCTGGAAAACAAAAGCTGGTTTGATATGGAGCAATTTGGCCAACATAACAATGTGTCCTATGTTCTTCCCAAGGATGGATTTTATAGACCATTTTCAAAATTTCCCTCCTTCTCTTGGCCCAAGATGGATGGTGACACAAGAGTGGACGTATGATTCCTTTGTGTGCTGCATTAAGGCTTCAAGGTGGCTCAAAGGTGATTGTAATTGGTTAGGTTGAGTGGGGATCTTTTTAACCAAGTGTGCCAAGTGGTCCCTGATGGTGACATTCTGTCATCCCCAGGACTGTGTGGTTATATAAGCGATAGGCGCGTTATGCATGGCTATCGAAGAAAAAGTCGCATTGTGCGCAAAGAGCTTGTGTTTCTTGTGCGCGGTCCATAAATTTTGTCTTTTGACCTTAGGAAAAATTAAAATTTTGGCTCCTCCTAATGTATTTCTTCTCTGGAAACCTTTATCTGTACCTTCTGCTTGAAATTTTTAATGTCTTTTTCTCGTACGATTTTCCAGTGCCAACATGGTTAATGTGGCTTAGGCCGATCCTCAGATGATTTTGATGGATTAGATGCCCCTCAGTTATGGTTACTCAAGCCACAAGTTAGGCATGCCATTCATCTCAAGACTCGCATTACCTAACTTATGGCTTGAGTAACCGTAACTGAGGGGCATCATAGTTGTAAAACCTATCATAACTCAATTGTGAAATCAACATTGAGGAAAACCATCATTGGTTGCTATCTACGAATCCAAGTTGACTCATTTCTTTTATTCAAGGAAAAACATGCCATGTGGAATTACTCACTCGTAGTCCGTAAAGGAACAAACTTTCACTCCCTTGGTCTTGGGCCGTTAACCCGTTTCCTTATATTTGAGGAAAAAAAACTCTCAAATAAAGAAAAATAATTTTAAGACATACTCCAAACCTATAATTACGTCGTAAGGTGTCACTCTTTGAAAACAACTCCCCTAGTTGCCACTTTGTACTTATTTGTACCGGATCAAATGTTAGACGATTGAAAATATTTACACCATTATATTAATAATTAGTAATTAAGACACTAACTAATAGTTAAAAGGCTTGAAAATAATAATAGTTAAGACATGAAACTGTATAGGTGAGTTAGGAAAAAAAATGTATTTAGGGATTTGGCCTCCGCAGAACGATGTTGCTTTTCATTTCCAACTGCAAATTGTAGGGCCTCGGGGAATTGAATATATTTTTACTCCGTCTCACCTACATCCTCCTCATTAAATAGTATGGAATCCCTTTAGCACTCCGCAATCCTCATTAAATAGCAGAGACGCCCTTTAACACTCGGCAACATTCACCTTGTTCTGTTTTTCATAATCTCTGTATACCATTTTCAGATTGTTTTTCTTGTGGAATCTATTCTTTTATTGTATAGAGTAGATGTTCTCTTTGTCGAGATCGAATCCCATAGCCTTTTTGGAATGCATGAATGTTGTTGAATATACCGAGGGTAGCCTACCTAAAAAATATGAGATTTTTCTTCACTCCTTGGCGCTGAATTGGGCAGGCGTTGTGGACCCAAAGCTTTTGGAAATCATGCCTCTCAAGGGCGCCATGACGAACAAGGTCATTGACTGTAATGATATACAAATCAGGTAAAAACAACTCATCAGAAATAATATAACTGCATATGAAAGATAAATTTAAATAAACAAGTGAGTAACTTCATAGAAGAAAATGGATGCATATAATTCAACCAGAAGAACTCAATAGAATGAATACACTGCAACATTAAAATTGATGGAAGTGTCAATCATCAAAGTAACATTGTTACAATGATTAAACATTGTTGTAGGGAGGTCACGAAAATAAAATTTGTGAAGGTATAGTTGCCATGGGTTTTGAATTTGGGTTGAAGTTGTATTAACATTGTAGTTATATCGTCCTCTGGTTTTCTGGCTACTATTACCTTTACAAGGGAGTGTGATGTGTTATTTCTTCATGATATTTATAATCACCATTGACATTGACATGCAGTGAGGAGTCCAATGGAGTTGAAGGAGAAGAGGAGAGTGGGGTTAATGAAAGAGGAAAGGGTTTTATGAAGGGGGCTCCCAATGGGGTGGAAGGAGAAAACAATATGGAAGTAGACCTCAATGGAGATGGAGTTGGAGTTGGAAGAGAAAGTGATAAGGAAGAAGTGGAGTTGAAGGGCACAACAAGATAGAGGGTGACTTGGATGGAGTGGAAGTAGAGAGTAATAGTGAATTAGAAGACTTGAATGGAGTTCATGAAGAGGACAACGTTACCTTTTCAAGTTTATAGGTGACTTAATCCACATGCGATGTAGGAGTAGAAGGCATTCTAATTGTAATTAATTGAGATTTATTGACACTCTGATTATAACTAGGGTGTCACGCTTCTCTAATTTCTCCAGAGATAGAATCAAATTTCCTCGTTTCAATAAACCTTGCAGCCAATATGAATATAGACGACTCTTTGTTTGGAAATATATTCTTCTTTCCATCCCTCTCCGAAATGATGCCACCTTTCAAATATTACAAGAACTTGTGAAATGACGCCGAATTTGACATCCAAATGGAATCTTAACACTGAATTTAATTGGTTTTATTCCTCTTGTTATCATTATTATTCCGCCAGATTTTTTATTCTACTGTACTTTTAAACTATTCTAAACTAGCACGAGCATATTAAAATTAAACATGGTTCGTATACGCCATAGGAATATCCAAATTTTAAAAATTCATTATTTTAGGGTTTTGAGAGTGACGCAGGACCTGAGAGAATGGGGATACCAGAATCTATTTTGAAGTTGTAATGAAAATTATGTAGGTTCACCATTAAACATTCTAGCCGCTGAAATTATGGAGGTTCACCATTGATTTTTTTTTTCAAATTTTGAACAAGGCCACATCTAGAAGTTATGGTAAATATCATCACACTTAAGTAACATAATACTCACAATAAATTTAAAATAAATTTAAATAATAATAATTTTCTATTTTTTATTTTTATTTTCCAAAAAATTATCATATTTTGCAATGAAATCAAGTTGACAATGATATGTTAAATGTGGAATTTGATCATTGATATGTATCCAAAATAATTTTCATTAATGTTGTTTCCTTATCAAAGTTCTGGTTTCCTGGGCAAAGTTTTGGTTGATGCCAAGGATAGCTAGAAGACTTCTTATTCTTTATTTAGAATTGGATGGTGTAAAATATTTCAAAAAAAGAAAATTTATTAATAAAGAAATGTATTTTTTTATTATGTCACTATAGAAATGTAAGTGTGCAAGTGTAACCATATCATTGAGTATACACATATAATACCGACAGTGGACATCATTGATCGCCTTTCTCATACATATTTTTTGAAATAATCATCATAGATATTAAAGTCCTAACAACCTGAGCGAATGATGTGGTTACATATATTCACTCTATTTAGAAAATTTAAATGGACATGAAAATTTTAATTAACAATAGACATAGAAATATTCATATGACCATGAAAAAAGAGTCGTGTGCCCACATAGTATAACAGAATTTCCAAATGGGAGCTAGCACTAAAGAACCACATTCGTACATGCATAGCTTTAAATCTATGCATTAAATCATTCTGATACAATTAATGTATCATTACAACAAGACATGGTTATCAATATTTGTAGAGTTATAACTTCATTAATGCATGGGTGGACTATGTTGTTGGATTTAGCCAAGTACAAAATCCAAAGGGCGGTATATAATGCTCTTGTGTATTAATGGAGCTATAGCAAGTAATTATATAACTGCCCATTAACCATTAATATTAATTCTAATTTGATATTAATTATTTAATAAAATTATTGTTTTCAATACATAATTTGATATTAATTTATATAAAACATAAATAATAGAATAATAAAATATTAGTTGTCAAATTTTATTATTAATGAAAATAAATTGAAGATAAGATTTTAAAGAGAATTTTATAATTTCAAAATTATTTGGTTATTAGATTAATCTTCCTTTTTTTCTATATTAAAAAAATTGGTAATTGGAGTGGTCTTGTATTCACATACATAATAAATGTTTAAGATTTAATTGCAATAGAATTATTTAATAAATGCTCAACAAAATATCCACCTCTCTCTTATCAAACAATGTAAAGTTTCTATGTAAATGACTAGCATGACTAACTTAACAATGTCAAGTGTTTTTAAAAGTGTTGTTATGTCATGAAGTTTTGCTTTAAACCAGTTCATCCAATGGAAGATTTTGAATAATTATATTGAATTTTTTTAATGTTATTAATATATTTATTAATTGTATAAATAAAAATATTTTTGAAACTAATATTAAGATTTCATATAAATTTGTTAATTATAAATTTTAAAAAATGAAAAAAATTAGTGTTAATGATTTCATATGTATTTAGTGATAAGGTTTTACTTTCCAATATTACTTAATATTATGATCATTTCAAAATATAATATGAAAATGGTTTAATTTGGTTCAAATGATAATTTAAATGTAATACTTGTAACCATTTTTTTTATTTTTTTTTTCCAATATGTAATGATAATGAATCCAATTTAATATGACATATTCTTCATAAAAAATTGAGAAAATAATGAATTTACTGGTTTGCATTGACAATGGATTTTGAATGAATTATGAATTATTTAACACTCACAATAATTTTCAAAAGAAATTTAAGTTAAAAATTTATTTATTTATAATTATAATTATAATTTATATTAAAAATAAAAATAGAAGGATGACCATGGTACAATGTTTTCCACTTTTAATTTTTTCTTTTTCTTTTTTCAATTTTCTTTATATTATGGTATATGATTTAGGTTAGAAGATGTTTCACATAAATTTGATAACTTTGTAATATAAAATGGTAAAGAATGGACATGTACAATGTAGAAGATATTTTTAAAGTTAACGTTTTTATTTAAAATAAAAAAATTCCTTTGATTTTTTTTTTATATGGTAAGGTATATGACTAAATGTAAATAAATTATAAATATGAAAGATTGGATAAACAATACAAGTTTAAAATAAGTTTTGATGTTGATATTTAGTCATGATCACATACAAAGTTTGATTGTTTTTTTTCTTCATAAATAGATGATATATACAAGAAGTTACAATACATATTAGAATAGGAGATGTAAGCCATGTACTCTTGAGGGGGCAATGCAAAACACTAAAATAGTTTGTTGCTAGTGTCAATGTAATTCAAAATGTTTCTTTACAATTTCAGAGATGATGTGGAAACAATGAAGATATTGAACATCATCAACTTCACTGCACTAAAGTTTCCCATCAAAATTGTAGATTTTACACCAAATTTCACTAAAAGTAATGAATAATTGGGAGTTGATGTCTAGCTCATTTGTTTCCTATCAAAATTGTAGATTTTACACCAAATTACACTAAAAGTTATGAATAATTGGGAGTTGATGTATAAATCATTTTCATCTAATACTTGATGATGTCTGAAATTTGTATGGTTGTGATGCAAATTTAGATTTGGAAAAATAGTCATCATACTGTTCATGAATTAAATTTAGATTTGGAAAGATAGCAATCATATTGTTCATGAATTTTTATTTTTTTTATTAGCGTATCCAATGTCATCTACTACTTGTATTTTTTCAAAATATATCACATATAAATCTATCAAATATGTGATATTTGAATTTGAAAGACCATCTTTGAAGATTAAGACAATCTATATTGGAAAGGTTATAAAACGTGTCAATTTGACATAATGCAAGTAATTTTTCTTTATCTTCTAGATTTGAATGACATATTTTTCTTGGGATATTTGTTGATATGGTTTGTTTATTAATTATTTTCACTCAAATATGTTTATTTACTTATTTTGTTGATTTTATTATGAGTTAAATCTTATGTATTGTGTATGTGACAACTGCATTAATGATAACTAGTTAAAAGGAAATTTTAATTATTGTTTTAAGTAAAGACTGGAATTATTAAGGTTTTTGCTGAAAGGTTATTAATTATAATAATAAAATTAGTTATTTTCCATAACCTGGCTCTGATACCACTTGTCACATCCTTACAAAACTTCATAAAAAAAAAAAATTACTTTCTACCTAAAGATTAACCCATGTATTAAGTTATATTTAACATCCCATAAGGGATTCATTCCTTCACCAGATTCATTAAAAATTATGACCCTGTTCTACGTTACATTTGCAACTATGTACACCATGGAAATATCTTTGATACAAAAGACTTTTACATGAGAGTGCTAAGATGTATATAAATATCAATCGACATTAAACTTAACAGATAGCATGTATAAACATAAAATTATTCCCCGCGTTTTGATCCTCGTTATCCGAGGAAAGGATGGCACGTAAGTGCGAATTGAATGAATTAAGTACAGTCAATGCGAATTGAATGAATTAAGTACAGGCTAATAACTATAGCAACATTTGTTGCTGGAGTTATTAGTCTGTACTTAATTCATTCAATTCGCACTGACGTGCCGGCCTTGCCTCGGATAACGAGGATCAAAACGCAGGGTTGTTTTTGGAGTTATTAGCCTCTATGATCCGGATTTATGCAGGAACACAATAGAATAAACATATAACCATAAATAAAAATATGCAGTGGAAATAAAACTTCATTTCATTAATATCAAAGAACTGAAATTTGCTTACAGACATAATGGAAATAAACTAGCTAGGGCGCTGGTAGTTTATATTTGAGAAGAGATGTGGCGGCTACAGGCCTCTGAACTAAGTTACAATGAGGCTTGAGGGCCTATTTATTATTTAGAAACAATGGAAAACCCTAAACATCCAAAACTCTAACCCTAGGAGATGAAGCACCAAAAATATGGGCCCCTTTTGGGTAAATTGGTGTTTCAACTTCCCAGGGACGTAACTTTGGCATATGATCTATGTTTCACGTGAACCATACCTCGTTAGAAATATCTATTCGAGGACTAATCCTTTTGAGTGAGAAACATTGGTCCAAGGATCCATGTTGCTCCTGGTTTTCCCAAAAAATGTTGTTTGGGGCCTCAAAACGGCTCCGGAAGTTCAAGACCCGAAAAACTGCTAAAAATAATAAGTTGTGCCGAAACTGAAAAACTGAAAGAGACAATGGTGGGGCCCCAAGTGGAATAGGCAGGTGGCCACCAATATCCACCTAGATCATTCCTCCCCCCTTAGGAAGCAATGGTCCCCATTGCGTTGAGTTCCTCCATGAGATGAGGGAACTTCTACTGAACTTGGTCCCTGGTGAACCACTTGCCTTGATGCAGGAGTTGGCCAGCTTTGACAACCCAATACAGTTGGATCTTCCGTTGGTGAGTATGCTTGATTTTCATATCCATGATACAATCCATGGTGGCCTGGTCCATGCAGTCTGGGTTTAACTCTGTTGGTGTGAGTTGTTCTACAATGTGAGAGGTGTCTAGAAGAGGTGGGAAGTACGGACGAAGGCGGTCCACATTGAAGACTGGGTGTAGACCAAGGAATGGTGGAATATTGAGCTCGAAGGCATTATTACCTACAGCCTTGGTGATGGTGTAAGGCCCATATCAGAGCAGGCGAAGCTTGCGGTGGGGTCTAGTGAGGCGCTCCTTCTGCAAATGTAGCCACACTTTGTCGCCCACCTGGAAGTTGTGTGGCACTCGATGTTGATCATGTCGTTGCTTGTACTTAGCATTGGCTCTGTCCAATATTTCATGAACTTGTTGGTGGATGTGTTGAATGCGCTCGATGAAGTTGTTTGCTTTGTCAGCTTCAGACTGAACATGAGCCGAATCGGCCTGAGTAGCTACAAATGGCATGGCTACGTCAATTGGACATAGTGGCTAGAATCCCAAGCCCACCTGAAAGGGGCTGTGTCTGGTTTAGCTGTGGAGAGCCCGATTATAACTGTGTTGTACAAAGGGGAGGCTCTCATCCCATGTGCGTGGATGCTTTGAATTTTACATGTGCAGAATGTGTACAATCATCCTGTTGACGACCTCTGTTTGACCATCAGTTTGGGGATGGAAAGCTGTGGAATTGGTGAGCTTGGTGTCCAGCATTGACTAGAGGCTAGACCAAAATGTGCTAAGGAGCCCGCTGTCCCGATCTGATATGATAGACTGTGGGATCCCAAAGTGCACCCACACTTGTTCAAAGAAGAGTTTAGCAGTGGCTTCTATTGTGATATTCTTCTTGCAGGCCGCCATAATTGCCATCTTCGAGAATCTGTCGACAACCACAAAAAAATATTTGTTTCCATGCTTAGTAGAAGGAAGGCCCGACATGTAATCCATGGAGATGGATTCCCAATGTCGACTAGGGGTAGGTAGAGGAGTATAGAGGCCTTGCTTCTTGATGGTCGGTTTGGCAATGGCGCAAGCAGTGAAGGATCTGATGTACTTCCCGACATCCTGTCGAAGGTTCGACCAATAGAAATACTTCTACAGTACTGCCACTATTTTCTCGACCCTGAAATACCCAACAATTCGACTTTAGTGTGCTTCCCATATCATCTTGGCATGCTTTCTTGAAGGAACACAAAGGTGTCCCAGGTGACATAAAAGTGCATCTTGGAGGTGAAAATTTGGAACTTGCGTACCCCCCAAGAGTGCCTTATATGTGTGGAAAAATTCTGGGTTGCTCTCATAGAGAAGCAGCCAATCAGAATTCTCATGCCCACAAGAGTTGAGAATGGTGGTGAGCGCCACGATTGGTGGTCGGCTGAGGTAGTTTGCAACATTATTGGTGCTACCCTTCTTATACTTGATGTGTAAATGAAATTGTTGCAGATATGTGGACCACTTCTGATGGCGATCGTTCTGCAACTTCCCTTGTGTCTGTATGAACTGCAGGGGCCGGTGGTCTGTGTGGATGATTGTTTCCTTCCCCAAAATGTAATGCTTCCATTGTCAACAATCTTGCACAATGGAATACATTTCTTTATCATAAGTGGGATACTTGTGAACTGTTTCAGACAATGTCTCACTGTGATATGCCACTGGATGTCCCTGTTGAGTAAGAACTACCCCAATAGCATAGTTAGAGGCATATGTCTCGATCTCAAATGGTTGTTGCAAGTCTGGTAATGTGAGCACTAGGGTAGAACAAAGACGATTTTTCAATTCTATGAACGCCTTCTGTTGAGATTCCGATCAAAAGAATTTTTCTCTCGCTCCTCCCTTGGTGAGTTGACTCAAGGGCCAAGTGATATAAGAGAATCCCAACACGAACCTGCGGTAGAAATTAGCAAGACCCAGAAAGCTGTGAAGCTATGTTATAGTGGTTGGGGTTGGCTAATCCCAAATGACTTGGATCTTGGTTGGATCCACATGAACCCCCCTTTCATCAATAATGTATCCCAGATATTGAACCTGGGTCATGCCAAAAGTGCACTTCTCCAAATTGGCACACAACTTGTGTTGCCGTAGTGTTTGGAGGACTTCTCGGATGTGGTGGAGATGCTCTTCCCAAGTCTGGCTGAAGATTAGAATGTCATCCAAGTACACCACAACAAATGAGTTTGCGAATGGCTGCAATATGTCATCCATCAACCTCATGAAGGTTGTGGGAGCATTATTCAACCCGAAAGGCATGACCCGAAAGGCATTCTTCCACACATAGGAGGGTTCGATTGGTACCTGGTGATACCCAGACTTCAAGTCGATCTTGCTGAAATATTTCACTCGTTTGAGTTGGTCCAGAAGGTCATCATTCCATGGGATTGGGTACCTATTCCGGACAGTGATCTTGTTCAACGCCTGATAGTCAATACAGAGTCTCCACGTCCCATCCTTCTTTTGTACCAACACGATCGGGCTCCAACAGGGTGATGAACTTGGCCGGATGTGACCTTTCTACAGCAGCTCTTGAATCTGCCTCTTGATTTCATCATTCTCCATAATGGAGTGCCGATATATCAGTCCATTGGGTAGTGGCACACATGGGGTCAGATCAATGGGATGCTTGACCATATAGTGCAGAGGAACCCCTGTGGGTGAGGTGAAGATGTCCTCGTACTCCTCCACAACCTTATCCATTTTTTGTTGTCGCGCATAGGAGCCCTGTCTGGAGGTCGTGGCCATAGTCTTCTTCTTTCCCTGGGGGCGGATCATCAGGAACATGAATTTCCTAGTTTGGGAAATGAGCTTACTGCATTTTTTTGCAATAACCAAAGAGATAGCTGTAGGCGGTGGTAACTCTGGTATCCTGTACAACTTATTTCCCAAAGTAACAATAACAGCACGAGGTCGGGACTCATACACAGCATGTCGCTTCCACAAGTATGGTTTACCTAATAATACATTAGAAACATCAAGAGGAGAAATGTCACATAATACCTCATCCGTGAAGGGCTTGATGCTATAGGGAAGGCGACACTGCTGGCTGACGCAGAGATCTCGTCCTTGGTGAAGCCACCCAATGGTGTATGGATGTGGGTGGGATGTGGTCAGCAGCCCAACCGCTTCATGACGTCTACTGAAATGAGGTTTTTTAGGCTCCCATTGTCAACAATGAATGTACCGGGGAGCCCTTTACCCACATCTGGGAGTGGAAGAGACGTTCCTCCTCCTCCGGATCTTCCGGTTCCTCCTTTTAGATCTTCGCAGTGGCAATAGGGGCGTTGGGCTCCGCATCAATAATTTGTTTCCCTATGTCATTCCCCTTGTTAGTTTTTGATTCAGAGTCAGAGCATACATCTAACTCAAAAGCCCTCATCTCAACCACCAGCGACTGCTTGGCCCGACACTCACTTGTGTTGTGAGTGGAGCTCTTATGGAACTCACACCACTTTCTCGTGTCCTTCTTTGGCTTTGCGGTGTTGTTCTTTGCTTGTGGATTTGACAGGTTGTCTTGGGCCACCATGCCTTGGCTCTTTCCTTTGTTCTGCGGTTTGGGAGCACCTTTCCCTTGCTTTTGATTCGTAGATCCAAAGCCTTGCTTCTTCTGTTTGAATTTCTGCTCAATCTTGGCAGCACACCGGTATGCCGTACCAAGCGAGGAGATGTCGAGGAACTCCATTTCCTCCTGAATGTATCTGTGCAGACAACTGTGATACTTAAGCACCAGATGTTTCTCTAAATATTTGATACCCAACTTTGTGCGCAGGGTATGGAATAGATTCGTCAGCTCATGCACATCTTGATCCCTTTGTTGCCGTAGCGTGGTCCATTTTATGTACTTGTCCTCATAGCTCCCCATGAGATAGTATTATTCCTTGATGGCGTCTCGGAAAGAATTCCAAGTGGGTACGACTTAGAACATAGAGGGTTCTATCTCGTCCTTTTTCTCACAGTAGGTTTCCCACTAGTCCTTGACATGGGGGGTAGCTTTGAGGAGTGCAAAAATAATCATCTCCCGGTCAGAAAAGTCATGAACCTAGAAATATCCTTCTAATAGATTCAACCATCTATCTACAACATTTGCATCTATTTGACCCTAAAATATGGGAATGTCAAAATTTACTTGTACCTTAAAGTGAGTCGCGCCTCCAGAGTGGCTGCTGGATGCAGATGCGCCACCGGTGGGCAGTCGTTGAAGGATTTGGGAAAATTTATCCATCATCGCATTCCTTTGTTTTTTGAGGGCCTCCTCGAGCAATATTTTGATAGGATCTCCTGCTCCCTCATCTTTATTTTCTTCCCCCATGGGCGACCGTCGGGGTTTGCGAGGCTGATCTTGCAAAGGTTCCACCAGATCGAGCCCTAACTCCTTATACCCTGGCGTCGTTGGGGACATGCAAAGAACGATCGAGAAAAAATAGACCGCTCTGATACCACTTATCCGGATTTACACAGGAATGAAATAGAATAAACATATAACCATAAATACAAAGATGCAGCGGAAATAACACTTCATTTCATTAATATCAAAGAACTGAAATTTGCTTACAGACAGAATGGAAATAAACTAGCTAGGGCGTTGGTAGCTTATCTCTGAGAAGAGATGTGGCGGCTATAGACCTCTGAACTGAGTTACAATGAGGCTCGAGGGCCTATTTATTATTTAGAAACAATGGAAAACCATAAACATCCAAAACCTAACCGTAGGAGATGAAGCGCCAAAACTATGGGACCCGTTTGGGTAAAATGGTGTTTCAACTTCCCGGGGACGTAACTTTGGCATACTATCTCCATTTGACGCGAACCATACCTTGTTAGAAATATCTATCCGAGGACTACAACTTTTGAGTGAGCAACATGGGTCCCCATGGACCCAAAAATGTTGCTCTCGGTTTTCCCAAAAAACGTCGTTTAGGGCCTCAAAATGGCTCCGGAAGTTTAGGACTCGAAAAAATGCTAAAAATAGTAAGTTGTGCCGAACCTGAAAAACTGAAAGAGACAATGGTGGGGCCCCAAGTGGAATAGGCGAGTGGCCACCAATATCCACCTGGATCACTGTCCTTAATTCATTCAATTTGCACTGACGTGCTAGCCTTGCCTCGGATAACGAGGATCAAAACGAGGGAGATAATTTTATGTTTATACATGCTATCTGTTAAGTTTAATGTCAATTGATATTTATATACATCTTAGCACTCTCATGTAAAAGTCTTATGTATCAAAGATATTTCCATTGTGTACATAGTTGCAAATGTAACGAAGAACAGGGTTATAAATTTTAATGAATCTAGTGAAGGAATGAATCCCTTGTGGGATGTTAAATCTAACTTAATATATGGGTTAATCTTTAGGTAGAAAGTAATTTAAAAAAAAAAAAAAATTGTAAGAATGTGACAAGTGGTATCAGAGCAACGTTCATGCGCTGGGATCCTAAGTGTCAACTAACGATTAAGCTGTGTGTATACTGATGCACAGAGTTTAGAATCATAGTAGGAACATCATGAGAAAGGGAGTAATGCAACAACCACCCCAAGACACCAGGGAACCCCAAACACAACCAGTTGTGAACCCTGAGATGTGGGTTCAGCTTGGTGTTGATCAGCACTAGCAAACCAGTAGTTTGCTGGAGGAACAACAGCATCAAACCAGTTTTCTATTGAACACAGTACAACAGTTACAGGGAGAAATGGTTCGAGTTCGAAGGGATAACGAACGATTAATGCAAGAGCAAGAGAAGATACTCAAAAGTCTATCAGATAAACAAAATCAAGGAATGGAACATCCTAGTGTTGATAGGGACATGCAAGACGGTGATGAACGAAAAACAAGGGAACATACCACTGATAGAGTGGAAATAAGCACTTCTCAACGAAGTAATAAAAACAAAAACTACAATGAGGTAGAGTCTAGCAGTGTGTCAGATCAGCAAGAGGTTAAGAGGCATAAAGTAGAGCTTCAGGGGGAGTTTCAAAAAATAAAACCACCAACATTTGATGGTGAAGTTGAGGAAGTGGTAGAAGCATGGTTAATAAACATGAAAAATTACTTGCATGTGTATGAGTACAGTAGCAACCTGAAGGCTATATTGGCCATATACTAGTTAAGGGGGAAAGCCACTCTATGGTGGGAAGAAGTGAAGAATGTTCGCAGCATTGAGGAGCAAGATGTCACTTGGGAATCGTTCTAGCAATACTTTAAAGACAAGTACTTGAAAAAACATTTCTATGATGAGGAAGCTAAGGAATTCCATGACTTGAGGTTGGGACAAATGACTATGGATGAATATATCACCAAGTTCACCTCCCTGTTACGATATATTCCATACCTTCGAGAGGAAAAGGCTAAGGTGTAGAGATTTTTGAGTAGCCTACCAGCTGATATGAAATTACAAATTGAGTTTGTAAATCCTAAAACCATGGAAGAATCCATTTGTAAGGCACGAATGTGCTATCAATAGTCCAAGGCTAAAGGGGAGGTTGGAAAATTTTGGTAGCCGAGGAAGGGACAAAAAAGTAACTCGAATTTCAAAGGCGCCAAAAGCAGTAAATTTAAGAATTCTGCTCGAAATTCTGTTAGTAAACAATTTGGCAGAAATCACCATAGAAACAGATGGCCAATAGAAGAAAAGCCTACAGAAGCATCCAGCAAGCTTGAGCAAGGACAGGTGACCAAGCCACCTCTACAGTGTTGGGGGTGTGGTGAGGCACGCTACTACAAAAACTGCCCACAGCGAGCAATAAATTCCACTGTTGCAAACTTGCAGGAAGCCTCTACAATAGGCGATGTGGCGCGAAACATTCCTTGTATCAATGCGGCGTTGAAGGATCGACAGGCAGATTATCAGCCGACAATGATTGAGTTGGAAGGTAGATTACTGTCTCAATCTGTTTCTATTTTGGTAGACCCAGGTGCGAGTCTAAGTTATGTTCGTTCCAAAATAGTGGAAATGTGTAAATTGAAAGAACATAAATTTAAAAACTCGTGGCTGGTACAGCTAGCCACTAGAGAAAAACGAAAGATAATTGCCAAAATTCCAAAATGTACTTTGGAAATTTCAGAGTAGCAGTTAAATGTAGATCTGAATATATTACCATTAGGGTCCTATGATGTTTTCATCAGCATGGAATGGCTAGAAAAACATTGGACCTTGGTGGACTGCAAGGAAAAGATTATTTATTACAGAATGCAGGATGGAACACATAAGGAGATTCAGGGAGTCAAGAAGCCATTACAGCTATGTCCAATTACCGCATCCCAAATGAATAAATGTATAAGGAAGGGATGCCAGATATATGTTATTCAGGTGGGATATGATGATTCCAAAGAAAAGTCACCTATGATGGAAAATATACCTGTGGTGTAAGAATTCATGGATGTTTTTCCAAAAAATATTCCCGGATTACCACAAAGGTGGGATATTGATTTTACTATAGAGCTGATGCCAAGAGCTCATTACAAAATGAGCGTTCCAGAATTAACTGAATTGAAAATAAAATTACAGGAATTACTGGACAAAGGTTACATCCGTCCAAATGTGTCCCCTTGGGGAGTACCAGTGTTGTTCATGAAGAAGAAGGATGGAAACATGCGAATTTGCATGGATTATAGACAGCTTAACAAGTTAACATTTAAGAATAAGTATCCATTACCAAGAATTGATGATCTGTTTGATCAGGTGAAAGGGGCCACAATGTTTTAGAAGATATATTTAAGATCTGGATATCATCAGATTCGAATCAAGGATGAAGACATTTACAAGACAACATTACATACCAGGTACGGGCATTATGAATTTGTGATGTTACCCTTCGGGTTAACAAACACACCAGTAACCTTTATGAGGTTAATTTCAGGGAAAATTTTAAGAACCCCCCTAAATTTATATATATAATAAATGGGCGAATCCCCATGATACATAGGAAAAATGGAAGGAGATTTTATTAATAATATAATATGTATATATAATTTTTTGGTGAATCTCTCACGAGATTATATTATCTTGTAAAATCATGGCGAATCACCAATACAAATGGCGAATCACTACTACAAAATGGTGAATCATTGTCTAGTGGAGTTCGGGGTGTTGGTTCCAATGAAGATATGGTAGTTGAACCAGGAGTAGAAGGAAGAGAACCACCAAGACCAAGCATGGCACATGGTGACTCATGAGGGAATTAGTTCTCGTGCAGTTTGGAAAATGCGTTCTTATAGTTCTGTTAAGCATAGTGTTGTTGCTCATGCTACTACTAGCACTGATATTGAGGTTGGAGAGGAGTTTCAACAAATTTGGATCTTTGCAGATCATTTTGTTTCAACAATCCTCCAACTCAAAGGCCCATGCCTCTACCGATTTCTTCAATGAGCAGAACAAGTCGAACAAAAATTAAAATGCCAATAAATAATGAGTAGTCAATATGACAATCCCAACACACCTCCAAACCGACAGTTGTGCCTCACTGTCTACTACGCACATCCAAATCAACTCGGCTCATGGCAGAATTTGCTCGTGGGAATGGATCGCGGAATTCAAGGGGGCGGTATCATAAATTCACGAAGCTCAACTCATCCCTCCACAGTCCAATGAAACAATGGAGATCGGCTCCCCTCCACGCATATAATCACCAACAGGCACCAACAGTTACACAACTATTACACAATCCAGGCCTTTCACAACAATGGCCTCTCACAAGTTTGACCGGCGACGGTGCTTGAATAAAAACTTTAAAAATAAAATTTTGACCAGGAAAAGTAGTATTCAATTTTTTATCTTGTAATTAAAGAATTCAACATCCCAATATATAAAAATACCATCAAACGAACATTATGCACTCCACTCATAAAATAGTTCAGGATAAGAGAAAGTGTAACTTCTCATTCCATTCATAACACAACTCATGATAAGAGAAAGTGCAACTTCCCATAATGGTAAAAAAAAAGGAGGAACTTTAATAATGATAAAACAATTCCAAAGTGTGGGGTATACCACTTTTTATTCACACACCAAACAACCCATCAACAACTTACTTGCAGTCTTGCACTTGTCCTTGCCAGAAATCAGGAAATTGATTTTACATCAGAAATTAACGAAAAAAACTGCATATGGTAGAGAGCCTTAGTCACCAGCTAAAATTTTAATGTTGGTCGTTATGGAAATTGACTTATTTCCGACTATCCAAACCTTGAAGTGAAAATTACATTACAGTATGTACAAAAATGGATATAGTTTGAACATGTAAACTCCCCAAGTTTTCTTGTGCCCCTCATTCATGGTTGTTGTTAAGCTGTAACATGGGAAACCCCCCCTTCCCTTACAGTTCACTGCTTAGGGTTGCACAGTTTCCATATCCAACCATCAATCCAGTCAGCTTCTTATTATTCAGACGTTGTTGGTAGACCGTTGGTTTTTCAAATCTGTTACCAAATTATGAAAAAAATCAAATAAATAATGAATTCATGATTATCTTTGGAGAGTATCTATGTATGATTAATTTCATTGTGACATAATAGCTAAAGAAAAAATATCATTAGGTAAGCAACCCAATTTAAATCTTAAAGATACATAATCTTCAGTGATTTCAATAACTAAACAATAATTAATTGCTCTGTACCTGTTAGGGAACGGTATCAGGTGTGGCAAACGAGTATCTATGTATGATTAATTTCACTATGACATAATAGCTAAAGATAAAATATCAATAGGTAAGCAACCCAATTTAAATATTGAAGATACAGAATCTTCAGTGATTTTAATAACTGAACAATAACTAATTGTTCTGTACCTATCAGGGAACGGTATCAGGTGTGAGGGAATGGTATCAGGTGTTGCAAACTCTGTGCTAAATTGACAACATCTTCTGCATTACTAACTATTTGATTGAAACAGATATATCTCCCATAGGCAGATGGATCTTGATAAGCACATATATGAGCATACACTAGAAACTTTATGTCCACACTAGCTAAAGTGCCCTTCTCATACATTTGTGCAGCCCCTGCCATCACAAAGACTAGCAACTGTAAATAAACTAGCTAATATTTTGTACTTCCATAGATTAGATCCTCTCCAAGGGATTACTATACCAATAGATTAGATCCTCTCCAAGGGATTACTATACCATATTTGTACGTTCTAGAACAGAGTCTATTTGGTATGCAGATCTCTCACCCTCACCTTTAAGATATGCAATGGTAGATCTTGAGATTTTTTATGTGATACCAGGTCCCACAATCAGAGATGCGTTGATTGTCACCATATTCAACCCTCTGTCCATGGCCAGCGCCCATGCAGCCCTCTCTGACAGTGTCTTGGCTAATGCGTACCATAACTGTGAACATGAAATATTGCATAATTAGAACAAGAATACCACAGATACCCTAACATTTGCTATCTGTTTCTGCACTTGTTTCCCTTTCTTCTATCAACTATGTTGCAGATTTTGAAGCATACTACAGCCATAAAACAACACCTTATGAACGGATTGATGAGTAGCAATTTGGCCCTTGAAGACTGCTTTTCTACAACACATTTCCAACGAACTCATAAGGATCAAATGCATACATTAGGCCATTTTCATCTCAAGTACACACCTTAAAGATGAATGTATCAAATTGTTTCTTCATCTACTAATTGGTAGAAAATGGTAAACAAAAATATTCTACCGTATGACCTGCTTCAAAGTAGTTGTTTGTGACATACAAGTTCTCTCATTTATCCAAATGCCTTATGGCTCCATTAGCCCATAATTGATAGGCACCAATTTCCTTCCTTCTCATTCATTCCTTGCTTTTGTCCATTTTTTTCTTCATCCTATTTCATACACTACAACCACCACTCATCTTATTAAATCACCTTGTGCCCCCATTCTATAGCCTAGCAATCCTACCTTTTAGGGATGCCCCATTGAGTTGAAGAAGAGCCAACCAAAAGAGAAAGGAAAAGCTACTCAAAGTGAGTAGGTAATATTCTTGCATTGTAAAAAAGTAACACCATCGTGATTGAGACTTTATACTTTTTGTGGGTGCTAGGTTTTGTTGTAACAATAGGGAATCACAGTGTAGATGAAAGATCAGATCTTAAGCCAATTTTAGAGTTGAAAATGTAAATAATTACGAAAACAAGATATAATCACGAAATGTAAAAATCATTACCAATAACAAGGCCTATATAAGTAGCAGTAAATGTGTTCAATGCAAGTTTACATACCAATTCAGCTCTAGGCAATAAATACATACCAAAATATTAAAAATATAAGGTGATAATCACTAGTGTAAGTAGGGTAGCAGCAAATTACATATGCAAATTCAAAGCTCCCTCAAAACAACTAAGGAATCACACTAAAGAAGGAAATGTGCGATAATGTAAACTTACCAGAACTTTCCAAAAACTGGAACACAAATATATTAACCAATGACTTTTTCATCAATGACTCCGATATGATGCTCAGTAACAACATTAGTATCTCATAACATTAGGCAGTTGCAGATCCACTCCATCCACTAGCTTCCACAATATCATTTAGAAAATAGAATGTATTGCGGAATAAAGGTATAAAAAAGCTGAATCTCTAGAGTCATGGAAAAATAAACTTAATTTTCTTCAAAATTTGGAAAATTAGACTAACAATAGTGGAATGAATAAATGGTGAAATTGCAACACCTTGTATGAGGTCATTGACTTAATGTTGCTGCATGATCAACTTCATCTAGAATTTATTCAATTTATGCATGAAGAAGCTCACTCAGCATGTTATCGACTGTCAAGTGATTCAAAACCACCAATAACCAGGAAAAAACTAAAAAGGTTCACCCTAAAAGTAATTTCTTCAGTGTCAAGATTCAGTATGCAAGTGCACATAAGCAACGGATGGATGTGTGTCACAGCGAAGAAAACAAGAATGTAATTATTGTGGATTAAGAGGATAGCTTACTAGTCATGTTGAAAGAATTATCAGATACATTCATCTTTAAGCCATGCTGAAAGAAATTGGCTTGGTATAAGACGTGGCCCAAAATTTGAGAAGCTTAGTCTACAATGTTTACTTCATTTCATATGTATGATCTAACAGAATATGGATAGAGTATTTATGTAGTGTGGCTTCTACTCATTGGCCATGTCACATGGTTGAAACTTGAACCATATCTACCAGAACACAATGAGTAAAATTTGTATAATTGCAAAACCAACTTTTATTTTTGGTGACATTCAGATATTCTTTAAATTTAGAGTACAAAATTTGGTTTAATGTGATAAAAACAATCAGAAGCAGTTTTTAAAATCTAAAATGTGGGATCTTGAAAATGTTATTACCATAGTCTAATAGAATCCTTTCTGCATAATAGCTTCAATTTAATTTAGTAATCTCAAATATTTTTCATGTCCAGTACTTGCTTTCAAATATATCAGTCTATTGCTACATTGTTGGAAAGAGTGAAATATTTTCTGAGAACTGTTTCATATTGTGTGTGCCATTGTGCTGGATCTATATAATGAATACTAATTACAAGTTGAGGGGTTTAAAAAATACAAGTGGAACTAACCAAGATCATTAATGTTAGAATTGAATCATCAAGTTTCTAATTGAACTCTATATGATTGATGGATCACTATGTGGCTGTGATTGCAAATTTTGTTTGGTTCATTGTAATTGTTAATTAACAACTTATTATTTTGAACATTTGAAGAATGCCTGCACCTTATCTGGGATGTACCTAAAGAAAAGTTGCACTTTTTAAATTGTATATCTGTGCATTCTCTTCAGATTTATTGAGAAGTATGGCACACACATTATTGTTGGTGTCAAAATGGGAGGGAAGGATTTAATATACGTTAAACAATCTCATGCTTCAAATATTCCGATAACAAAAGTGCAAAAAATGTTAAAGAAATAAGAAGATGAAATATTTTCTGATGTCGATTGGCGGTTCAGTATGGACTCTGAAGCGACATCCCAGAGAGATAAGGTAAGATTTGTTTTACATTTCAGTGCCATATTTACTCTGCTGATTGGCCATATACATCTGACAGTTTTCATCACATAGTTGCACAGAACTGAGAAATATGTAATGAAAAAAAATGAAAATTGACAATCCCAAAAATATCCTAAGATTACGTCAAGACAAATTATGGGTTTTTGAAAATTAGACAAGTAAAATTTAATAGATTTACCAGCAGTCTGGAAATTGTAGAGTTTGCTTCCCTTTATCTTGGAATCTTTGGGTTAGCACCTCTACCTATTTCTTTCTGGACTAGCTGATCAGTGAAAAAGATATCGTTGCTATTTGTTTCTCAGTACAAATTTCTATTTCAGGGGTTGGTGTCATTAAAAAACATACATTTAGGCACTTACTCAAACCAAAGTCTGCTAATCATTATCTTGAAAAATTTGTTATCAGTGAGCACTGAACTTGAAAAATAAGGAGAGAGGAACTTGAATTTCTTCCATAAGGCTATGGTGAAGCACATACATAACAATAGAATATTTTCTCTCACCTCTTATGATGGGCATGCAACATGAAAAACTAGAACAAGAACTTGTCTCCTACTACCACTCCTTATTAACTGAGTCGATACCCTATAGAGAAGAAGCCATTCAAATAATTACATCTCACATTCTAACATTAATACATTTAGCCCAGAATGAAGCCTTAATGTGGACAATCTCTTTCACAAATTAGACAATTAATTAATGCCTGACACGACCATAGAAACAAAAGTATCAAGTAGAGGCTATAACAATATTATGTGAAAGTGAGAAATAACACCCATCATGAAAAAGGAAAATTGATATCTCAAAGATCGAATTAAAAAGGAAAATCAAATAATCATCATGATACAAGAAACAAAAATATCAAGTGAAGGAGTTAAGGAAATAGCATCTTCGTGTTGGAGGAGATGTGAATATGTAGCCTTAGATGCTAGATGAAGTGTTTGGCGTTTGGTATGCCATCATTCATGTTTTTGCACTTCCACTCTACCCATTTCCTCCTCTCGAAGTGTTAGAAAAGCTTCTATTACAATAATTCTGCAGGAAATTCATGGATGGTTTCATCCAGATCACAAAGTCTAGGAAGCACACTATGTTAAGCCAATCAGCCTGGTCAAGCATACTATCACGAATCATGCCCATATACAAATTTATTCCAGTGAACTGTCAAAGCTAGAGATTTTGACAGCTGAGCCAATCTTCCACTACAATCCTGAGAAAATATTGTAGAATTAATGATAACTAAAAAACCTAGACTTTCAACATACATAAATAAGAAGAGAAGATTCATAACATCATGGACTAGAAATGGATTGGCATAAGACTAAGGGGAATTTTCAAATGGGGAAAGCAACAACTCTTCAGCATTTTTTGGAGAAAGCAGAAAAGAAGAGGGGCGTGAGGAAGAGGAAGACAATTATGGTAAGGACATATTTAATTGTAAACTCTAGTTGTTACAGATATTGCCCAGATCTCAATAACAGCAACAAAGTCACAACTTTTACAGAGAATTCCTCCAACCCTTCCAATGCAGTCTTCTCCAGGTTTTAGGCAGCACAGTCCAAAGGAGACCCAACTGCTTCATAAAAAGCAGAACAAAGCAGCCCAATCTCCGGTGTCCGGTAAAAGCTCAGCCTCCACCACAAAGGGAAAATCCACCAAAAAAGCATTGAAAAATGTGGTACAGTTGGAGCAGATGTGCAGTGCCCCCTCTACACCATTATACTCTTTAACCATTTTTTTCTACAACTTCTTTATAATAACATGTGCCTTACAACTCATACTCCTTATCCAAATTTTTCTACAACTTCTTGATAATAACATGTGCATTACAACTCATGCTCCTTATCCAATTTTTTCTACAACAATTTCTTGATAATAACATATGGCATTACAACTCAAGTCCAAGATGGCCACCACCACATCACTGCTGACTAGCTTGCCCTTTTCACATTTATGCGTATAGAAGAGTCAAGGCCCTAGTCTAACCTTTTTCTATACACAGTTGGTATTGAATGATAAGGCCTGCTGTCTACAATCGTTGTGGGCAATAACTGAGATATTGACCTTAAATTGTTTCCACTTTAACCAACTGTTATACCTTCTGTGCAATTGGATTACTATTTGCATGTTTAGGTGGGGCTGAAAAATGCTACCAACACAATAATTTGCCAGACAATAGTCAGCTATTCTGAAGCTTAAGCTTCTTAAACAAACTTATCCCATAAACTGTAGCTACACTGAGCATGACATGACTAGTATTTCCAATACCTCCTTCAGACAGGTGATACCGTGACTCTCTCAATTCTAAGTCATGTATTCTGCTATAGACTCATAATATGGGTTAGAAAATACCATTAAGATTTGAAATCTGGAATTCTCATCTGACATTCTAAGATTAGAATACCTATATTTGTCCAATGATACTTTGATTGTAACGAACAATCATATCCAAATAGTATCTCTGCTAGGTTTTATGCTTGAGTTTGTGGTGCATGGATTTCTAGTCTAGCACAGTCCTTGTGGCCATTAATTCATGTCCCACCATCTTAGTTGGCATGCTTGGGCCCTAATGGCCCACACCCATCATAAGGTCCTTAACAACCATTTATGGCTCAGCCTCAGCCCAAGGTAAGATCAATTCATCTGAACTCATCTTTAAGATAACTCTACAGAGCAACTTTGTTGTCGTAAAGAAGCTACAAGATCACTTTCATCACCATAAAGAAACCCCCAAAGTTTGTTTACAATCTACAAGGTAGTGACAGTTCTTTTGAGGAATTTTCCATTGATATACATCCAGAATGCCAAATTAGTTTCAGAATATATGAAAACATGCATATTTGTACATAAATTGAGATAGAAGAGGCCATCAACCATCATAGAACATTAACGATTACTTGTTTGGAGCATCAACCATCTAGAATCTAGATTTTATCAATTTCAAACAATCATACAAATTTTGAAGTCATAAAATAGAAACTAGACCACTAACTTAATGAATGAAATAGGTCATCTAGCAACCGCCAACAATAACATGACCAAATATTTATGTTTACAAAATAAGCTATCTACAGTGTACACACTAAAATATGAAGAACAAAAGGTCCAAAACAATAAAATGAGCTAGTTGCCAAACACCTCTCTATAAGTGTTTACCAATTCTGAAAGCATCCTTGTTGCCAAATGTTATCGATGTGGGGTAGCATAGCCACGCATATTCTAAACCTATACAGTAATTAAGTCCAAATCTGTGCTCAAGTTCAATGGGGACTCTCGGGGTTTCATTATTCTTGTAACATCAAAGTGCTTTTCCCTGCAATTTATGAAATATGGAATGAAAAAGAAGCAAAACTAGAACCTTTTCTTGAATCATCAATATGTTGGAGGTTTATTAAGTTCCCAAAGGAATCTGGCAACGACATCATGCATGCTTGGAGTCTAGTTCTTCAAGGAGTATATACGAAAAAATTCTCCTCACAATGTTAGGATGTAAGCTTTCCCCATATGTTTCTTCAATCTGACTATGCATCCTTTCAAAGCAATTATTTCTAACTTTCTAGATGCTTCAACTGCCCTATCTTTGGTAACCATAAGGAGGTGAGATAGATCAACTCCGTTAACTGTGGAGGCTCCTGTGATGCACTCTTAAATATTAAATATGATTATTTCAAGACCCCTACCTTCTAGCAAGGTCAAAATATGAGCACAAGCTTTCTTCAGAACTTGAAAAATTCATTTCACTTTCATTCTCAATGTTTCCTAGTGGCTTCTCCAGCCTCTACCACTTCTAAAATAGTTCTTTATAGGAATCTGAGAATGCGGGGAGGAGTATGGACAATTATCCCAGTAGAGGCATTGAAGATTTGGCCATCTCATCAGGATATAATACATACACTTCCCAAATAATCACCTTCAAACCTTAGCAGCCGCAACCCACTCATATCAACGGAACAGTTACTGAACTCCTGAGGTTGTCAGTGATGCGCCACATAGGTTGCCAAGGCTCCTCCTCCTCCAAAGGCTATGCCCATTTCACAGAGGTGATTGTGCAACATATAGATTTTATTGTTGACCTCTACAAGACACTTGTTTTCCAAGTTATGGAGACCCAACAATCCTCCCCAACCAGATCCATGATTTATTCTTATTCCCTATAATCTTCTTCTATGAAGAAAAAGTGACTGCCAATATTGAATTATCTTCTTTCTTTTGGTCATCCATTTTTTTTAAATAAAAGGTTAATTAAGATATATTATATATACTCATGAAAAGAACTATAACTGAGAATTTGAGATACAAGGTTCCAGGTTTCAACAGTGGGAAAGGATCCCAAATTTCCATGAAGTGCCCCCTATCTATCATATTCATCCCATGAGACCAGAAGGGAGATTTAAAGAGACTTTATCCTATCCCTAACTACAACCACTCCCTAACACAAAGGGAGATATCCTTTGTTATATGTATCTACATTTTTAACACAGAATGTCTTCATAGTAGATTTTCTGAGCTACATTCCAGGTGCCTAACTGCACTATACAATCTATCCAAAATATGAAACAAAATGAACTCATGAACAAGGGATATCTATCTAATGCCAAAGCTGAAGCATACTACCAAAACGACAAAGAAAATATATTGTCACATGACCCATACTAAAATGTTGATCACAGGGATTGGGATGTAAGAGACTTCTCCGCAGTGGGTTGTTACACCCTGTCTCATTGCTAGATAGCGAGACAGTTATCGGTAAATTTCTAGAGTAGCAAGGGACAGAGGAAATCCAAATAGAGAAAAATATATATTTCTCCTCTTCTTCAAGTATGTCATAGCTAATTTTAAGCCTCCTTTGTATGTCTGAAGGAAGTGCTTTAGATATTTTGTAGAATTGGGCTTTCAAATAATCCAAAACATTTTTTCCATGAAATGTTGCAGCAATAGCTATCATAGATAAGTGAAACCCATCACAGGCATCCAAAAACTGTCTAACTACTTCAAATCCCACTGTAGGATGTGGCTTGTGTAATGCATGCAGGCCAATAACATTTTGAGAATGTTCTTTGTTGAGGCTTGTCAAATTTTAAATGGCCTACCTTCTGATTACTGAGATGGTAAAATCATTGTTAATGTGGCTTGTCAAATTTTAAGTGAAGCAACCTTTTGATTCCTTAGATGGTAAAAATTTAAAATCATCATTGAAGCTTGTCAACTAAAATTAGGTTACCAGAATGAGGGGCATTGAAGGAAATATGTCCTTCATCGGTGAAAATAATGATGGAGCTTCTCACCATGATCCACGCCATATAAAAATTATGAGGTTGAAAACATGAAAGATGGTGTCTGAACATCATCATGCCTTTATTGATGCTAGATATTGACTGACCCACTACTGTCAAATCCTCATAAATTTTCCTTTGTAATGATGTTAAACAGCTCTTAGCTGCAACTTCTCTTTAGTAAAACAAAGAGCAGGGTCGATTCTATCCTGATCTTCTCTTCAGTAAAACAAAAATCAGGATCGATTGTCCATTCAATTTTACATGTTCATGATTTTCCTAAATGGACACCGGATCAACAAGAATAGCATGATTTTGATTTTAATGGAATTCTAATTATAGTTCAACATTACAATCAACTATTTTTTCTGAATGTCAATTTATCCTCATTCACACCTTTCCTTTCATCACATCCTGATATATTTCCCTGAAACAAGCAGTATCTTTGTTAAAATCCACAAGTTCCACCTCCATACAATTCATGCCAGTCCGAAAATACTAACATCCTTATCCATATTACTTCAAAGAATTTTATCCTTATCACAGAAGTTTACACTCTCAAATAAGCTTCTTTGTTTACTTTGAGAAAAAATCTGTGTTGCTTATCACACCTTAGACATACACTTATTTCTTGAGTACTCTTATCTTCCCACTAACCTTGACACAAATCTTAAAAAGACAAGAAAGTAACCAACAACAAAAACTATTGTCATTATAGAAACTTCACACTTTACAAGCATTTTCATTATAGCTTACATTTCCCTTAATCTGGCATCAAACTATCAAAATTCAAAAGACAGGCCAACAACCAATATAACATCTTGGTAGCTAAGAGTAAAAATTAGATATATGGATATGATATTCTAGCTAGCTCAAACAAAAAATATTATATGGCCGCAAATGTTTTTTTCCCAATTGCTCAATTTGGTGACTCACCAAATATGTACAAAAAAATTCACATTTTTAGAATATAAATATAAATGAATATTTTTTGACATAAAATACACTTGATTTTTGTGGCTGAATGGGCTAATCATGTACATCATTATTTATTCTAGTTGCCCAGAAAACATGCGTCAATCATCATGTTGTACCAGAGTAATATGATCTTGGTCTTGAGATTATCATAAACAACACTCCATTATGTTAAGAAAGCCACCATTCTGGTTGTGTTTAGTTCTGACATAACACAACCCACTAAACACACCACAATATTTGGAGGTAGACATTGTTTCTCTCTTTAGACCCATAAGAAGGATATTTTCCTGTACAATTTTTTTTTTCAAATTGATAAATGTAGGTAATTTACAACTATTGTCTACTGCTATATAAAGCCAGGCCACATGCAGCTTTAATCTTCAGTAGCCTTCTCATGAACAAGGCCTGAAAACAAAAGTTGTAATCTCATAGGGCCTAAAATATCAACCAACATTCTCCAAAATCCCCCAAAGGAAAAATTGTTATTGCCTTCTTCTCATGAAAATTGAAATAGAATTTCTTCATATTTGTTGTCCTCAATATACCTTTGATTCTCAAAATAAGGAAAACTAATATGTACACCTCAAAACACACAAAGATAACGATTTGTTTTCTTTGTCTTCAATAACTCCCTGAGATAGGGTCAAAACAATCAATTTTGGGCCCAAATTACAAGCAAGCGATAGCCCAAAATCATTGAAGCCTAAAGTAAAGCTAAAATTATGATAATGTGTATTTACCACAGGCGATCTCTTCTATTTCTTGGTAGTTGAGAAGCCTGCACGCAGTCAGCACAAAGCATATTGAGACAAAATGTTTCTTCATATTCACTACCATCAATACACCTTCCACACTCGTCACAACATGCAATACAAAATGTACAATCTCGGTACTCTATAACTGTGTGGTCTTTTTTCTTTTGGAAACTTTCATTGGTGTAGTCATAAACAAGCCTTGCATTCCCACATCTAGGGAAACCTTCAATATCAATTGTTTAGTCATCATCATATGAAAGTGAATAATAGCGACCATTAGGATAAAATCGTGGTTTTAATGAATGAGACTTCTGCTATAAACCACCATGCAAAAGGTAATTCAACTTCTCAGGGTGCTCTCTTGTTATCCCAAAAAGACCACTAATTCTCAAATGCTTCAATCCGTGCATGTTGCATTGTATGTGTGCTTTGACATTTTTTACAATGCCATTGGAAGTCAACCTTGTGCAGCCTGGAAAACATAACTGCAAAGCCCATAAACAAGTGCACCACATATAGTCAAGGGCAGAGTAGGAGGTACCAAGATAAAATGATATTTCACTCAAAACTTTTGGATTAACGAGCTTAAATTGAGCAAGTGTAAGATAACAATATAATTGCATGACGAAAACCTAATACACTTGATAACAAAAAGAAAAGTCCACAATCAATGCACAATATGGTTTTGAAAAGAATGGACAAACTGAACAAGGGAACAACCTACAAGCAATACCTTCCATGCAACATCATTTTCACAGAAATGCATTACCTTTCCATGTTTCCAGATATCTAATTAAAATTAAGATATGCAAGGCAAGTTGAGGAGCAGCCCACCAGTGTGTGCAATAATAGAAGACAAATCAAGAAACGAGAAATTTCAAACACATAAGAACATGAAATACCAAATGGAAGAGTTGCACCAGTGCCTCCCTTGAAGGTTTCAACATTTTGGGGCAAATTCTACCTACATTTCCTTCAAAAGATAAGCTTCTAGTTTTTTAATTTTCTATCCTTTTATCATTGTATTTAAAGGATAATAGGGGTTAAATTCACATGCAAACACATCCATTTAGTAACCTTGTTTGAAAACATTTTACGGGAAGCACAATTCCATTTCACGAAACCCATGCAATTACATTAACTGAATCTAACCATTGACATTGCTAATCATGCCAAAATGTAGAAAATCTATATTTTGAAAGTAAATACACTGTTATTTTCAAAATGAAACTACTAGTTTTTCCAAGAAGGGGTGTTGATAAGCACAAATGAAACTGCTAGTTTTTCACTGTGATAACAGAGGAACTTTTCTTTATGTTCCTCATCCACATTATGCAACACAAAACTTTTTTCTGGCACATAACCAGCTGCTTTCATCTACATAGCCAATTTATCTAATGTGGCATAAATCTCCTTAATTTGTGGGTGAAATCTATCATCTGAAACAAAGGCATGCACCCCAGCCTCAACCTCAATCCAGCTATATGTTGTTTCTTTCTTAGCTCCCCTGTCATTCATCATTTTCCTCACCTTTTCTACATCCTCCCACCTTCCAGCAGTGGCATATATATTAGAAAGTAGTATATATGGTGCTGCATTTTTTGGTTCCAACTTGAAAAGGAAATCTGCTGTATGTTCTCCCAGCCGAATGTTTCCATGAATTTTGCACGCACCAAGCAGTGCCAACCACATAAGAGCATCAATTTCACATGTCATCTCGTTAAATAATTCTTCTGCTTCATCCAGGCATGCATAGCGACCAAGAAGATTGATCATGAGGGCATAGTGTTATGCTCTTGGTGGTAGACAATGATCTCGACTCATGGAATTATAATATTGATAACTTTCTGCATGTAAAGAGAACACTAATGAAAGTGACCTAGTCTGGCTTCATGTTAGAACATAAAATTTCTTCATATAGTTGGAGTGTTTCCCTGCCATACCTGTTCTGAGAAAATCCTACAAGCATAGCATTCCATGAAATCAAATTCCGCTCAGGCATTTTTTTGAACATGTGGAGTGCACTCTCTATGCTTCCACATTTGGAATACATATCAATGAGAGCACTTCCAGTAAAGAAATTTTTTACAAACCCGGTTTTAAAAGTATGGGTTTGAACTTGCTTGCCCAGTTCTAAGGCAACTATAGTGGCAGCAGCTCTAAGAATGCTTGCAAAGGTGACTTGGTCTGGTTTAGCGCCTCTCCTTTTCATTTCTTGAAATAATTTCAAGGCATCCTCGCTATGTCCTTTTTGTGCCTAGCCTTCTATCATTGCAGTCCATGAGATGACATTACGGTTAGGTCTTCTCTCAAATATTAAGCGTGCTTCATCTAAGTCCCCACATTTGGCATACATATCAACCAGATAATTTCCTACAAATACACTAGAATCAAATCTTGTTTTGATGATTTGGGAATGAATTAGTTTCCCCAGTCTGAGAGATTGAAAATTAGCACATGCACTAAGAACACTCGCGAACGTGAAGTCGGTAGGCTTTATGCCTTCTCCTTGCATTTGTTGAAATAACTTCAGGCCCTTCTCTCCATTCCCTTGTTGGGCATATCCCGTGATCATTGCATTCCATGAAATTCCATCCCGTTCAGGTATTTCAACGAATAATTTCTTTACATTGTCAATGCTCCTACATTTTGCATAAATATCAACAAGGGCATTCCCCACAAAGACATTCGACTCATATCCATTTAGAATGACATGGGTATGGATTTTTTTGCCCCTATTTACAGCTAGTAGGCTGGCACATGCACTGAGAACCCTTTTAAATGTAAACTCAGATACATCTAGCCCTTTCTTTTGCAATTGGCTATAAAGGTTCAAGGCATCTTCCCCGCATTGGTGCCGAGCATATCCAACAATCAAGGCATTAAATGAAACATCATCTTGCTCTAGCACTGTGTCGAACATGAGTTGTGCATCCTCCATATCTCCACATTTTGCATACATATCAACAATAGTATTCCTTATTAACACATTTGATTCGTATCCAACTTGGATAATATGACCATGAATATGCTTACCATATTCCAGATTTCCAAGGCTGGAGCAAGCGCTAAGAACAATGGAGAAAATGATCGGGTCTTGGTTTACTCCTTCCCCTTGCATTTGGTGAAACAACTCAATGGCCTCCTCACCCCATCCATTATGTGCATATCCTCCAATCATTAGAGTCCGTGACACTGGCATACCAACCGCGGTCCACAATTTGAACCTGTAGTCAACTGGTCTTCTTGAAAGGTTTCATTGTCCTCGGTTAGCCTTTCCTTTGTTAAACCTTGATACATCTCCTATAACAAACATTCTCTTGAAAAATCTCATGTTCCACATTCATTCAATCAGCGAATGCCATTCCAATAACCCTCCAACTTTCCAAGCCAAAAAATGGAAATGGGGACGAATGCAACCCAAAACCCTCCATTTCCCTCACGAATAGACTTAGGCTGACATGTAAGTCATAATAATAGGATCCACAATAACCATAATGAAGCCACACCAAGAATACATTGGGCTCCAAATAAACTTTGCATCGCCAAAACAAGTGAAATTAGCAACAACAATTTTTTGCTAAATACAACTCAGGTAGATATAGATGTCAGTAAGGACATAAGGGGGAAACCTCTATCTTCAAAACTCATCTTCCAAGAAATTTGAAGTGGCAGAGACCAAATCTTCAATAAACCCAGATTATTCAGAAAAGTATTCTATCTTTATGAATTGTTTAGGTATGTACGTGTGAAATAAAAGCTATTAAAAAGAAACAGGAACCATCAATGTGTTACAGTTATGAGAGGAACTGGGTGCCTAAACATCAATAGGTGGAGGTTGTCAATCTTAACAAAATTATATGGAAATAGGGAAAAGTTATAATAATCACCATACCTAAACATAAGAAACTTGATGCCCAGTTCTGAGAGATAAGATAGAGGAGATTTTGTAGTCATCAAAGTAATTCCAAGATGTCATAAGATGGGAATATCCAACACTATTGTTTCACACCCACACATCACATCCAGAGAGTAGGGAGAGACAACTGAGCAAGTAAGCATATGCCACCCAATACCACTTAACCATTATGTTAATAGGGGCATCTCTTCCTTGTCTACTCCCATCAGCATAAGTACCATTGTATGTTGGAACTTATGTGCTATCATGGACCAACCTTCTTAACCTATGTGGAATAATGGACAAGAGGACAGAATATTTTATAGTCATGGAAGAAAATTTCAAGAGGTCATGGAATCTGAACTAGAATGTGTGATTGTGGTCCAGGTTTTGGGAGCAAGCACGATTTATTCAGCAGAACTTACAACGAGTTGACTGATATCGTGTTAGCAGTTAATTTACCCTGTAATCAAATATTAGAACGAAAAAAAAAAACTGTGGCATCTTAACCACTTGAATAACAATGGTACATTTCATAATGCTTCCCTGATTTGCAAACATGTTGCCTTCATTTTGCGTGAGCTAAATTAAATGATGGTCAATCAAAAAATGAAGTGAGAAATGCACAAGTTACCAATCCCAATCCATCATGATCAGTGATGTGTTAAAAGTGATAATTTTTTTTAGATAAGGACAATTTGAGGAAAACTGGATAAACATTTATGAAAATTACAGAGATATCTATAAAACATTTAGTGTTATGTATAATAATGCAGGAATGTATTCTTTCGAATGAAAGAAGGCGTATAAACACCCTTCATTATTTGCACATGCATCCATTCTATGATTTAAATTTTTGTAACAAAGTGGAAAAAACAGAATGCTACCAGTCAGTGCTTGGCTCTCGAGGCATTGTTTTCCTTAATCCTCCGGTGATTATCGAGCTTGACGAAGCGTTGGAGCTCAGGGAAGGGAAAGGTGTTGGGGTCTTTTCTTTCCAGTTCGCTGAGAGGCGTCTGCTTGTCGAGGAGGTGCCACAGCCAATCGGGGTATTCGTTGTCTGGCTTCACGGGGGGATCCACTGCATCTTTCAAGATGTTGGCCCCCACCGTCATGCTCGATTTCAGCACTTTGCTGATCAGTGATAGTCGGAGCAGCAGGGGCACCCACCGCACCCCCTTTCGCCCCCTTCTTTGCTTTCGCTGCGAATGACTGTGCGCTGCCGGCTCCTCCAGAATTCAATGTTAATCCAATCTTCCACATGCCGACCCTATTCATCTTCTTCTCCTGTAAATTTCCTCCCTGCCTACCTTGCTTCCCTTCCCTCCTAATAATTATTCCTCCCTATAAAATTCCACCTGAGGTTATTCAGGTATCAAAACTTTTATTTCTAGAAAGATTCATTAGTCATTGCCCTCATCAACGGCATCATTGCCCTCATCAATGGTGTAAACTAGGAACGAATGCCATTCCAAAACACTCCAACCCAGTAAATCGGCTCCATTGCCTTCATCGTAAATGGAATTGGAGACTAATGTCATTCCAAAACCCTCCAACCCAGTAAATTGACTCCATTGCCCTCATCATCTGCGTACACTGTGGGGCGAATGACATTTCAAAACCCTCCAACCCATTAAATCGGCGGCGAATGCAAAGAAAACAGACCAAACCAGTGTAATGGGAGGCGAATCCAGACTTTCACGTTTTATGCGCTCCTATTTTATTGGGCTAAAAAATAACAATTAATTATTTTTAAAATAATTTTGAGGCTAACTATACAAAAATTACAAAAATGGTTTTATATAAAAAATTCGCCCCTCTAAAATCTAAAACCCCTTAAATTTCGCCTTTGGGCTAAAATTCGCCCTTAAAATTTTCCCTGGTTAATTTATGGAATCTTTCATCCTTTACTGGATAATTTTGTGCTCATATTTATAGATCACATTCTAATTTATTCTAAACATCAGGAAGAACATAAAGAGCATTTGAGGATTGTGCTGGAAATGCTAAGAAAACACCAGTTGTACGCTAAGTTCAGCAAATGTGATTTATTTAAAACAGAAATCCAGTACCTGGGCCATGTCATTTAAGCAGAAGGGATTGATGTTGATCTAGACAAGATCAAGACAATCATGGAATGTCGAGTACCTCAGAATGTGGTAGACATTCGATCCTTTATGGGATTAGCTGGGTACTATCGAAGATTTATTGAAGGATTTTCCAGAATTTCCTTTCCTATTACTTCTTTGCAGAGAAAAGGAGAAAGTTTACAAATGGACTGTTGAATGCCAGAACAGTTTTGAAAAGCTGAAACAAATTTTGACCAATGCACCAGTGTTGAGGGTAGTTGATCCCAACAAAGAATTTGAAGTTTGTACAGACGCCAGTAAAGAGGGTGTTGGGGCAGTTCTATCTCAGGAAGGAAAGGTGGTGGCATATGAGTCAAGAAGGTTGAAGGATCATGAACAAAGGTATTCAGCATATGATTTGGAATTAACAGCAGTAGTACACGCGCTCCGGGTATGGAGACACTAGCTGGGTAAAAAGTTTGTGTTAAAAACAGATCATAGCAGCTTGACTTGTTACTTCAAGCAAGCTGATTTAAACTCTAGACATGCAAGATGGAATGCCTTTCTAAGTGAGTTTGATATGGACATCCAACACGTAAAAGGTAAGGAGAATCGGGTGGCTGATGCTTTAAGTGGAAAGTTGCATTGTTTTTATGAGCTTTACTACAATCAACATGAAAGTAAATTTTTAGATCAAGTAAAAGAAGAAGCACAAAAAAGATCTGGAGTAGCAATTCCTATGGCAGCAAATGGAAGAAATCATAAAGCAAGGAAGTACTTCTGAGTATGGAGTGAATGATGATTAGATGCTAACTTTTAGAGGTAAGGTGTATGTACCAAACCGTATGGACCTAAAGGAGCTGATAATGAACGAGTACCATCGCAACAATTATGCAGGTCACCTGGGATACCAGAAAATGTTAACAACCATCAGAAAAGTATATTTCTGGCCTGGTATGTGCAAAAATATCGCTGAGTATCTAACTAAATGTTTGGAGTGTCATCAGGTTAAGGTAGAGCATTGACATCCCGTAGGATTTTTGCAGCCCATACCTGTACCTGAATGGAAGTGGGAGGTTATATCCCTGGAATTCATTACAGGTTTACCGTGGAAAAAAAAAGAAAAATGACTCCATCATGGTGGTGGTGGACAGATTGAGTAAATCTGCATATTTTATACCTATGAAGTCTACCTATAAGACTGTACAGATAGCCGACATATTCATGAGGGAAATTTTTAGGCTACATGGTATACCAAAGACAGTTATCTCAGACAGGGATGTTAATTTTACATCAACATTTTGGAAGAATATGTTTACCGGGCTAGGGACCCAGATAAACTTTAGCACAACTTATCATCCCCAGACCGACGGTCAAACAGAGCAGGTAAACCAAGTATTGAAAGACATGCTACGCATGTATGTGATGCAACAACCAACCAAATGAGAGGATTATCTGCACCTTGTTGAATTTTCTTACAACAATGGTTATCAGGAGTCCCTGAAGATGAGTCCTTTCGAGGCTTTGTATGGAAGGCAGTGTCGCACTCCCATAAATTAGAGCAGCCCCGAAACAAAATTAATGTTGGAACCCGATATTTTTGCTGAAATGGAATCAGAAGTAAAGAAGATAAGACAAAATCTGAAGGCTGCACAAGATCGGTAGAAGATCTATGCAGATAAAAAGAGGTCTTATCGGGAATTCGAAGTAGGAGACCATGTGTATGTGAGGATTAAACCCAAGAAGAGTACCTTGTGGTGGACCTCTTATGCCAAGTTGGCTCCCAGGTTCTGTGGACCCTTCCAAATTTTGGAAAGGGTAGGACCTGTGGCCTATCGACTGGCTTTTCCCAGTCACATTCAAGTACACAATGTGTTCCATGTGTCCCTATTGAAGCAATATGTGCATGATTCGAAGCACGTAATTCATTGGAAAAATATAGAGGTAGGAAAGAATTAAAAAAATCCTAACTTGAAATATGATTTCTTTATGAGAAATTGACAAGGAATGTTTCTTTTTGCAGGTATAGCCAGACGGCGAGTTCCTGGTCGAGCCGCAACTCATACTTGACCGGAGGGAAATTATGCTCCGGAAGTGAGTCATCACCCAAGTCAAAGTGCAATGGAAGCACTTCAGCCCGGATGAGGCTACTTGGGAGGACGAAATATTTGTGCATGAGGCTTACCCAGAGCTCTTTTTAGAGCTAGAGTGAAACACCGAGGATGGTGTTACTTCCAGGGGGGGAAGTTGTGACAGCTGCATTAATGATAACTAGTTGCTAACTAGCTAAAAGACAATTTTAATTTTTGTTTTAATTAAAGACTGGAATTATTAATGTTTTTGTTGAAAGGTTATTAATCATAATAATAAAATTAGTTATGGAAAATAACTTGATAAAAAGTAAAACTTGATGGTATATGTTTTCCAAGAATTGGAAAGAGGTTGGGGATAGTTGGAAAATAGTTACCTGCTCCTTTGGGGATAAAAGAATGATCCCAGTGAGGAGTAGGGGTTCTGTTCTTGGACTAAGGAAGAGTGTGGATTTCTAGAGCTGGTAGAGACCAGTGGAAACACTCAGCAATCCTGAAAATTGTTTTTGGTACTGACTGGACTGGGCGTCCTGAGGTCACAGCAGAAATATCCATTGTTAACCTGTACCATCCAGGATTGGAGCACGGGGGCAAGAGGAGGACGTAATCACCTCTCTTGATGGTTGGGAGGACCACAACTATAAACTGTGTAATCATATAAGTAATTTGTGTAACTTTCTATGATTTAAGTATTGTAATACCTTCATTCTACATGTGCATAGGTATTTATTTTTATCTTATTGACAGTGTTAGTAAATACCCTATAGATTTTTGTTGCAAATGAATGAAGTAATCTGTCTTCTTATTTTGTTTAACTCTAATTAAGTTTTCCAGAATCTGATTGGGTACTGTGAAAAATAGCAGTAAGCTGAGTAAAAACATAGACTAAACTTTGTATTACAGTTCAAGTTTCCTTTTCAAATATATCAATCAGTTTATATATAATTTACAGTGAATATCATAAATAGAAATTAGCTACTGTCTGAATTATAAGACCATAATAAAGAAAGAATATATTAATCCAGTATTTTCTTTTCAAATAGCAAAGACTGTTTGTGGTAAAAGAACATAAAAATAATAATTCTGAGTTATATGTGTAACTACATAAATCTATACAATAAACTCCATAGTTAGCAAACTATAAGCAAGTTAAGAAATGAAAACAAGAACTGTGTAGGGAGTAAAGAGATTATGACAATATTATGTAGAGATAAAAGAATCTTACGTATTCATATTAATGAAGATTTTCTTAATTTAAACAATAGAGGAGACGGTTGGTCATGGGTACAGGGTAAAACCCTAACCCAGGACGCAGTTGTCCCTCAAAGTAAAACTTTACGCGGACATTGTAGGTGGTCCGGAAACCATGATAAATACCTAAGAAAAGAAAATAACTATCAAGAAACATAGAGAAAACTGGAAGCTGGAGTTCTTAATAAATACTGTAGAGACAGAAGGAAACATATTTCTTCTAGAAAACCGAATTATGTTAAACTGCCAAACTCAAACTACATTCCATCAAATCGAATAAATGAAGGAAGTAAATATGAGACAGAACTGAGATTGAAAATACATTTAAAACTTCTGTTACAAACAAGCTCTGTATAACTGGAAATAGCTTGGAATCATTATGAAAATTAAGTATACATGCAAATCGAGCCAGAAGTACATGTAATAAGACATGAACTTTACAGCAAATGTTTTTCATTACTTAACTAGAACAAGATTTGAGTATTCAAAATTGAAATCCTCGACTATTATACATTGCATACTGAAATCTAAGTAACAATATCTCAAGGAAACCCTTCTAAAACAAGATACAAAGATTTACATAACAGTGGAGAAAAATTAAAAGCCAAAGTTCTGGCCGAATACTGACACATAAGAAATGTATAAATTAATACATATAAACTGAAAAACATCGCTCATTAAGGCCGATAGATTTCCCATCGGGCCGAGCTAAGAAAAAGGTTTCAAAACCCCTCAAAAATACTAGCAGATCCCGCTTGAGACAGACAGTCATTGGAGCCGAATGCGGATTTCTTTTGTGTACATGTAATGGAGAATTAGGATTTAGCCAAGCGTTAAAATATGCGGAAGTTCCCAAGCTATTTTCGAAGGATGGCAGTGACCAGCGAAGGAAATGTTGACCTAGAAACAGAGGCCATATAAAATAAAAAAGACAGTAAGCTTCAAACAATTAATCTTAAAACCAATACAAAAATACTATGCTAAATTTGTAAAATAAGGATAGAGTATTCATACCTGTGGAGAATATTTTCTCCGCAACAAGCCGGTCCGGTGGATGGAAATCCTTTAAGCATAGTAAAAACAAATCAATAACACAACCTGATAGGAGGAGATTGCACAAGAAACTGTATAAGCAAAAAGGGAAATCACATATCCATAAATTGCTTGAGTAAATTTTACCTGAACAACGCTAAGAATTGCATAAGCAAAGGTGGCATTGTAACCGTGGCGAAATAGGGGTTTTAATCACTTGTAGCCCACTGCAACTCAGCAAAGAGATTCTCAAATATCTCCTTTCGCCAGCAAACAAGTGATTACATTTCTAAGAGCTCTCCATGTCGGAGAGAAGTAACAGTTGAGGTGGAGCCGAGTCCTGGAAGCAACTCACAGCAATAATAAACCCTCAGAGCAGCAGTCTAACTTCTCAAGCTCAGAGACAAAATGACCAAGGCCGACTAACCTAGACTTGGAGGGGATTACCAAGAGAAGTCCTGCCCAAAATCTCAAGTGTCGATTGCCATAGTACCAACGGTGGAGATCTAATGTATTTCATCGAGAAATGCACGACAAATCTAACAGTTGTTGCTGGAGTTATTAGCATGTACTTAATTCATTCAATTCGCACTGATGTGCCAGCCTTGCCTCGGATAACAAGGATCAAAACGTGGGAGATAATTTTATGTTTATACATGCTATCTAAAAAGTTTAATGTCGATTGATATTTATATACATCTTAGCACTCTCATGTAAAAGTCTTGTGTATCAAAGATATTTTCATGGTGTACATAGTTGCAAATGTAACGTAGAACATGGTTATATTTTTTAATGAATCTGGTGAAAGAGTGAATCCCTTATGGGATGTTAAATCTAACTTAATACATAGGTTAATCTTTAGGTAAAAAGTAAATTTTTTTTATGAAGTTTTGTAAGGATGTGACAGTGTAAGAGTGATATAAATTGAGATATTTGGTAATATGGTTTGTTTATTAATTATTTTTACTCAAATAAGTTTTTATTTATTTATTTTGTCAAATTTTGTAACCGCTGGTTTAATTCTTAACTATTGGTTAAACTCTATTTTTCATTAAGACAATGAAACATTTTCTTATTTACTATATTTTTGAAGTTAATAAAATCATGAACAAAAATTAAAGTTGATAAATTAAATTGACTATGGAAATGGTTGCATAAAGTGAAAGAATAATGTTAAACAATTCAAGATTATGAGTTACTTGAACATAATAAGTTAAAACAGTTACCTCACCTCTAGGGATAAAAGGGTGATCCCAGTGAGGTAGGGGGGTTCTGTTGGGTAACTGGAGAAAGGAAGAAATTGTGAAGAAGATTCCTGGACTAGTGTTAACTAGTGGAATACTTCAAATTTTCCTGATTGCTAGAATTGGTGACTGGACCGGATTGTCCCGAAGTCTCTTCCAGAGCATTCTGTCAACATTTGAAGCTCAGACTTGGAGCACGGGGGAGAGTGAGGACGTAATCGCCTCACTCGTGGTAGGGAGGAAACCACATCAGTCCAGACATCGAATTACAGATAAGTATAATATTACTCTGTTTTTTTTAAGTAACGAGGAAATGGTATAGAGGAAAAATTAACATCTGTAAGATGAGGTAAAGTAATATTATACTTTATGCAAGGATTTATCATTTCCTGATTAGTCACATATTTGAAAATGTTGTAGAGCAGATTTCATTGTATTTGGGAAAAATTATTAAGTTTCTGTCAAAGAAAAGAATTCTAATTATGTATTGAAGAAGATTTATAATTTCTCTTAAATTTTCCGTGTTCTGATTAGGACAATAGAAAAAAAAAACAAGTTAAAAGGATAATTTAAATACTATGGGAAAAATTAAGTATACAGAGAGTTGTTCCACAAGATTTTCGGAAGAAAACCTTGTGAGGGTCGCTTGCTGTGTCTATGATATTCCACGGACAGAAATGGTCCGGTCATTAGAACAAGAAAACTTCTATAGAAACCCTTGCAACAAAGAATCTGAAATACAAATAGAAAAATAACAAAACCCATAGATACAAAATATTTATGCTAATGTAAGATTTATGAAAGCGAGATATTGAAATCAATTTCGAAGAAACTATAACAATATCTTGACATAAAGAAAAGTATATTTATTAATAGTCCTAAAGAAAAATCTCCCTCTGCGATACAAATTTTAGTTAACCAATTTGAGATAATGCAGGGCAATGATAAAACTATAAACTTCATACCCGAATATGGAATAAATAGACAATTGCTGAATATAAATATAAGTCTCTGTTGAAGAGAAAAACGTATTCAATTTCATATAGTTATGAATAGAAGGATAGCACAGTAACTTAATTAAATCCCAGATAGGTAAACAGATAAACACATAAACCGCATAATATACTATTACCTGAGAAGGCCGATAGAGAGTATTGACAAGAAATTGACGAATTATATATTTACAGGGCTGCAAAACTGTAAGCCCAGAATTCTATTAAAAATAGTATGGAGAATTTGCATCATAGAGGAATATTTACACAGCTATAATAATTTCAATAGTCAATCTCAGGAACAATTCCTATCAACATTATCCGAGGTAAACCCTCATCCTTTTTCCCTAAAGCTAAACTATCTACATCATCTTGAACTTGAGGAGGTCTGGCGCATAAACAAGAACTGGAACCCCAGACATTCATTGCAACTTCAGTAATAAATATAATTTGGGAAGTCGGTCACTGTACCTGTGATAAGTAAATGGCGGAGTTGCGTATAAGTAATTACTGTCTCTTAGCAATGCTTCACTGAAACAAATAGTAGGTAACAAAATTAGGGTTATATACCTGCAGGGGAATAATACATAGTTATCATTTCTGAGAGTGGTGTTCTAAATACGAATATGGTAGACAAACTATAATAAGATAATCGTTCAAATACCTATTGATAACCTTACTCTCCAAATAGCATCCCTGTGAGAAAAGTTGCAGAAGATAAGTTAACCCAGAGTCTCGACCTCTCTTATGTTTACAAATATGTAAAAAGAGTAACGAAGATTGAAGCCAGGAATTAAATCTTACCTCAAACCAAGCGAGCGGCTAGCTGATTGAAGTCTTTTAAGCAAGGGTAAAAGCATAAGACTGTCGAGCGAGGGTCGAACCTCTATTTCCCCTTCAGTGTTCCTTGAGTAACAAGCTCGAAGGTGAACAGGTCATGTATACCACCGGACAGAAAATGCAAGTCTAATACTCAAACAAGCAGCGAGGGAAGGTTCTCCTCATCAAGAATGGCGGAACACTAGAGTTGAACCATACCTCCACCTTCTGTGGTGCAAATAAGAAATTTAGTTAGGGTTTCGGGTTTTGATTAAATGTCAACTTTGGAAGGATTATACCTCGGTTGTTGATTATCAAGACATCGGACGAACACGATTATTCCAAGTGTTCTAGTTCGGATTTTGATGAAGCTCGAGCGGTACAAAAGATCTGCCGAGAATTAAGACTCATCTAATACCCAGTACCATAGCCATTAAACATCTATCAACTGGATTAAATGTAACACTACGATGAACTATGTCACTAATGAGCTAGCTAAGGAGTAACCAGTTTAGTGCAGTACACCTCATTGCCATGGGTAAGTCTTAAACTTATCGAAGGCCAAAGTAATGTAATTAACCTTTTTATCTCTGTTATGTTTAATGTAAATGATAATCAAAGTAATTGCATGTATATAAGGAATCATACAGTTGAGTTATTAATTATATAAGTCCGCCAAATTACATTGTATAAGGTTATGTAATTTGGTAGGTATGTAATTTAGTTAGTAAAAAAAAAAAATTACGTAGATTAATTATTGTTATAAATGAATATTAAGTATGATGAATGTGACAAGTGGTATCAGAACGACGTTGTAACGCTGGGACCCTATTGGGTCAACTAATGTTTGAAATTGATGCACACAGAAAGAGTTAGCCAGACATAATGAGAAGGACACCGTTACAGCAACCACCTCGGACTGTCGAGGAATCACAATCCCGCCAAGAGATGAACCCAGAAATGTGGGTGCAGCTAGGGGTGGAACAACATCAGCAAACTAGTAGGCTGTTAGAAGAACATCAGCACCAAACCAGTATTCTTTTAACCACTGTGCATAAGTTACAAGAAGAGATGGAGAGGGTGCGGAATGATAATGCAAGATTAATGCAAGAACAAGAGAGAATATTAAAAAGTCTCTTTGAAAAACAGAACCAAGGAATCGAGAAACCAAGTACCGATAGAGAATTCTAGGAAAGAAACGAACAACAGACTAAAGATCATGATATAGATCAAATAGAAAGAAGTCATTCATAGCGAAGTAACCGAAATAACAATTATAATGAAGCAGAGTCTGATAATGTAACAGAACAGAAAGAAATAAAAAGGCAGAAAGTAGAGCTGCAGGGTGAATTTAGGAAAATAAAACCTCCTACATTTGATGGAGTAGAAGAAGAAGTAGCTGAGGCATGGCTGATTAATATGAATAAATATTTCCAAGCATACGAATACAACAGTAATCTTAAATCCAGATTGGCTATTTACCAGGTAAGAGATAAAGCCACTTTATGGTGGGAGGAAGTGAAGAACGTTCGTAGCATAGAAGACCAAGATGTAACTTGGGATGCCTTTCAACAATGCTTTAAAGACAAGTACCTAACAGAGCGCTTCTATGATGAAAAATCTCGAGAATTTCATGATTTGAAGCTGGGACAAATGACTATGGACGAATATATCACAAAATTTACTTCCTTATTGCGCTATGTGACTTATTTAAGAGATGAAAAAGCTAAAGTACAGAGATTCTTAAGCAGTTTGCCGACTCATATGAAAGAATGTATAGAATTCGTAAATCCTGAGACTATGGATGAGGCTATCAGGAAAGCCAGAATGTGTTACCAACAAGCAAAGGTTAAAATGGAGCAAGGTAAAAACTGGCAGACAAAGAAAGAACATAAAGGAAGTTCTGTTTTTAAAAGAAGCAAAACCAGTAATTTCAAAGGTACAACTAGAAGTGCAGTTAGTAAACAGTTCAGTAAGAATCACCAAAGAACGAGGTGGCCTATAGAAGATAAAACTATGGAAGCCTCCAGTAAACCAGAACAAACATAGAACCAGAAGCCACCTTTGCAGTGCTAGGGTTGTGGGGAAGCACACTATTACCGTAACTGTCCACAGTAGGGTAGAAGTGAAGCAGTAACCAATTTACAGGAGGCCTCAACAGTGGGTGATGTCACCAGAAACATACCCATAATTAATGTAGCGTTGGAGGACCGACAAGCTGACTACCAGCCAACAATGATTGAACTGGAAGGTAAACTGCTATCTCAACCTATTTCTATATTGGTAGATCCAGGAGCAAGTTTAAGCTACATAAGTCCTAAAGTAGTAGAGAACTGTAAATTTCAAAGTCAAAAAATTAGGAAATCATGGCTAGTACAGCTAGCTACCGGAGCTAAAAGGAAATTTAGTGCCAAAATATCAGACTGTGCACTAAAAATTAATGAACAATAGCTAACTGTGGATTTAAACATTTTACCTTTAGGATCTTATGATGTGTTGCTCGGTATGGACTGGCTGGAAAAGCATTGGACACTAGTAGATTGTAAAGAGAAGGTTATCTACTATAGAAATCAAAATGGCACTCGCCAGGAAATTCAAGGAATAAAGAAACCTGTACAGTTGCGTCCAATCATAGCATCCCAAACGGGTAAATGCAGGAGGAAAGGATGTCAATTATATGCCATTCAAGTGGGTTTTTATGACTCTAAAGAAAAAGCCCCTATGTTGTAAAATATACCAATAGTATAGGAGTTCAACGATGTTTTTCCAAAAGAGATACCAGGATTGCCACCTAGAAGGGATATAGATTTTACAATTGAACTGATACCAGGAGCATCGCCAATTTCAAGAGCACCCTATCAGATGAGAGTACCTGAATTAACTGAGTTAAAGATGCAGCTATAGGAATTACTAGACAAGGGATATATACGACCAAGTGTATCACCTTGGGGAGCACCTGTATTATTTGTGAAAAAGAAAGACGGAACCATGCGGATGTGCATGGATTACTGTCAGCTAAATAAGCTAACTGTTAAGAACAGGTATCCATTACCACGAATTGATGATCTATTTGACCAAGTAAAGGGAGCTACAATATTTTCGAAGATAGATATAAGATCGGGATATCATCAAATCCGGATAAAAGACTAAGACATATATAAAACTGCCTTTCGTACCAGGGATGGACACTACGAATTTGTGGTGTTACCTTTCGGATTGACCAATGCACCAGCAACATTCATGAGGCTGATGCATGGTATATTTCACCCCTATCTAGATAATTTTTTATTGATCTTCATTGGTGACATCCTAGTTTATTCTAAGAGTGCAGAAGAACACAAATAACATTTATGGATAGTGCTAGAAATGTTAAGGAAGCATCAGCTGTATGCAAAATTTAGCAAATGTGATTTCTTCAAGGAAGAAATTCAATACCTTGGACATGTAATTATTGCTGAAGGTATTGCAGTGGATCCTGAAAAAAATCAGAACAATTATGGAATGGAAGGTACCACAAAATGTAGCAGACATACGATCATTTATGGGGCTGGTTGGTTATTATCGGTGATTTATTGAAGGTTTTTCCAAAATTGCTTTTCCTATTACCTTGTTACAAAGAAAGGGAAAAATATTCAAGTGGACAAAGGAATGTCAAGATAGCTTTGAAAAACTGAAAAGGATGTTAACTACAGCTCCGGTATTAAGAGTTGCTGATCCTGCTAAAGAATTTGAAGTCTGCATAGATGCATGTTGTTGAGATTGCAACAAGATGATGAGTTTAGTGGAAAGAAGTCGCCTTCACTAAGTGGGCTCGCAGGCTATTTTTGGCGCAAAGTCTATTTTTAGACTATGTCTATTTTTAGACATATGGATCATATTCTATGAGTTGCAGGATGCTATTTGTGGATGGTTGGTCAAGTTGGAAAAAATAGATGGAATTCTATTTTTAGACATATTGGGTGGAATCTATTTTTAGATTGCCAGTCTAAAAATAGATATGTCGAATATTATTAGCTCTTAATAATATTTGGACTCTAAACATTATCTTATTCTCTTGGAGCACTTCAGTTAAGTGCACAGATGTGGCACAGGAGCTGACAGAAGGAATTACGCTATTCCTAAGGGTTAAGTGGAGCTATTGCATGGATACTTCAGTTAGAACTCATGTGAGAGAGTTTGGTGGAGTTGATTGAGGAAGTTGATGGAGTTGTGTTCAGTTTAACTAATCTAAACATAGTTGAGCTAGTTGTATCTAGTCTAACTGATTGATACACTAGTGAGAGTGGTGTGAATTAATTATTAATTAATTCATTAATTATAAACTCATTAATCAACTAAAGAATACATCAGTTAACTTCAGTGCATGGACAGTTTCAGTGGAGACCAGTGAAGAGGTAGGTGAAAGAGCAGTGTGACTATACTATTGCATGATTTGCAACAACCAGTGATTGGAGATGCCAATGAGGATTGCGTAGTACAAGCCAGGTGGTTCGAAGTTATTTATGAGCCATTATTCAGCATTGATTACGCAATAGAGGCAGGCTATCAGGTGGCAGAGATTGGAGCATGTGTTTTGCTAGATCTAGCTTGATTAGTGTGTAGAAATTGGAGATTGTACTAAGAGCTTGTGAGGAGATTTGTATAATGATTGTTACATGATCTCTATGACATATAATATACAGTTAGTTGGGGGTTTTCAGCTTTAAGCTTTCCCATGAAATACTGTGTTCATATGTGTGATTGTTTATGGTTTTAATGTGCGCATGCGATTGTTTTTATTTCTGCAATTAATGATCAATGGTAGAAGAGATTTTGTATTGTGCATGAAGTTAAAATAGTGTGGGGATCGGGGAGAATCTCGGTGAATAATATATCAGTTATTCAAATTTCTACATGGTATCAGAGCGATGTTGATCATTGGAGCAATTGCAAAACATTGAAGCGGTTGAGTTTTTAGCTGGTGAAATTCGAATTTGCAGTAGTGTTTTCTTGGTGTCGAAGTTGAGATGTCTTTCAACGGATTGCGATTGGAGTATTCCCTTGAGGGCAGCTCGAATTATATTGCATGGAAGGACAGGATGTAGGTGGTGCTGGATGAAAATGGGTTGAAGGAGTTCATAGATGCAGAAATTCCAAAACCTACTTCTAGCGATGTTGTCGTACTTGACGCATGGAAAAATAAGACAGCAAAGTGTCGAAGGATTCTATTGGAAGGTGTGAAGGATCACATAGTGTCCAGCCTTCATGGTAAGGCTTCTCCATTCTTGATGTGGAAATATTTGACAGATTTATTTCAAAGCAAGAGCGACCAGAGGAAGTTGGCGCTCAACGAAGGATAAACTTCCAGGAACATAAAAATGGGAGAAAGGCGACAAGATGCCCAAGTACCTCACGAAGTTCATCCAATGCAGGGATGAGCTGGGAAGTGTGGGGGTTACTGTTGATGATGAGGACTTGGTGAGCTTGGCTCTCCTTGGGCTTCCGAAGAGTTGGCATTCCTATCAGGACTCTGTTAATGGTCGAGAGAAATTGCCAGGATGGGAGCGACTTTGGTCAGAACTTGTGCAAGAGGAGATAAGGCGAAGTGCAAGGGATGGATCTTCATCAAAGAACTCAGATGAAGAAAATTGCGCTTTGGATGCCAAAGCAAGGAAGGGGAAGAGCAAGAAGAATGATTCTCAATCCGGTGCGAAAGGCAAGAAGCAGGACATGTCCAAGGTGAAGTGCTTTCATTGTCACCAACACGAACATTACGCCACTAATTGTCCACAGAAGAAGAAAAATAAGCAGGTTGCTGGATCTGCAGCTGGAGAGGCCTTAGCCTCGTAGTTTGAGCTGGATTTTTCGTTGATCGCATGCTTGGTTTCAAGTGTGATGGGTTCAGTGTGGTTTCTTGACAGTGGTGCGTCTTTTCATATGACCGGAGACAAAGATTTGTTTACTGATCTGGATGAGAAAGATCTTGGAGTGCACATCGAGATGGGTGATGATGGTAGATACAGTACGACTGGTATCGGTACCATTTCCTTTGAGAGGGAGTCTGGTAAACCCTTCGTATTGAAGGAAGTGATGCATGTTCCAGGATTGAAAAATAATCTTATCTCTGTGGCGACAAGGGATATGATGTTGTCTTTAGCGAGGGAAAGGCTTTCCTACATAGTAAGGCAACTGGTGAGACCCGGAGGATAGGGGTTCGAGTTAAGAACCTTTATCAATTGCAGGTAGATGGCTGCGCAGCAATGGCAGGCAAGGCAGAAGGAGTGGTGAGCCGGGATGATGGCGAGCTGTGGCATCGGAGATTAGGCCACCTTCACCATGGAGCTTTGAAGATACTACAGCAGATTTCTACTGGGCTTCCCAAAGGTACACTTGCGTAGTCAGATCAGTGCAAGGGATGTACTTTGGGAAATTTTGTGAAAGCCACCTTTCACAAGAAGGGTAGTCGCGCCACGATGATCCTTGAGAGAATTCACACAGACGTGTGTGGACCTTTCTCAATAGCTTCGATAGCAAAGCACAGGTACTATGTGATATTTGTTGATGATTTTTCTCGGAAGTGCTGGATCTTCTTCATGTAGAAGAAGAGCGAGACATACTCAAAGTTCTATGAGTTCAAGGCGCTGGTTGAGAAATAATCGGGGAAGCAGGTGAAGGCTCTTAGGAGCGACAATGGTGGTGAATTCATCTCTGGTGAATTCAAGGACTTTTGCAGCGTAGAAGGAATTCGAAGAGAGCTCATAGCACCTCATAACCCACAGCAGAATGGGGTTGCGGAGCGGAAAAACAGAACGATTATGGGTGCTGCACGGGCAATGTTGCATGATCAAGGCCTTCCCATACACTTGTGGGCTGAGGCATGCAATACTGCGATTTATGTGCAAAACCATTGTCCTCACAGGATACTTGGCATGAGTACACCCAAGGAGGCGTTTTCTGGTAAGAAGCTTGATATTTCCCATTTGAGGATTTTTGGTTCACCTGTTTACATTCATGTGACGAAGGATGCCAAGAAGAAGCTGGAGCCGACTGCAGAGGTTGGGATATTTTTGGGGTACATTGATACACCCCACAACTATCTTGTGTATTTTCCAGACAGTCGCAAGACTGTTGTGCGACGGGATATCAAATTTCATGAGGAGAAAGCCATGAAGTGTTCGCTTGAGAGGGAGCCACACTTGCATGTAGATGAGGAGATATTAGTTCCTAAGGATGAGTCTTTGGATGTGGATCAGCCATAAGAGGAGGTTCATGGAGTGGAAGAGACCACTCATGCAACGCCAACCATCAGAGGGCGGAAGCGCACTACAGAAGCTAAGCGACTAGCTCAAGATGCAGAGAAGATTGTAGGAGCACCTACATCACAACAAGCAGTATTGTGAGACAAATAATTGACCGTATCGGACATGGCCTTATGAGTAAGTGTATCGTGATGTAGCCATCCTCTTCGAGGAATCAGGAGGATCCCGCATGGGTAGATGCCATGGTGGAAGAGTATGATTCGATTGTCAACAATGCATGGGAGATTGTCCCAAGGCCGGAAGGGAAATCAGTGGTGGGTTCGAGATGGATCTACAAAGTGAAGCAAGCAGCTAACGGGAGTGTGGAGAAGTACAAGGCAAGATTTGTTGCACGAGGCTTCTCAAAAATTGAGGGGATCGATTATGAGGAGACCTTTGCACCTGTCACAAGGTATTCTTCCGTACAGACAATTCTTGCTCTCTCAGCGTAGATGGGGTGGCACATTCATCAAATGGATGTGAATACTGCGTTCCTCAACGAGGTGATTGAGGAGGAGGTGTACATAGAGCAGCCCGAAGGTTTCGAGATCTTCAGCAGCGAGTCGCATGTGTGCAGGCTCAAAAGAGCGTTGTATGGGTTGAAACAAGCACCTTGTGCTTGGTACACACGGATAGATAGTTATTTCACCGGACTTGGATTCTCCAAGAGTGAGGCGGATCCTAACCTATACCAGATTGTGGTGGAGGGTAAGTTGCTGATCATCGTACTTTATGTAGATGATTTGATTTTTGACAGGTGATGCACCTGATGCACTCATGCAAGGATGATCGCTGTGGTGTTCGAGATGAAGGACTTGGGCCTCCTTCATTTTTTCCCCGGGGATTGGAAATTTACAAGGCAAGATGGACTATTTGTTTCTTCAAGGCAAGTATGTCTTGAGACACTGAGAAGTTCAACATGCATGGCTGCAAGTTCGTTGATACTCCTCTTCCCGGTGGATGGAGGAAGGAGGATGCTACTTCTACAGAGGTAGTGGATGCCACCGTTTATCGATGCTTGGTGAGGTCGCTTATGTATCCGGTCAATACACGACCCGACATATGCTATGTTGTTAACCAAACTTTCACAAGCTATGGTTAAGCCTACCAAGCTCTTTTGGAAGGCAGGCAAGCATGTATTGAGATATCTCAGAGGCACATCAGGATATGGATTATGGTACAGACAGTCGGATGAAGTGAAGCTATGTGGCTTCACGGATGCAAATTGGGCAGGGAGCCCAATGGACAGAAAGAGCACATCTGGAGGGATTTTCAGTATCGGGTCGACAACAATTTCTTGGTATAGCAGGAAGCAGAGATCCGTGGCACTCATTTCAGCAGAGGCCGAGTATATGGTAGCAAGTTTGGCTGCATGTGAGGCTATATGGATGAGGAAGATCCTGGTCGGGTTGTTCGGTTCACACTTAGATCCTACTGTGATTTATTGTGATAATCAGAGTTGCATTAAACTCTCGGTTAATCCAGTATTTCATGATAGATCTAAACACATTGAAATCCAGCATCATCATATCATAGATTGTGTGCAGCGGAAGATCATGTTACTTTCATACATTCCCACGGAGGATCAGGATGCTCATATCTTGACGAAGGCGCTCACCAGGAGCAAATTCGAATACCACAGAGGCAGGATAGGGGTGGCAGATAATCCTTATCTTGTTGATAGGGAGTGTTGAGATTGCAACAAGATGATGAGCTTAGTGGAAAGAAGTCGCCTTCACTAAGTGGGCCCGCAGGCTATTTTTGGCGCAAAGTGTATTTTTAGACTATGTCTATTTTTAGACATATGGATCATATTCTATGAGTTGCAGGATGCTATTTGTGGATGGTTGGTCAAGTTGGAAAAAATAGATGGACTTCTATTTTTAGACATATTGGGCGGAATATATTTTTAGATTGCCAGTCTAAAAATAGATATGTCGAATATTATTAGCTCTTAATAATATTTAGACTCTAAACATTATCTTATTCTCTTGGAGCACTTCAGTTAAGTGCACAGATGTGGCACAGGAGCTGACAGAATGAATTACGCTATTCCTGAGGGTTAAGTGGAGCTATTGCATGGATACTTCAGTTAGAACTCATGTGACAGAGTTTGGTGGAGTTGATTGAGGAGTTAATGGAGTTGTGTTCAGTTTAACTAATCTAAACATAGTTGAGCTAGTTGCATTTAGTCTAACTGATTAATACACTAGTGAAGAGTGGTGTGAATTAATTATTAATTAATTCACTAATTATAAGCTCATTAATCAACTAAAGAATACATCAGTTAACTTCGGTGCATGGACAATTTCAGTGGAGACCAGTGAAGAGGTAGGTGAAAGAGCAGTGTGACTATCAGTTGTGACTATACTGTTGCATGATTTGCAACAACCAGTGATTGGATATGCCAATGAGGATTTCGCAGTACAAGCCAGGTGGTTCGAAGTTATTTATGAGCCATTCTTGAGCATTGATTACGCAATAGAGGCAGGCTATCAAGTGGCAGAGATTGGAGCATGTGTTTTCTAGATCTAGCTTGATTAGTGTGTAGCAATTGGAGATTGTACTGAGAGCTTGTGAGGAGCTTTGTATAATTATTGTTACATGATCTCTATGACATATAATATACAGATAGTTGGGGGTTTTCAGCTTTAAGCTTTCCCATGAAATATTATGTTCATATGTGTGATTGTTTATGGTTTTATTGTGCGCATGCGATTGTTTTTATTTCCGCAATTAATGATCAATGGTAGAAGAGATTTTGTATTGTGCATGAAGTTAAAATAGTGTGTGATCAGGCGAATATCGGTGGATAACATATCAGTTATTCAAATTTCTACACATGTAAGGAAGGCGTGGGAGCAATTTTGTCTCAAGAAGGTAAAGTGGTCGCATATGAGTCTAGGAAATTAAAGGAACATGAGCAACGATACTTAGCTTATGATTTGGAGCTGACCGGCATAGTGCATGCACTCCGGGTTTGGAGGCACTACTTACTTGGAAAAAGATTTGTGCTCAAAACAGATCACAGCAGTTTAACCAGTTATTTTAAATAGGCTGATCTTAACTCTCACCAAGCAAGGTGGAACGCTTTCTTGAGAGAAGTTGATATTGACATGCAGCATGTAAAAGGTAAGGAGAATAAATTAGTTGATGCATTAAGTAGGAAACTGCATAATATCTATGAATTATATGTTAACTAGGTTGAGTGCAGATTTCTAGAAAAAATTAAAGCTGAAGCAAGAAAAGACCCTGAATATGAGTTTATATGGCAACAAGTAAAGGAGTGCAGAGACCAAGGAAAGCAGACAGATTATGAAATCAATAAGGATGGCTTACTGACTTTAAAAAAGAGAATTCTCATTCCAAACAGAATGGAATTGAAAATGCTAGTTTTGAATGAATATCATCGAAGTAATTATGCAGGGCATCCTGGATATCAGAAGATGTTGACAGCAATAAGAAAGGATTAATATTGGCCTGGTATGAGGAAAGATATTACAGCATATCTAAATAAGTGTTTAGAATGCCAGCAAGTGAAAGTGGAACACCGGCATCCAGCTGGGTTGATGCAGCGTATACCGGTACCAGAGTGGAAATGGGAGGTGATATCATTAGATTTCATTACTGGACTGCCAAGGTCAAAAAAAAATAATGACTCTATAATGGTAGTTGTAGATAAATTAAGAAAATCAACACACTTTATACCAGTTCATTCCACATTCAAGACGGTGCAAATATCAGATTTGTTTATGCGAGAGATATTTAGATTGCACGACATTCCAAGGACTGTCATTTCTGATGGAGATGTAAAATTTACATCAGCCTTTTGGAAAACACTGTTTACTGGTTTGGGGACTCAAATTAATTTTAGTACTGCTTATCATCCACAGAATGACGGGAAGACAGAGCGGGTAAATCAAGCCTTAGAGGACATGCTACATATGTACGTAATGCGGTGGCCAACTAGGTGGGAAGAATAATTACACCTAGTAGAATTTGCGTACAATAACGGTTATCAAGAGTCACTAAAGATGAGTCTGTTTGAAGCCCTATACGGGAGACGTTGCAGAACTCCTATTAACTAGAGTAGTCCTGAGACCAAGTTGATGCTTGGACCAGACATGCTAGCCGAGATGGAGGCAGAAGTGAAAAAAAATCCAACAAAATTTAAAAGCAGCTCAAGATAGGAAAAAGGTGTATGCAGATAAAAAAAGAACGTATCGTGAATTTGAAGTGGGGGATCATGTGTATGTTCGAATCAAGCCTAAGAAAAGTACTTTGAGATGGGCATCTTGTGTCAAGTTAGCTCCCCAGTTTTGTGGGCCTTTCCAAATATTGGAAAGAATAGGACCTGTAGCTTACCGATTGGCTTTGCCAAATCACATTCGAGTGCATAATGTCTTTCATGTATCTCTATTAAAACGACACATTCACGATCCAAAGCATATCATCCACTGGAAAAATATTCAGGTAGAATATAGTTATCAGAATTATCAAGGATGATAGTATATATGCATAAATAAACTGCCTCAATTTTATTTGTTTCAGGTCGAACCAGACGGATAATTTCTGGTCGAACCTCACAGTATAGTCGATCGGAGAGAAATCATGCTCCGGAAACGAGCCATCACCCAGGTTAAAGTGCAATGGAAGCACTTTGGCCTGGAGGAAGCTACCTGGGAGGATGAAGGATTTGTTCGGGAAGCTTACCCTGAACTTTTTGCTAAAGAAAATTGAGAACACCGAGGACGGTGTTCACTTCCAGGAGGGGAAGTTGTAACCGCTGGTTTAATTCTTAACTATTGGTTAAACTCTGCTTTTCATTAAGACTATGAAACATTTTCTTATTTACTATATTTTTGAAGTTAATAAAATCATGAATAAAAATTAAAGTTGATAAATTAAATTGACTATGGAAATGGTTCCATAAAGTGAAAGACTGATGTTAAACAATTCAAGATTATGGGTTAGTTGAACAGAATCAGTTAAAACAGTTACCTCACCTCTAGGGATAAAAGGGTGATCCCAGTGAGGTAGGGGGGTTCTGTTGGGTAACTGGAGAAAGGAAGAAATTGTGAAGAATATTCCTGGACTGGCGTTAACTAGTGGGATACTTCAAATTTTCCTGATTGCTGGAATTGGAGACTAGACCAGATTGTCCCAAAGTCTCTTCCAGAGCATTCTGTCAACATTTGAAGCTCAGACTTAAAGCACGGGGGAGAGTGAGGACGTAATCGCCTCACTCATGGTAGGGAGGAAACCACATCAGTCTAGACATTGAATTACAGATAAGTATAATATTACTCTGTTTTTTTTTAAGTAACGAGGAAATGGTACAGAGGAAAAATTAACATCTGTAAGATGAGGTAAAGTAAAGTCTGTAAATAATTATAAATTTCTGCAAGGATTTATCATTTCCTGATTAGTCACAGATTTGAAAATGTTGTAGAGCCGATTTCATTGTATTTGGGAAAAATTATTAAGTTCCTGTCAAAGAAAAGAATTATAATTCTGTATTGAAGAAGATTTATAATTTCTCTTAAATTTTTCGTGTTCTAATTAGGACAATAGAAAAAAAACAAGTTAAAAGGGCAATTTAAATACTATGGGAAAAATCAAGTATACAGAGAGTTGTTGCACAGGTTTTTCGGAAGAAAACCCTGTGAGGGTCGCTCACTGTGTCTATGATATTCCACAGACAGAAATGGTCCGGTCATTAGAACAAGAAAACTTCTATAGAAACCCTTGCAACAAAGAATCTGAAATACAAATAGAAAAATAACAGAACCCATAGATACAAAATATGTATGCTAATGTAAGATTTATGAAAGTGAGATATAGAAATCAATTTCGAAGAAACTATAACAATATCTTGACGTAAAGCGAAGTATATTTATTAATAGTCCTAAAGAAAAATCTTCCTCTGCGATACAAATTTTAGTTAACCAGTTTGAGATAATGCAGGGCAATGATAAAACTATAAACTTCATACCCGAATATGGAATAAATAGACAATTGCTGAATATAAATATAAGTCTCTGTTGAAGAGAAAAACGTATTCGATTTCATACAGTTATGAATAGAAGGATAGCACAGTAACTTAATTAAATCCCAGATAGGTAAACAGATAAACACATAAACCGCATAATATACTATTGCCTGAGAAGGCCAATAGAGAGTATTGACAAGAAATTGACGAATTATATATTTACAGGGCTGCAAAACTGTAAGCCCGGAATTTTGTTAAAAATAGTATGGAGAAGTTACATCATAGAGGAATATTTACACAGCTATCATAATTTCAATAGTCAATCTCAGGAACAATTCCTATAAACATTATCCGAGGTAAACCCTCATCCTTTTTCCCTAAAGCTAAACTATCTACATCATCTTGAACTTGAGGAGGTCTGGCACATAAACAAGAACTGGAACCCCAAACATTCATTGCAACTTCAGCAGTAAATATAATTTGGGAAGCCGGTCACTGTACCTGTGATAAGTAAATGGCGAAGTTGCGTATAAGTAATTACTGTCTCTTAGCAATGCTTCACCGGAACAAATATTGGGTAACAAAATTAGGGTTATATATCAGCAGGGTAATAATACATAGTTATCATTTCTGAGAGTGGTATTCTAAATACGAATATGATAGACAAACTATAATAAGGTAATTGTTCAAATACCTGTTGATAACCTTACTCTCCGAATAACATCCCTGTGAGAAAAGTTGCAGAAGATAAGTTAACCCAGAGTCTCGACCTCTCTTATGTTTACAAATATGTAAAAAGAGTAACGAAGATTGAAGCCGGGAATTAAATCTTACCTCAAACCAAGCGAGCGGCTAGTTGATTGAAGTCTTCTAAGCAAGGGTAAAAGCATAAGACTGCTAGGCGAGGGTCGAACCTCTGTTTCCCCTTCAGTGTTCCTTAAAGTGAGTAATAGGCTCGAAGGTGAACAGGTCCTATATACCATCGGACAGAAAATGCGAGTCTAATACTCAAACAAGCAGCGAGGGAAGGTTCTCCTCATCAAGAATGGCAGAACACCAGAGCCGAACCAGACCCCCACCTCCTGTGGTGCAAATAAGAAATTCAGTTAAGGTTTCAGGTTTTGATTAAATGTCAACTTTGGAAGGATTATACCTCGGCCGTTGATTATCAAAACATCGGACGGACACGATTCTTCCAGGTGTTCTAGTTCGGATTTTGATGAAGCTCAAGTGGTACAAAAGATCTACTGAGAATTAAGACTCATTTAATACCCAGTACCATAGCCATTAAACATCTGTCAGCTGGATTAAATGTAACATTACAATGAACTATGTCACTAATGAGCTAGCTAAGGAGTAACCAGGTTAGTGCGGTACACCTCATTGCCATGAGTAAGTCTTAAACTTATCGAAGGCCAAAGTAATGTAATTAACCTTTTTATCTCTGTTATGTTTAATGTAAATGATAATCAAAGTAATTGCATGTATATAAGAAATCATACAGTTGAGTTATGAATTATATAAGTCCGCCAAATTACATTGTATAAGGTTATGTAATTTGATAGGTATGTAATTTAGTAAGTAAATAATAATAATAATAATAATAATAATAAATATATATATATATATAGATTAATTATTGTTATAAATGAATATTAAATATAATGAATGTGACAATTTTGTTTTAAATTTAATTAAAAATTAAAAAAAAATTATTATTTAAAAAATTTATAATAAAAATGAATTTATGTTTATATTTAAAAATATAAGTAAATTTATTTTTATAATTAAAAATAACCACAAAATATAAAAATTTCACAAAAATTATATAATCTAATCTTTGAAAACAAAAAAAATAGAAAATATATCTTTAAAAAACATATCAATAAACAAAGTTTTGCTATATTTTCTATACACCCTTACCACCCAAACCCATTGTTCACTTCAACCAGTTGATAATTAGGTAAAGATATTTTCTAACTATAGTATTTTTTTTAACTCAAATCTAACAATATAATTGTGAGAGTTGTAAGTGAAATTGTGATTTTTTGCATTATTTAAAATAAATTTTTGATTATATAAATAGATTTAGCATTCTAAAATTTTTTTAAAACATTTTAATTATATAAATTACATAATTTAATAATTAAAAAAAAAACTTCAATAATATTAAAAAATATCAAAAAAAAATTATTAAAAAAAATCCAAATGCTTAAATTAGGTAGAATACAAATACAAGTTTGGGTAAATCAACCCGTCGATCATGTTCTGAGAGACACAGCTGGCGTGGTGACGAAATTAGGTTGGGTTTCTATATTCTGCCGTTTAATACATCGAACACGTGACGAGTTTGAACAGAAATTCACCAAATGTTACCCAGGTTTTCAGAATAGCCTAAGTTCGATTTTCAAGCGAGGTTGGTGACCCGACACATTATCACTTCGAAAAATTTATTGATCTCATTGATTGATTGCTTGAATGAATATTTAAGTTTTAAATATTATAAAGATTTACTTTAAATATTATAAAAAAATTGCACCTCAATGATATTGGGCTTTAAAGACATTTTATCAGAAATTTATTTATTAATTAGATTTTATTTATGATAATAGAAATAAAGTTTTTAGAATTTTAATTTAATTATTAATAATTATTAAATGGATAGCAGAAATTTAATTTTTACATAATATTATAAATATATGGGAATCTGAAATTTGAACCTCTAGTCTCTTTGAAGATAATATTTTATTTTCATAGATATCACCATCTTAATAATAATAATTTAAAATAAAATTATAATTTAATTATTTTTTATGAGTTTTTTAATCTTGAAAATGTATGGTCTTATGAGATAAGTGTTTTGATGCTTATAAATAACCATTTAATTTATATAACTATATTACTTTATGCAATATTATAAAAGAAATTTATAAATATGACAATCAAACACTTTTAATAGTCAATCATGATGATGACGATGGTTAACTTCCACTAAGACCAATGAGGTCTATCTGACCTTAAGAAAGTAAATAATTATTGGGACTTTTTAAAATTCTATTTCTATGATAACAAAGAAAAGAAGGGCTTCAAGATCACTGTAGTTAGGCTGACTTAACAAGTCAAGACTAGTGATA